>JANVCQ010000003.1:18252944-18265583 GCA_025531925.1 Erythroxylum plowmanianum
TAACGGATTCCAACATTTATAAGAGTTCATAAGGAATCATGTGTACGTATGAGGGAACATTTATAAGTAGTTGGGTTTCGAATATGGGATCCAACAAAAATTCTTTCTTTGTTTAGATTAATGCATTAATTTAATCTCTTATACAATCATAATGAATGGAGAGCCAATAACACTCACTAAAAGTTCACCATATCTCCATACTTATATACATTGATTATTGAAGTTCTTACTAGACTAATTGGTCATATAACACTTTTCATCCACCTACAACACAAACATTATGTCCATTGTTGATAATTTTCCTAGAATAGCTAACCATAATATAAAATTCATTTTAGGAATTGTTTGAGGAAACTAAACCAATCGACACTGATAAGTATGAATTGCATCATATTTTAACGCTGAATTCGATATGTATTTAATTGTTTATTCAATCGTTTAGTATGCGTTTAGGTTAGAATTATGTTAATTTGTGTTTATTTGCATTAAGTTTTTTATGGATTAGAATAAGTCTTTAAGCTTAATTATTATATTTTTGAGGTAACTTGATGTATTTATTAGTATTTTAGGGTCAACATCGAAGAACGGAAAAGTTTAAGAGAAACTCGGGCTGAAACAATGGCCCACGATCGTGGCATACAGGTCATGATCATGATAGAAGCATTGGAGTCAACCCACAATTGTGGCCCATATGCAACAGTCGTGACAGAAGCCCAAAACACGGACCACGATTGTGACCTGCTTGCCATGACTGTGACAGAAGGCTCAGATGTAGCCCACGATCGTGGCCTATAGGGCCACGGTCATGGTCTGTGTCGGACAGACATTCAGAAAATTCAAGTTTTGAGGGATTTTTTAGACCATTTCAACCACAAAAAAACCTTAGGGCTGCCCAACACATAATAAATATATAAAGAATAAGACAAAGAAGAGGAGGAGCTTTTTGCATCAGCTACCATTGAGAAACTTTAGAGAGAGTTTATCAAGAGATTGAGAAAGAGAAGAAGGAAGAGAGATGTAGAGAAGAAGCCGACACGAAGTACTTCCTAGAATAGGAGGTTTCCCAACATTGCCTCCATCATCCATTTAGATCTTATTTCCGGTGTATTTTCAATTTTATTTATGTATAGAATTGTAAAAAATTGAAGATGATAAGATTTTGTGAATGTTTAGGAATGTCTAAACTCACCTTCGGGTTTTTACTTTTGATTTAAAGAAGTTTGATTGTTTGTGTTCTTACTAGATTGATTGTGATTTAATTCCTACAATTACATAATTCAATGATAAATTGAGAGGGTGAAATGAATGAAAAATTATTAAACTGAGCTAATGAGAGTTAGGTAATTTAATAGAACAAGAATTAAATCAGTCGGTAAATCATATGAAGAGAGATCTTGCATAGTTTTTGATAGTTTATTAGACAACTTCATATCTAATTAGAGTTTTGGTTAGATTATTAATCGAGAGATTGCAAATCCTATAATCTGATTAGGGTTTATAAATTAGGGTTAATGGTTATAACTTGAGAGAGAGTAATCAACCCTAGGACTATCTAGAACTGATAATCCAGTATTTTATAATCAATTAGGTTAGCATTAAGGAGAGGTAAAATTCTCCTTTCTCTCAATTGGTAGTTCCTTAGGTTGATTCGTGAGTATGTGTTGCAATTTGCTAAATTGTTAATATTTCGTGATTGATTTTTGAGCTGAATTGCTTGATTGAATTGCATTATTGTTTTAGTTTAGTTACATTTGAATTTTTGCGATTTGTTTGACCTTAGATTTTAGGATTAAATTAACTATCCTCGTGGGATCGACAGTTTAGGTACTACTCGAACGACTCGTTCGCTTGCAAAATATCGAGGTTAAATATTAGAACTTACATTTATCGAAAAACTGCGATCAGATATTAAGGCACAATTAGAGCTGTAATTCTTAACATTTCCTTATATGATCTATTAGATAAGACTCCTAATTGATCAGTAGGCCATTGAATTTTGAACCCCATCTACTGAATTAGCTGATAGTCTACATAGCGAAATAAGTAGTCTAGTTTTAGTGGAGTGCTCAAGATTTAATTGATTCTCTTAAATTACCTATTTCCAGTTAGTTAACATAGAATTGTTATCCTAAAATGATAAAAGGAATTATTTCTCAATAAAGGGCCTATTGAACTCTAATTATCCAACTATGAAAGAGCTTTAAAACCATCATGCAACCTAATTATGATCCTAGGGTAAATGCTCCTTTAGCTTGAAGATATTTTGTATTGTCCATAAGGAGTCTTGTTTTACTTAACAAAACCAAAAATCAGTATATATCAAGTAATGTTAGTATATCCATCCTACCCATAGAGACTCCTTATCTATAAGCAATCTCCAAATGTGTTTAACTAGTAGTATTTTATTTGTAAGCTTTAATAGGGTGTTTCCAAGTCACCTTTTTTTTGTCTTAGGAAGACAAATTACATTCCAAGCCATCTTAGTCACATATGAAGAGTTACAAGCTCCTACCCAAAGGAAACTCCTAAGATATTTGTCAATAGTGAATTAAGAAGAGCAATATGTGCAAACCAGTGGATATAAAGGGAATTCAACATTGAATTGATATGTTGGAGTCTTCTCATAAATGAGAGTGACTTATTGCACCAATTGTCAATCCTTTTTTATAAACTTAGTAATTTAGGGGAAAAAATAATGAATGTTGGCCTTTTATAAGAGACGGTACTTCCTAAGTAAGTAAATGACAGTTGTTTCTCCTTTAAGCTAGAGATTAAAGAGAATCAATCAGATAACTATGAAATAAAACTAAAATAAAGTAACAATTTTTCTATTTATTCATAGTTAGATTAGATATCTTCACGAATATCTCCACAAGAGTTTTTAGTTATCTTATTTGGCACTGAAATATTTGAGGTTCATTATATTATCGATCATATTATTTTGTAACAAAAAGTTTGTTTACTGGATTAAATTATAAAATCTTACAAAATGTTATCAATTAAAATCCAAAAATCAAGTGTTACAATCGCACATATAACTTTTTAAAATAACGTTGTATAAAATGAGAAGACCCAATAAAAATTTCAGAGTAAAAGACATAAACCTCCTTTATAGGTTAAAGAACTTTTGAAAAACTCCTTAATCTTTAAAATTCTAAAAAAAACTACTAATTTTTAGTTTTTTAGGAAAACACCTATTAGATTTTGGTTAAAAATAACGACAAAATACATATGGTATGAATATCACACTTGTTCCAATTCATTGTAGTTTACATAATGATTCAACTTAATTCTTAAACTGAAATCAAATTAATTAAATTGTAATTCAAACTAATAATTTGTAATAATTATCTTAAATTATTAATTAAGTTGACTCTAAAAACTGAATTAGGATACCATATTGGTAACATTTTATTAGTTTATATTCAATATTAATATTGTGTCTATTTCATAGTTAATTTTAATCAAAGTTAAAAAAATCCATTTTTCTGAAAAGTTAAAAATTAAAAA
This sequence comes from Erythroxylum plowmanianum, assembly GCA_025531925.1. Classification (NCBI taxonomy): domain Eukaryota; kingdom Viridiplantae; phylum Streptophyta; class Magnoliopsida; order Malpighiales; family Erythroxylaceae; genus Erythroxylum; species Erythroxylum plowmanianum. The sequence continues at coordinate 18,256,455 of JANVCQ010000003.1, forward strand.
GATATTTTTAATTTTAAAGATTAAGAGACTTTTTTAAAAATTTTAAATTATTAAAAATTTGTATCTCTTATCTAAAATTATATTTGGAGCCTATCTACCATACTTGAAAAAAAAGTTGAGAATTTTCTCTTTCTAGGTCGTTCAGTACTGCAACTTTTAGTACTGCTGACGAGATTATCACATTTCCACCGACGATCTGGTCAAGAACTTATTAACTAAATTCCGCCATTCTCATGAATACTGATTGAAAGTAGATTGTACGAATTGAAGGTTACCGCCACGTTCCTTCCAGGATCCCAAAAAAAAAAAAAGAACAAATGCGTTTGAATTTATATCGTGATAGATTAGAGGCATTATAGTATTTAAGAGTACACTTCTTCTTCTTCTTTTCTTTTGGGTTTGTAAAAGCAAAACTACTATGAACATTCTCTAATCTATGTTGTTTTCTTTTGCAAGCAAAATAATGATTTAGGGTTGACTAACACGCAGCTGAAGGTTGTCTTGATTGGAGGGTGGGCGTCCCAACTTTAGAGGACAAGGTGACAACTGCGGCGGCGGAGGTGGTGGTTGTGATGGTGGGAGTGGGACCGCCTCTGTCGACCGTGGTAGTGGTCACGCGCTCGCAACGAGGACACATGCTAAGGGTTGATGCTGGTAGAGGCTCGCAAGTGTGAGGAGATAAAACGGTAGGTGGACCAACCTTCAAAGCCCTAAGCTCTTCTACTTCCCTTTGCAGCCTCCTGTTTTGTTCTGTTAGAGAACCGAACCATCTCTTCAGGTACTCGCACTCAATCTCTGTCTGTTTCAGCTTGCTCCTGAAAAATGAACATGTTGACCATCAGTGAACTAACTTGTTCATTAAGATAGAAGGCTAAACCAGCGTCTGATAACAATCGACTTCCTAGACGTTCAAAAGAAAAAGACTATACCGATATATAAAAGTCTGTATACTAATTTATTTTCTGGTAACCGTGTGTTTGATTGGGTTTAAGTTGTGCACCTTTCACTACTCTACTAATTGAAAGTAAAGGAAATCAGATTTAAACCTAGACGACCGCCAACAAATTAAAAGTTTAAGGTAATGTGACTCAAACACTCTAAAAGTTCTATAAATCACTAGCTAGTGCATGCATGCATCAAATTTGTGAATGTGGCAATGTATTAAGTAACAAGCAAAAATAGTCAATTGCGTTATAGATTAGATTGGTCTAATTGGTTGGGTGGATCCATATAGGAAAAGAACAAAATAATCATAAATTGTTCAGTATGAGTTTTCTTTTCCGAGCAATGATTCACAACAAAAGATGGATATTGGACCCTTTGTTAGAGTATTTCGGTCTTTCTTTGCGGCCTTAGTTACTGGGTGTAATAAGTACATGCACTAGCAACCATTTTCCTGTCATGATTAACCACTTGCAAACCATTTGAAATATCCAAATTTGCATTTATTTATTTTGGGTACTTGAGGAAAAGGCTTTAATTTTGACTCACCAATCAATAATTTTTCCTAGTAAAGTTAATTAAAGTGATGGCCTGCTTTCGGTTCAATTTAAGACGACCTTATAAGTCTTCCTTTAAGAAACAATCAAGAAGTTTGTAGGTTTTAACATAACCACAGATCGATTATTCCCTTTTCTTATATAGAACAAAAAAGACTCCAGCAAACTGTAGTTAGACAGACCAACTTTGTAGTGTTACGTTTCACAAATTAAGAATGCGTTGCCTTTCTTGATATCGTTCAATAATGCTAATGTATGATGATAGCAAACAAACATGAAATTATGGTTAGTCCAAAGAATGATGAGTCAAAAGGAACACCTATTAGAGGGTCATGATATGACTAGCACACGAGGCAAATTAATCCAAAAGAAAATTTGCATCTCAATACCCAACCATTCCGTATTTGAATTATAAATAATTCACAAACACACACCTTCAAAAAAAAAAAAAAAAAAAAAACACACACACATATATATATATATCGGTTGACGTCTAGACAATCATCATTATATGGGTTCACAAAGGAGAGTTCACGAAATAACCTCATCATGTGATTGTTCATAAACATGCTGAGGCCTGAGCCACCTGTCTGTTACGTGTCAGACTGGAATGTTAATTTTATTAATTTTTTAGTTGTACGACGGATACGCTAGAACCAAAACTCCAAATCAGTCCATTAAGTATTGCCATTCCCTTAAGTACGTAACTCTTCTGTGACCAGTAATATACATATTTAGATCCTGAAGGGGAAGATATATAACATCAGGAAAAAATCAGCATTTCTTTTAAGTCGTTAACAATACCAGTTCACTTTTCAGGTGGAATCTTCAATGCATAGCTACAGCTACATTCAGGTTATATTCTTTTGAAACATTCAAAACTCCTTTCTCAATCCAAAATTTTCATTCAATGCATTCATCAATAAATAATTAGCGACTAATTGATTGTCAACTTCTACGTATCTTTCCTTCACCCTGGAAAAAGTAATATTTTTATCTTGCTTTACTACATGAAAAGGACATCCTAACATCCCAAAACCTCTTTTCGACCCGAAACGTAGAGCACAAAGATAGCTCTAAGGTGCTTCGATCATCTATACAAGGTGTAGAATAATTTAGGCAACGAAAATGACCAAAGCATCATAACATGTAAATGAAGGATTTGGTACTGTTGTTGTCTTCGAGCTTATATTATATATTGGAGCCAAAACCATTATTAAAGATCCATCTCTTCCAAACTTTATGACAGTACGATATTTACGGGCTTAGAATCTGATTCAAATAATCTTCTTTTGTGATATTCTGTCAACTTTGATATCTACTCTACTAACTTTTATTCCTAACCACCAACAGAACTAAAAAAGGAAGCAGAGAGATATAATTAATGACTAGTCTCGTAATTAAGCATTTATATATCTAAGATGCAGTACCTGGCCCTACGGTTTTGAAACCACACCTCAACTTGCCTTGGTCTTAGCTTCAACTGCAAAGCTAATGCCTCCTTCTGTCGCTGCAGAGTCCATAACAGCGTAATATATAAAAATATACATGTCTAGTTTCTTATTTTGACTGATGTTGACATGTGTAATACATGAATATAAAGGAAATAGAAACAAGAGAGAGAAGGTTTACAGGGTTTAAGGTGTGGTGTTGCCTGAAACTTTCTTCAAGAAGACGAGATTGTTCTTTAGAGAGACGAAGTTTCTTTCGCGGTGGGGCTCCATTGGTGCTTTCTTCTTCATCTTCCATGCCAACAATGATCCAATCTTCTTCTGCCCCTGATGGTATCTGATTTATGTCTAGATCCCTCACTACACACCCCACTTGATCACGTATTCCATAGGATCATTTCCAATCGTCAATTAGAGAGATGTTGAGATCAGAGGAATTATGATCACATGAACTTGAAGAAAGAAAAAACTGGAAGCAATTCTTAAGAAAAAGACACATATCATAAGCATGCAAGAAAACAGATGGTAGTTGATCTAAAGGAACAAGTATCAATGGAATTATTCGATTGTCAATAGAAAAGAAAAGAAAATAATCGCTCTATTAGAGTGCTTGTTGGTGTGATGGTGTGATTAGAGAGACGGGGTATGTATGTGTGGAGTAGGGCCATGTGAGAAAAAAAGCAGTATGTTGCTTACCAGAAGAAGGGATAGAAGGGGATGACGAAAAGCCAGGCATGGATATAGTCAATTCCAAGCTTGATGAGCTAGTATGTGAAACAGCCATGAAAGTTGCTATAGCTTGAGAAAAGATCAAAAGAGGAAGAAGAATGAGAGAGATTGATGTTTGCAGAGAAGATAAAAAGGTAAAGTAGTGAAGGAAAGAAGCAAAGGAGACAAAGGAGAGACAAAAGCAAAAATTGTGAAATATAGGAAAATAAAGTGAGCTCTAAAGGTCAATTAAATAGCAACAGGTAGAAAAGGCTAGAAACAAAAATTGAAAGAGGGTCTGTTTTGTTTCTTTATTTTTTAATTCACTTTCTTCTCTTGGGTTAGGGTTATTGACCGTGGTCGTCAAGTCAAAGGGTCTGACCCATCTGATTTTTGACACGTGTCAGCGTTAGGGTGTAGGAGAATAACCGGCATCCGGCAGGATTTCTGATCTTGGGAGGGTGAGTGTGGTCGTCGGTTCAAAGGTCAGCTGTGAAATGATTGGAAGCCAAGACTGGGAATTTGAGCTCATTATACCCCAATTTTTGCAACCATATCACAATTTATGACGACGTATAACACAAAAAAACCCATAATCTACACCTTATTTTTTGTGGGCAGTCTATTCTTAAATGTCTTGAATTATATAATATAATCAGAAAGGTAAGAGTTTTATGAGATTATATATGGAGGTGGGTCGGGTGAGAAAAGAAAATAGAACGTGTCATAAGCCATTGATTACGATATGTTTTTGATACTGAAGAATTAAATGATGGGGTTTACCTGCTCTGTCAATAAATATAAATAGAATTGAAGGAATCGTAACGCTACTCGCGTTAACATTAATTGCAGAGGAGTATAAGAACGAAGGAGTGTGGACAAGAGGTGTAAATTACAATGATAGGTAGCTTAAAATTAGAATGCTTTTGTGTGTCAACTACATAGCCCTTTTGGTGAATGTCGTTGAGGATGTACTTGGTTATATCGGACCACATCTAGGTGTTAAATTGTTGATTCATTTGGTTAATATATATATATAGCTATTTGCTAGCTAGTTCTTCAATTAAGCCTATGGAGAGAGGAACCATCTTCGGCCTCTTTATGGTATGGATAAATGAATCTGGTCTTCAATATGTTTAAATAAACAATTGTGGCACTCGAAGTAGTTGCGAAGAAATGTATTGTGGTTATTTTCATCGAAAATATTGTTGTATAAAGTTTGGAATTTTGTGTTATAATACTGCGTGCGGTCCAAAGATTAGAATAACGAGGAAGAAGCGAGACACTTGAACTTTGAAACCTTTCAAATCAAATGTTTGTATATATTTGGTCAATATGCTCAGCTCGTTGGGCTGGTCACTTGTCGTTTAGCATCTGAAGTAGTAAATGTTTTTGGGTCAAAATTCAAGCACATTTTTGCAAGACGATCTAGAAATTTTTATGTTCACTTGGTCAGGCCCTCTGGATTCAGATATAAATCAAATCACCGGTTGCTTTCCAGAAATAAGAAATTATCATAGTTAATTTAACATTTGTTGGAGATGTTAAAAATAATAAGATTCACTTTACCCTCTTTTCATTTTTTAATCTCTTTTTTACACTTATATATGTAATTTTTTTCCTTTCTATATTAGTTTATTTTTGAATTATATATAAAAAATGTTTAGAAAGGTGTCTACTATAAAAAATGATATTGAGTTTATATTAAATTCCGTTCATTTATCATTAGACGGATTTTACTACTTGTTATGTAGATGACTCCCTTTAACATAAGTGAACATAATTTTTTTTTAATGAGTAGGACTTGTATGTACAAATTGAGTTATATCTCCATTAATATGGATTTTAATGAAATTTTCTAAACATAATTTTTATTTTGGGTTGGACATTTATATTCTACTTTCTAATTTTATACTCTATTCGATCCTAACAACATTTGACCCATATCACATAGGACAATGACTCGTGGAATTAATATAATGATCTGTAATTCCACAAATGGCAAACTATTAATTTTGTCTTTGCTTTATTAAATTTAGTCGTTACTACTGACTTAATTAGGAAAAGAAGGCCATATCTTCAACAAACTTAGAGCAAATCTTGCAGCTATTTAACCTTAATAAGTGAGTTAAAAATATGACATAAGTAAATGAATTCATAATTCAAATTTTATATAATTACTATCGTTAAGCCTTAAATTTAACAAAAATAATATGATTATGTCTATGTGCATGTAAAATGGTCAACTGTTTTCATTTGAAAAGCATAATCACCAATAATTTTTTTTAATATTTTAATAATTAAGAATGTTTTCATTTTAGCTTTTCAGATTCACCAAATTTAAAATTACTCACTAAATTGATTGTATAAATTGAAAATTTTCACTTATAAAGGCCAAGAAGCGGGCCAATGGCTAAGAAAGAAAGCACAACATAGTGCGAGGGAGCAGGCACGTATACGTACATCCCTAGTTGGTAGCATTTTCGTATCCATTCCAAAGTCATCACAATCATTTCATTCTAGTCCCCCATAAATTGCCTCTGCCAAGTATTTAATGTGTGTGGGTAAGAAATAAATAAGCTTCAGCTGTTCCTCAAGCCCTCTTTGATGTATACCTCGTATTGGTAGCTTCTGCACTTATAAAAGTACTGTTGTTATGTTCAGATCCTGAAGCAAAATCATCAGGAAAAGGAAAACACTATATCTACCACTACAACTATTGTTTTTAATGAACCTAAAGTATCATGCCCTCAAACTATTGTGATAGTTTTGGTATAAGACACTAAAGATTGAGGATCCATCATTTTTTCAACTTTATAATGTCATTTTCTTTGTTATACACGGAAACATATGACATTTCGTTTTCTCAAACGATTTGATCAAAATCTATGCGTTTTAGAATTTTTGCATATCTCTGTTTTTTATTTAATTTTTATTTTGACGACTGAAGATTTTGAGTCTTTCTTTGTTCCTATGAATGACAAAAGAGATTATCAAATGTTGAAGTTTAAGGACTTTCTGTGGCTCCGGGCATGTGTTGCATTACTTCTTCAATTTTGGTTGCACAATTAGCAAGTAGATGTAATTAACACGGACGGAGGGCTGTCTCGCGTCCTGCATAGTATAGTATGGGAAAAGGCAAAGCAAGTGTGAGGAATTATATGGGAAAAGCGTGGGCATGTTGTGGGCTCCATACGCCCATCATGCTTAGTGTGGTTGTTGTTGTCAACAAAAACTCAGTGGATCCCAGATTGATAATTAGATAGGGAACCAGTGACGGGTCCCACTTGTCGGCTTGTCCTCTCATCTCTTGCGGCTGATTGGAAGTCACTCGCACGGAGCTCCTCCTAGTGGTCAGCAAGTGGGTCCCGGAGATCCATCCCATTCCCATAAAATTTGAATATTATATTATTAATTGAGCCATTTTAATATTAAAATTGTGAAGTAGGAAGGAGTATGTTTGTTTTCAAATCTTCATCCTCTTGTATTAATTACTAAAAGAGACCATTAACATTAGTGCTTGGCTGTTGAGTAGAATCTAATGCCCTACGAGGTGTGCTCAGTCCCGCTTTTCACTCATCATGATGTTTTGGAATTAACACATTCTTGCCGACATCTTGTTTCCCGAAACTTTTTTCCTTACCGCCAAATTGATTGTTCTGTACTTTAAAACCCTGAACTGATTTTGCATACAGTATAAATGTTACTTAAGCTGCCATGCACTTGTTTGTATTAGATACCATAACGAACAGATATTCGGACAGACTTGAACTCGGCATGACTAAGCCAGTAAATATTATATTCCTTCCGTTTCATAGTAAGAGTCGTTTTAGAAACATTTTAATTATTTAAAATAAGTGTCATTCTTGACTTTATATGCATGTTTATAATTTTTCTTCCAAAATTAACCTTTCATTTCTCTCTCATCTTAATTATACAGATCACAATTTCAAGACAATTTAATACTCCAATGCAATTTCTCTCACATGCTAATAAGGCAATTCAAAACCTTTCAGTTCTCAACAACATTCATTTATTATTTAATGGGAGTATTAATAAGGGTATATCTATAATTTCATTAGCTTTCTTAATAGGCGTGTATTTTTCTAAAACAACTCTTATTATGAAACGGAGGGAGTACTAAAATCATAAAATAGTTGTCTTTAAATATGGTTAAGTTTAGCATTAAATGGTGTCACATAAACATAACTTTAAATTATTAAGATCATCAAACTCTCAACAAATCACAGTTTTGTTAAGAGTTCAAATGAATTTAAGTTGAAGAGAAAGCTCTAAATCCAAGATTTCGTAATTTATAATAAGCCCAACATGGCTTTACACATATATCAATTCTAGAATTCAATGTCTCGTCTTTGCTCAATTTAGCCTCCCAACAAGACCTAATCTTCTTTCCGTCTCTACCCTCCATCTTTCCTAAGTAGTTGTATTGTCTCTTTCTTGGTCATTTCTACTATCACCTTATCAACTTGTTCCACCTTTTTACCCAAATACTAGGAATAAATGGATGGGATGCAAGGGGACAGAGGGCATAGGGCATTTGGGTACAGGTGATTTGAAGGGCCTAAACCCATCCTTAAGAGAACTTGGAGATAGGTATTCAATGATTAAGTAGGAACCGACTCTCCTCAATATTTCTCTCTGGCCTCAAAAAATGGACAACTTGTTTTTGCTCCTTTCGATGTGTTCAAGGATGATGTAGCTAAATGGAGCGCCTCTCTTATCAAATTTTTACTAAACAAAAAGCTTGCATTTCCTCCACTCAATCACTGGGCATGTAAGAACTGTAAAAACTTTGGTCTGGTTGAATTTCTTGGTTCAGAAGAAGATCATTTCATTTTTAAATTCAACACTAGGTCATAGGCCTAAAGGATGCTGAACAGTGACCCTTGGCATTTTGATAATAGGCTATCTTCTTACAAAAGTGGAAACCTAGAGCACTCTCTCAATGTAACATCCCATCACCGATGGAAAAGGTAAAATGGTAATTTAGAATGGGATATGAGTGTGAACATATCTCGGCATGGTCATGCCTGATATAGCCTCCATATATGCATAAATTGTAATTTTTGTATATGCACATGTTTGTACATGCATTCATGACATTTTCCCGGCATATGTAATTATTGTGAAAAATGTGCTATTTGTGTTTGAAAATCAAATTGGAGTGGATTTTTGTGTGTTTTTCATTTTTGTGAAATTTTAGAAATTTTTCTGGAAAATTTTCGGGATACCTTTCCGGACCGGAAAATTTACAAGTGACAGACTGATTTGATTTTCGGTACCAAAAATGACTGTCCAATGGCACTAAAAAATTAGATATATGATTTTAGAAATTTTTACTTTGAGTCATTGGAATTTGGAGAGAAATTGTATTAGAAATTGAATTGTTTTTGGAAATGAATTAATGAGGGCTTATAAAGAAGACAAGTGGCAAGTGACACATGTCACTT
>JANVCQ010000003.1:18265683-18275771 GCA_025531925.1 Erythroxylum plowmanianum
GACTAAATTATATTGTAGTTACCAAAGGGCCCCCGTGGTCATTGAACTCGTCGATGATTATTTATGTACATTGTTTTCTGCATAATATATAAAGTATGTGAGTGTTTCAAAAAAATTTATATTGAGTTTTGACTGAGTGATGTAGCACACCACCCTCACAGGGCACGGACTCAGATATCACCATCGATGTCGGGTTCGGGTCATGCGGGAGTAGGGTGTTCCACTCAAGATATTCGACAAAAGTAAATCCCTCTATAGATCAACTTGCATAATGTCCACTAGCGTATTGGACTACGAATGATTTGAATCACATTGCTAGCTTCATTGGCAAGCCAATAAGAATGGATGAGCCTACTGTTACTCTTAAGAGAACCAAATATGCAAAGATTTTATGTATTGATGGAGATTAATCATTCCTTACCCAAACTCATACCTATAATGAAGATGACTGAAAATGGTAAATTGTATGAAGATTCCGTATTGGTTTCTTACCAATGAAGACCATTATTGCATCAACAAGGGCAAGCTTGGAGGCCTACTAGTGAGATTTTTAAGATTGGGAACCATTTTGAATTAATAAGCATGCGTAATGATAAGGTAGCTCTAGAAAGCAATGAAGTTGAAGATGCTAGTGAAGAGACTTTTGAAGTTGAGGTTACACCAAGGAATGAAAAGATCAATGTAAAGTATAATAAAGCTTCTTTGGGACAACCTTTAGTGTCAACTAAAAAAATCCAGATGTTTAATATAATCCAACATTATCAAATGATAAGTTCACTTCACAAATTAAGGATGCTCATGTTTCATCAATACTTAAGTTTAAAATCAAGGACCACCTTTCCCCTCTTAAAAAACACCTGATGACCTTTTCTTCTGATGATGCATAGGTTAGTGTTGTTGAATAGTCTTTGGTTTCTGTCGCTCTAGATAATAAGGACCCTAATATTGAATTCACCTCAAGAGGAAATTAAGAAATTCCACAGCACTCAATTATTCATACATAAACAAGTGAAATCAACAAGAATACTTACTTGGGTGTTGCTAATTTGTAAGAAAATTGCAAAAATTTGGCAGAGAGATTGATAGGGAGACAATAGAGAGTGAGAGAGAAAAGAGAAAATGAGAAAAATGAGGGATTAGGGCAATTATGTAGCAGATCGTATAGGTCACTGACCTGTAACCTTTTGCAGACTTACACGGTCTAGTACATAGGCGTGTGTCTAATCGCGTAAGTCTATATGATAGCGTCTAGAGAGCGTATAACTTTTGTAAACGTGTGAAAATAGATGAACAAACTTAAAAAATATTGCACTCAAAGTTATTAACCCTTAACACGTATATCCTAACACCATAATTATGTACAATCTCATCACAATGCTTAATGTTCTAACCTAAAACACATCAAAACTTAATAAAATATTATTTTAACATCAAAATATAAACAAAATGAAGTAGAAATTAAAAATAAAACCTATACTAATTTATGGGTTACCTTCCACGTAACGTTTGTTTAACGTCGTTAGTTCAACATACTTTTTATATTTAAGGCAGTTTATAAAGATTAGGTTTTTGTAGTCTTACCAAGGGTTCCATGACCTCCAAGTAAGCAACCTACTTCCATTTACTGCCACATTTTTCTTTTGGTTTACTACTTTAAACTTGCACAAGTTTCGGTGATCCATTAAATGCAAAGTCTTGTAAAATATCTAAAAATGAATAATTTCAAGACTCACTATATTCACAAACATCATTACGTTCAAGAGCAGGATTCATGACATTAGATACTTTAAAAACATCCTTTTCATCCCCTACCCTTAATTTTAACTTGCCTTCGTTAATATCTATTATTAACTTAGTAGTCACTAAAAAGGGTTGATCAAGGACTAAGGGCATTTCAACAAGTTCCTCTATGTCAGGAATCATAAAATCCAATGGCAAACTAAACTTATAACCTTAATAGGAACACATTCTATAACTCCCCTAGGATATTTTATTGATGTATCTGCTATTTGTACACTTATCATTGTAGGTTTATGTTCTCCTAATCCCAATATCTTAAATGATAAAAATGGCACCATATTAATATCGACCTCTAGGTCAACTAAAGCCTTATTTATTTTTAAATTACCAATTTCACAAGGGATAGTAAAAATCCCTAGATTTGTAAGTGTTTATAGTAGTTTACTTTTTAGAGTTTTTGAGGTCCTTCTGCTCAACATAACAGCTTCTAACTCCTCTAACTTTTCCTTATTTGACATTAGCTCTTTCAAAAGTTTCATACGTTGTGGTACCAGCACAAGAGACTTAACAAGAGGTAAATTAGTCTAAATTTGATTAAATAGTTCAAGGAACTTACCAAACTATGCATCCATTTAATCTTTCTTCACTTTAGTAGGGAAAGGGATGACAAGATGATATTCCTTGACTTATTCGCGGTGAGATTCACCTTCAACTTTTACTTGACTCTCATTATTCTCCTTCTTCTTTTGGGAGCTCTTCTCCACTCTTAAGTGTGATTGCCATTACTCTTTCTTTGGGATTTAGTTTTGTGACACTAGGTGATCGGGTGTTTGTTGTGTGTAAGTTTTAATGATTAACCTACAATAATTTGCAAGCGCACGATTCGTTAGCATAGTACCAAAAGTGTTGATCCCATAAGGAGAGAGTTAATCTAATCCTAAAATCTAGGGCTAGAAATAATAACATAAATTCAAATTATACGAAACTAAAAATAAGAACCTAATTTAATCAATCAAATTAAGAATCAAACACGAATATGCGAATTGTTAAGCAATTGTAGCACACCCAAGAATCAATCGAAAGAAATTAACAATTGAGAGAAAGTGACTTTTATCTATCCTTAATGCTAACCTCACTGATTATGAATTATCAGATTGTTAATTCTAGACTATCCTAGGGTTGATTACTCTCTCTCAAGCTATAACTAAAACGCTGTAAACTAAAGAATTAAACTAATTGCCTCCTTGGCAACAACGTCAAAAACTTGACCGGTTGTTTATTGCATGTAAGTTTTAATGATTAACCTCTGATAATCCGCAAGCGCACAATTCTTTAACGTAGTATCAAAGGTGACAATCCCACGAGGAGGGAGTTAATCTAATCCTAAAATCTAAGGCTAAAAATAATAACAGAAATTCAAATTGCACGAAACTAAAAATGAGAACCTAATTTAATCAATCAAATTAAGAATCAAACACGAATATACGAATTATCAAGCAATTGCAACACTCCCAATAATCAACCGAAAGAAATTACCAATTGAGAGAAAGGGACTTTTACCTATCCTTAATGATAACCTAACTGATTATGAATTATTGGATTGTTGGTTCTAGACTATCCTAGGGTTGATTACTCTCTCTCGAGTTATAATCATTAACCTTAATCAGATTATGGAAGATGCAATTTCTCAATTCATAACCTATCCAAAGCCCTAAATAATTTTGAATCTCTCTAATAAACTATTGGAATCCTATGCAAGATCTCTCTTCGCACAATTTCTCGATTTTGATTCAATTCTTATTCTATTAAATCACCTAACTCTCGTTAGTCCAATTTAATTATTTTTCATTCGATTCAGCCCTCAGTTTATTACCGAATTATTCAATCACATAATCAAACCACAACAAATCCAAAAAATCCATAAACAATTAAATTTCATTAATTCAAGAATAAAACTCCGAAGGTGAGTTTAAAACATCCTCAACATTCTAGATCTTATCATTAACTATTTAATCCAATTCTATATAATGATAAAAATGAAAATAAACAGGAAATACAATCTAAATGGAGGATAGGAGGCAACAACGTCAGGAAACCTTCTGATTAGGGAAGTATGTCGAGTCAACTTCTTCTCCTCTTCCTTTATCTCTCGATGAATTCTATCTACGGTTTCTTAAAATGACTAATGCAAAAGCTCCTCTGCCTCCTTTTCTTGTTCTTTAAATATCCTTTTGTATTCTAAGCAACTTTAGGATTTTTTTGGGGTCCTAAAGGTCCAAAAATCCCTCAAAACTTGACGTTTTTGAGTGTCTAAGTGTCTGCCAGATGCAGACCACGATTATGGCCCTATAGGCTATGATCATGGGCTACATCTGAGCCTTCTGTCACGATTGTGACGTATGGGCCATAATCTTGAGCCATTCCTTATGCTTCTGTCACGATCGTGGCATGTAGGCCATGATCATGGGCTAACTCTGGAGCTTCTTTCACGATCTTGGCTTGATATGCAAGGTCGTGGGCCATTGTTTCGACCCGAATGTCTTCGAAACTTCTCTATTCTTCGATGTTGACCCTGAAACACTAGCTAATACATCGAAGTACCTCAAAAACATAATATTTAAGCTCAAAGACTTGTACCATCTTATAAAATATTTGAAACATAAATAATTAACAAACTAACACAATTCTAACCTAAGCACACAATAAACGATTGAATTAACAACAAAACGTATATCAAACTATGCCCTAAAACATGACACAATTTATACTTATCAACATCCCCACAATTAAATGTTTGCTTGAAGGTTATTTGATGCTTTCCGAACCTCAAAGTCAGTTTACCCCCATCAACGTCAATTAAGGAGTAGGTAGTAGCCAAGAATGATTGTCCAAGGACCATAGGGGTTTCTACATCTTCTCTAATATCCAATATAAAGAAGACTGTGGGGAAGGTAAAAATATCAATATGTACTTGCACATCCTTAATAATTCCCTTTGGTCAATGAATTGTTCTATCCACCATTGACACTAGTATCTTTGTGGGTTCTAACTCTTCTAACCCCAATTTTTGACTAAAGGTATAGGGCATCATATTAATACTTTCTACCAAGTCTATAAATTTAATATCTATTTTGACTCTATTGATACTGCAAGGAATGTAAAAATCCCTTAGGTCTTCTTTCTTCTAGGTTATATTAGGGTTTTCTTTTGATATGCGCTCTTTAACCTCCTTCTTGGTTGATTCCTTTAGTGTGAGCCTCATTTGTAGATGTTTCGTTATGCCCTAAACATTATTTAATTCATCCTCCTTAGAATCCTTTATCGTCTTACTTGAAATTGACTTTCGCTAAGCTAGAATAGAGCACGAAAATTTAGGCCGAGGTTCCTTGATCGGCTTAATTATGAGCTCACTGGAAGGGAACTCCATAATTGCTTGTCCTTCTCCATTATCTCCATCTTCTTTCATATGTTCAAGTTTCTTTTCCTAGGTTTGAGTAATGGCCATGATCCATTCCTTTGGTTTAGGTTTGGTGTTCCTTAGTAGGGTTCTTGCCTTCCGATTTGAAATTGCCTCTACTATTTGTCCTACTTAGACCTCCAGATTGTGTATTGAAGAGGCGTGGTTCTTATTGACTTGCTCAAACTTGCTTTCAAGCCTTCTATATGTATCCTCCATGGCTCCAATTTTATCTAAAATCCTATCCAACTTGGATTCCATTGAGCTCGGTTTATCTTATTGAAATCTTGGTTATCCTTAAGGTTTGAACTGTCCTCCAACATTGTTTGTCCACGAGGACTTAGGTGATTCTCCCACCCAGTGTCGTATATGTTGGAGTAGAGATTGTTTCCCCCTCCTTGTCAGCTCCCATATAATTAACTTGCTTTGGACTGCTATCCTTCATCAAGCAGCAGTCCACTATATCATGGTCCATCTATCCACAAAGTTCACACTTTAGTTGCATTAATTTTATTGAAGTTAAGGACAAAGCTTTCATGTTGTTGAGCTGTTGAGTTAAGTTGTCAATTTTCTTCTGCATCTCTGTCATTTGATCAACAAATACAATTCCTTTTTGTTCCTGGAAAGTAGTGGGTTGTCTAATTCGCTCGTTCGTCCATAGGTAACTATTACTCGCCATCTCCTCTATTAACTGTTTTGGTTCATCTACCATTTTTCTCATCAGTGATCCTCTTGAAGCTACATCAATCGTGCCTCTCATACGTGGGTTTCTCCATTATAGAATTTACAACAAGAACTCCTTAGGTAAGTTATAGTATGGGCATTTCTGTTGCAAATCCTTGTATCGTTCCCACACTTCATAGATCAATTCCTTATCACTTTGTTGGAAGTTGGTAATATCCTTGATAATATTCATGGTCTTAGTACGAGGAAAATACTTATCTAAAAAAGCATGAACTAGTTAATCCTAAGTGGTGGCATTGGTTGGGTTGAGAGAATGGTACCAAGCCTTTGCACTATCTTTTAGTGTAAAAGGAAAGAGCCTAATTCTTACCGCATCCTCTGATGTCTGATGGTATCGAAAGGTATCACAAGTTTCAAGAAAATTTACTATATGTTTATTAGGATCTTCATTCTTTAGTCCATAAAATTGCATATTCTGTTAAAGCATGTTTAGGAAGGCTGGTTTAATTTAAAAAAAGGCTACTTGTATTGGTGGCCTAGCTACTCCTTGGTTTGGCGCATTGAACCCTGGCCTCATGAAATCTATAAGCGTTCTTTATTGAAATCCTTGGTTCACTCCATGATCCAAATCTTGCTGAAATTCCTCGGCCGTTATTGCTTTTGCGATTTCTTCTTCTCCTTCATGCCAAGCTTTCCTAATTAATCGTTCTAATCAAGTGATATCTAACTTTAAAGGTTTTAGTTATACAATTCAAACTTTTCATGAATCTTGTGTTCATGCAAGAGTATGGATTCAAAAACGGAAACAAAAAGAAAGAATAGAAAGTAAAAACTAACTAAAATGCCTTAAACTAAAGAATTTCACACAATTTCTCAATTTGATTCAATTCTTGTTCTATTAAATCACTTAATTCTCATTAGTCTAATTTAATCATTTTTTATTCGATTCACCCCTCAATTCTTTATCGAATTATGCAATCGCAGAATCAAACCATAACAAATCCAATAAACACATAAACAATCGTATTTCATTAATTCAAGAATAAAACTCCGAAGGTGAGTTTAGAACATCCTCAAAATTCTAAATCCTATCATCAACTATTCAATCTAATTCTATATAATGATAAAATTAAAAATATACAGGAAATATAATCTAAATGGAGGATTGTAGCGCCCCCTTACAATAGGATATGCATCGGGACGCCCGGAGGTCATTCCGGTACATATGCTACGATAACGATATGCTACGTTCGATTACTACATTCACTTCACATGGCATCATATCATTATTCACTTATAAAAAATCAATAGAAATCACAATATTTTTAAAACTCAACTTTTTCCTCATTTCATTGCATAAATACGAAAGCCTACATTGTGTCTTTCAACCTTTACTACATGTACATCATCAAACTAGTACAAAAGTACTATATGAAAGAGGAAAATATATACAATCTATCTAAGCCATCCAAAAATCTCAGCTGACCTACCTTTAAGCCATGACTTCTCTTGCCAAATCACAATCTACACGGCTGGTAGAGCTTCTCAGTAGCTAGAGTCGTCTGTCGGTCCTGAAAATCAATGTTGCAATTTTGGTGAGTTTTACAAACTCAATGAAGTAACCATCATCGATGGTTCACTCAATTCATGCAACACAACAATTCACATAACATATGATTCACAACTTTGCATAATGAACACATATCACATCTACATTTAAGAGCAAATCAATTTGGCATTTCAAACAATCCACATACTTGTTAAAAATGCATATGAAATACTCATGAGACTATTGGACCCCAAACGTTTCTTAGAAGTTAGAACTGGAAATAAGAAATTTTGGTGATTAGTCATGAGTAAAGAACAAATGAATGAAAATTCTTGAACCAAGAAATGATAGGCAAGGGTAAAGTAGCGAGTAAGAAATGTGGATAGATTCATGTCTTGCTTTGGTGTTTTTGTGGATAAGAGATTTTGAAGTGAGAAGAACTACAGTGAAAGTTAGAAGTAGAATGAAAGCCAAAAATGAAATTGTATTTATGTAGTAAGTTGATGAAGAATATGTATGTATGTGCATGTTCTGTTATTGGCATTCATGATTAATCATGGACTATATTTTCTTTATAGATGATATTGATTTGAAATGGAGTTGAGAATGAGGAGTATATGAAGTAGAAAAGGTGATCTTAGTATGATTTGTATTAAGGAAAGATTTTGAAACAAAATGGGTGGTTAATCTAGAAAATATTTACTGAGTGTGCTTCGGTCTGTTAGCCATATCTTTTTCTCTAGTTTTGATTTGGATTAAACTAGGAACATATGGATACATTTCTTATAAAGACATAGAATTTAAATTCTATCTTTAAGAATCTCAAAATTTGTCATGAAGTTGAGAACTGGGTGCAATACATTGGTGGATGAATGTAAAGTTCATATTCTAAATTTAAGGGAAATTTTGGATTGATCTAGGCTAGATTAGAGAAAGTTGGCTTCTGGAAAGTTGTAGATCTTTCTTTTAGCTTTCCAATGATATATAGTATGGAATTTTTGGACTTCTAGGCTGAAGTTATGGTCCTTGTAAAGGAAGATGTATCTTCTATCTTTTCGCTTCTTCTATGTTTTGTATCTTCTATGTTTTGCTTCTTCTGTATTTTGTTTCTTCTGCCTTTTGCTTCTTTTGTGATGATGTCATCTTTTTCTGTGTTTCTTCTGTGATGACGTCATCTTCTTCTGTATTTCTTCTGTGATGACGTCATCTTCTTTTATATTTTTCTTCTTCTTTGTTTTGCTTCTTCTATAATGACGTCATCTTCTTCTGTGTTTTGCTTCTTCTGCCTTTTGTTTCTTCTGTGATGACGTCATCTTCTTTTATGTTTTGCTTCTTCTGTTTTTTTCGCCTAGCTTATTTTCTGTTTCATTTTTAACCCTTTAAACAATATAATTTGTCTACAAGGTCTCCATAAAAGTTGTATATCTTGAAGTTCTCTTTCGAACCATATAAACAACACCTTAATTTGATATTTGTAGGGAAAGTTATAGCAATTTTCCCACTTCTTCTGTTTTTTTCATTAGTCTGCTTTGTACCTATCTTCTATTCCTTTTTTAGCCCTTCAAACGATAGAATTTGTCTTCAAGGTCTTCATAAAAGTTGTAGATATTGAAGTTCTTTTTCGAACCATATAAAGAAAACCTTAATCTGATATCTTTAGGGAAAGTTATAGCAATTTTCCCACTTCTTCTGTCTTTTTTTCACGTTTTCTGTCTTTTTCATTAGTTTGTTTTGCACCTATCTTTTGTTCCATTTTATAACCTTTAGAGATAAAATCTATCTTCAATGTCTTCATAAAATTTGTAGATCTTGAAGTTCTCTTTCGAACCATATAAAGAACACCTTAATCTCATATCTGTAGGGAAAGTTATAGCAATTTTCCTACTTCTTTGATGATGACGTCATCTTCTTCTGTGTTTCTTCTGTGATGACATCATCTTCTTCTGTGTTTTGCTTTTTTTGCCTTTTACTTCCTCTATTTTTTTGCTTCTCCTGCCTTTTTCTTCTTCTGTGTTTTGCTTCTTTTGCCTTTTGCTTCTTCTGTGTTTTGCTTCTTCTGCCTTTTGCTGCTTCTGTGTTTTGCTTCTTTTGCTTTTTGTTTCTTCTATTTTTTTTCTCCTGGCCTATATTCTGTTCCATTTTCGACCCTTCAAACGATAAAATCTATCTTTGAGGTCTTCATGAAAGTTTTAGATATTGAAGTCCTATTTATGACCATATAAAGAAAACTTTAATATGATGTCTTTATAAAAAGTTATAGCAATTTTCCCACTTCTTTTGTCTTTTTCCATTCGTCTGCTTTTACATTTGACTTCGTCTGTACCTATCTTTTGTTCCATTTTTGACCCTTCAAACGATAGAATCTGTTGGACCCCGATCTTTGAGTGACAATGAGCATGAGTAAAATAAAATTTGAGAAGTGTTTTTGTGTATGTATAGTGTCATAGATGATTTAAATTAAATGTTATTGATAAGAAAAGAAAGTATTTGATTTTGATATCTTTGGGGTTTTGAGTGGATTGGTATGGTTTATGAAATTAAGTGGATGAGTTGATTGTAATGAAGTTGAATTGCAAGGATTAAAAAGAAAAAAATGTGAAAATTGGAAGAATTTAAGAAAGTTTGACTTTTTGGCCTTTTAGAGTTGACTTTTGATTT
>JANVCQ010000003.1:18275871-18296454 GCA_025531925.1 Erythroxylum plowmanianum
TAATTAATAATAAAATAATAAACCTCCTGCAACAACTATTTTAATATAAGGGGTATAATAGTCATTTATTATATATTTCATTCCATTCCGTCCATCTTCCAAACAACATTTCACTACATCTTCCATCCCTCCCAATCAACTTTTCACTATATTACATTCTATTCCATTGTAAATCGTTTCATTTCTTTCCATCACATTTCATTTCATTATATTAATTAACATCCAACCAAACAGACCCTTATTGATTAACAGTAATAATGAGGGAGAAAAAAAAACTTCATCATACACTAGTTTAAGCTGTGGTCCTGTGGAAAATATTTTGAGGAGAGTCCAACATAAATTAATAAGTCTCTGCTGAAAAAAAGTGGACAAACTTGGTCAAGAAAAGAGGGAGGAATTTCTTAACATAAATTGTAGGATTGACGGAAGTATGAGTGTTCAAATAGGAGGTGCCTAGGGCAGGCATCTTGGACTAACTCTAGTCTAAACCAGCAAAGCTAGCCGACACGAAATTGTCCTTTTGACTCGGGATGTTTATTTCCTATTTTAAGTTGTTGCATAAACCTGAACAATAGTCTGGATTTCATCCAATTCCGACAGTCACGGTCTCGTCTGAAGTTAGGAATTTGAGGAAAGCGGTTGTAATAAAAAACAATCAAAAAGCAACTACATTTTCTTGCTATCATATATGTGAGGCCTCGCTATTGTTTGCTTAATCAGCAGCTTATAAATCAATCACAAAATGTATATATGAAAATTATCACGAATGATTTACTAACGTTAACGACTTGTTAAAAAAACTATAAATAAAAATTATTTAAAAACTTTGATTATTCAGTCTTAGATTATAATAACTCTATTATCTTGAATGAGATTGTTAAGTGACCGTTTTATTATAATAGCTTAAATTATTATGTGAGGTCAACTTAATTAATTTTATATATTCACTAATAGAGATAATTTTGTAAGTTTTGGGTCTATTTGACAAATTAAACTGATAATTAAAAAAATTGTTAAAATTAGTGAAATAGCCTCTTCGTTATCAGTATCTCTAACTGCATATTCTTGAACTTTTTTTAACTTGACATATTTTCGAATCGTTGTTGTTGTTAATTAAAGATAGCACAATAATCTAATCGAGTTTTAGTGTTGTGCTCGAACTTTAATCTAAAAATATTTTAAAATATATATCTAGTTTTAAATTAAAAAAAGTCGGCCCAATATGGTAACTGTCTTGGTCGGAGAGCTTCTAGAAATTAATTGCATACATAGACTCTGCTACGAATCACAAGTTGAGTGGGGACATTGAAAGACGGTTGACGCTGGTTAAAGGCAACGACTTGCGACGTTTGGAGAAGATCGGCAGCATCAACACATACTTGAAACTCATGCAGTGTTAATTAAGACGATGATGACTTCGCCCCGGGCTGATTAAGGTTGACCAGGTCAATGTCTACGTCAACTGAGCAATTTCTCAATGTCATTAGCTTCCTTTGGTATGCTATTCACGACTACAATCTCCGGCTTAATTAGAAACTTCATGAAGACTCGGTTCTTTATGTTGCTTGTTTGTTTTCACTTGAATATTTGAAGAGCGACATCTCAAGAGAATTATTTTTTCAGAATAGGCTAATTGAATTAATAAATGGTCTTTATGGGAAATTACAAGTAGAGCAGAAGCAGAGTAGGAAACTTGGGATACAGAATGAAGCTTATAAAGTAGCTTCTAATTTTCTTTGCCTAGCCAAAAGAATTGTAATTCAATGCCTCATTTTGCTGCCAACATATATGTTCCTGAGTGATCACGACTACAGCTGCAATCAGTTTGAGTTAGTTATAGAGTCGATTTATTACATATGAAATAATATGATCTCCAATTCCTCTTCTAGTTGTGCAACTATGATATGGCCTTTTGGAGACAAATTAGATCAAGGAGGTAAGGAATGACAAGTTGTGGTTCATACAAAAGGCACTACAATAAAGTTGATATTTGGGTAAAAAAACATAGATAACTGCTGTTACCTACAGCTTTTAGCGATGTTTCTATTTCATCACCTAAAATGACACAAATTTCCGTAGCTAAAAATTTTAGGTGGCATTTTCAAAATCATAGCCAATAATTTTTGGCTACGTTTTTTCTTTCATAGCTACATAGCAGAAAACCGTTTGGATTATGAAAACATAGATAGTTAGCTATGTTTTCATAATTGTAGCCAAAATCATAATCATAGCCAAATGGTTTTTTGTTATGTTTTCATAATCGTAGCCATATTTATTTTGCTAAGTTTTTTGAAACTTAGTCAAATGTTTTTAAAATGTAGCCAATTGTTATATAATGTTAAAATATGTTATTTGTTACATTTTTAGTCCATATTATTGAACAAGATATTTTGTATATAATATACCGATATATTTTCTATTATTAATTTATTATACAAATACATCATATAAAAATATCATTAATTCAAAATATCGAGCATTGTATATATAAAAAGAAAAATTACATAGATATCATTAAATTATACTAACAAAAAGAATATTATTCCTATATAAGATATAAATGTCAACTTGAACTATTCTTACAATTAAAACAATAAACAAAAAGATCAATTTACAAGTTATAATATGTCATGCTCAAATTACAAAAATATTAGAGTACAACCCGAACAACTACCTAATGTTGTTTCAATTGCCAGCTACCAAAACTAGCTTGAATTGTTGTATCTCACATTTTCTTTTAGTCTCTTTAGCCATCCAATAAACTCTTATAGAGAGTTAATATCTTTAGTGGCAAACCATCTAACAAAATAACAAAATTGTGGGAAGGTAGAAAACATTACCATAAGCAAGTTTCCAACTAGATTCCTCACTAACATCTCTTTCCTAAAATAATGATTGCCACCAAAAATAGATAAACTATAATTTCTTTTGAAGATATAAGAAGAATCAACTAGAAAAAAATTTTACATGGCTCTCAAAAAAGGGATAATTCAAATATACATCAAATTGACGTGCAAAAGTGATTCGTGGAAATCCATTTAATCAAATAAGCATGTCCACTACTCTAGCAGCTTCTAGAGGCCTTGGGCTCTGTTAAGTGAGATTAACATGAATAATCTGCAATAAGAGAGATACTTGAGATTACTAATACAGGTAAACACCAATAAAGAAATTAAAATTGGCACTTAAGGAACCACAAACCTAGTCCTTGTTATATCTAACAGTTATACTCTTATGAGTGTACAACAAATGCTTGCCATTATCACTTTTCTTATCAGGATGCAACTCATCAACAAAAACCAAAATATCAACAATACATGTTCAAGCATAAAATACAGATCACAGATCTCATATGCAGAAAGAATAAGAAATTAGTAAAAACATACCCCATAATAGTAGGTCATCTGAACTTGCAATCACGAGGTGATAGACGAATCATCAAATAAGAATTGAAAAGGGAAATGGGTAGGTTCCTTAAGGAAGAACAAGGAAAAATTAACAAGGTTCCTAACAAAAGTACAAACTTATATCCAATAAATAAGTATTGGTAATGTTATGTTTACCATACATACATGCTAGCTTTTAGAGGGAGAACAATTTTCTTCCTTTTACGTTATTGTTCATTTGAGCAGGATAGTAGCGAAAAAAGGTGAAGACAAAAAATGGATAGTTGAGAAGAAACATAATTGACATACGAACATAACTCTTATGACAAAAATAGTAATCTAGATGTCGTATTCCTAGTAAAGCAATTTCTCATTATTAACTAGTTAGTAATGCTAAGTGAGTTCATATTACAGTTAAAAATAATTCCTGTAATTTGATTTAACATATTATTAAATCACAGGTTAATAATAAACTAACTTATTTAATATACAAGTATAGGGTCTAGGAAAAGGCATATTGATGCAGTTGATAAGCACTTTGAAAGTTTTATTAGTTATCACATGGAAGTTATAGTATCCAAACTTTTCTTCTCCATAAGAAATAGAGAAAACAAAGGAAAACAAAAGGCAAAAATAGTACCAAATTATATATATGCACGCATCATTTTGGATTATGGGGGGCACTTATGAAAATACGAAGAAACTGTATACGACTGATGGGTGCAGATTATATACACAGTTGTTTACCAAATGAGTACAAAAAGTAATATGTGGAAGTTAATTATTTTTGGGTGTATAATCAAGAAAGTTCCAATTTAAAAAGTAGAGAAAACATATCTCCACCAACATTGGAAAATTGCTCCCACTTTTATGATCTTTTTATCTCTTTTTGCTCAAAACAGAAGCTAAAGGGCAATAATATATAAAAGAAAAACACAGGGATATAGAGCATGAAGGATGTAAAAATGAGGCACATTCAGATTACAGAAAAAATGATACTAACTTTTTGGTTAGCTTTATCTAGATGTGTTTGAGAAACCATGTAGAGTTTGAAGACACCACCTAAAAGTTGTAGAAGAACAAGAACAAATAAAGAAACCAAGGTTAAATTATTTATAAGTAGAAATTACGATTAAGAAATTGCATTCCCAGGAAACTACAAAAAGACATCAGGAATGTAAATTACACATTAAGGGTGTTAGTAACATTTGACTTCTAAAGTCTTATTTAGGCAATAAGAGCCAAAGGAGCATCAATCACTTTGTACATATAGATTTTTCTATCAAGTTATAAATGATGCATTCTAGGAAAGGTAAATTAAGCTTGATATATGAATTTATTTAAACTATTAGTCAACTTAAATAATGCATACATGTAGATTAGAATTTTAAGGCATTGAATAAAGGTTTGCATTATATGACTACACCTTATAGTAACATCTTTAAATGGTAACTACATCATACACTAGAAGTGACTACAAGTTATGGAATCATGATCAATCTAACAAACCTATTGCAAGAGTTCGTCCTTTATGTAAAAGAAGACCATTCAAGGATTGTTTTCAAGTCTGAAGAGCAATCATCTTGTGAGCTATAAATAATTGGTTATGCTCAATAGCCAAATATGTCAAAATCAATATGAAAAATAAAGAGAACGGTATATATCGAACAATAATGAATGCATTAGTTTTGATTATGAGTTTAATTCAAAATTATCCAACATGAGGATATATACCATTGGAACAATAACATCTTCCTGCCCTGATTTACTCAAGAAGGTATAGGATAAAAGTCCAAGACTCTAAAATGCCTTACTACAGAATAGATGACAATGGAAAGGTGTTAAAGTTCAAAACCAAATAAAATACAAAACATAGCGATACTCCATCCTAACTCAAGATGAAGTTCAAAATGTAACCCTTTTTACAAGATAAACGGTTGTAAGACTAACTAAAATAATCAAGACTGCTTATTATCTTCCTAATCACTACTTCCATTAACTACATACGTCTCTAAACACTTACAAAAAATTGTATTTAAAAACAAACTATTATAAGACTGAATTACCTAGAGAAGAAGAACTCTTATGTGGATGAAGACGAACACAGGAAAATACTAGAAAGGAAGAAGGATGAAAACAGACATGTGGACAAAGACGACAACAGACCACTACAGCTGCTGGAACGTGAGGAGGAAGACAAAGATAAGTTAATCAAACATTGCTTTGTACATAGGTTTTCAATATGCGGAAAACACAAAACGACGTCATTTTTTAGCTAAAACTATGGATTATGTTCCTTAGCTATGAAAATTATTTCTTAGCTAATAACTTTTGGTTACAAAAATATTTTTGTAGCCAAAAGAAGTAGAACAAAAGTATAGTGGTAACCATTTTGAGCTACAAAAATTATTTTATGGCTAAAGACATTTGGCTATGAAAATATATTTATATCGAAACAATAACAAAGAAAATGAAAACATTTGACTATTAATATATTTTCATAACCTAATATTTTTAACTCGAATTATAGAGCTTGTGTCTTTTAGCTACAAAAATCATTTCGTAGCTAAATATGTTTAGCTACGAAAACATATTCATAGCCAAAATAAGAAGAATGAAAACATTTGGCTATGAATATATTTTCATAGTCATATGTTTTAACGAAAATTATAGAATTTGTGAGTTGGCTACAAATATATTTTTTTAGCCAAATATTTTTAGTTTAAATTATAGAATCTGCATCTTTTAGGTACAAAAATCATTTCATAGCTAAATACATTTGGCTACAAAAATATATTTGTAGCCAAATGATTTTCAACTCAAATTATAGAATCTGTGTTTTTTTAGCTACAAAAATCATTTCACAAAATCATGCCAAGTTTCACAAAATATCATAACCTTAACCCTAGCATTGTTTGGGCAAAAAATCCCTAAAAATTACAAAATACCCAATTATTCAAGTATAATCAAGTGAAACAGATAAGAATACTTACTTGGTTCCACAAATTTACAAGAAAAACCCAAGAAAAACAAAATAACATGGAAATTAAAAATAAAACCTCTCCTAATTCTTAGGTTGCCTCCCATGTAGTGCTTGTTTAATGTTATTAGCTTGACATACCTTTTATGCTCAAGGCAGCTTATACATATTAGGTTTTGTAGTCTTACCATAGGTTCAATGACCTCTAAGTAAGCTACATGCTGTTTCTTATTATTGAATTTTTTCTTTGATTTACTGAATTGAACTTGCACAAGCTCCGGTGATCCATTAAAGGTAGAGTCTTGTAAAATATCAAACAATGAATCATTATAAGACTCACTAGATTCAATTACATTACTAAGTTCAAGAGTAAGATTAAAGACATTACAAATTTTACAAGCAACCTCTTCGTCCCCCACCCTTAATTTTAACTGACCTTCTTTAACATCTATTATTGACTTAGCAGTTGCTAAAAAGGGTTGACCAAAGACTAGAGGTGTTTCTACATCTTCCTTTATATCAAGAAACACAAAATCAAATGGCAAGACAAACTTAATAAAAATTTCTTCTATAACTCTCCAAAGATATTTTATCAATCTATTTGCTAGTTGCACACCTATCCTAATAGGTTTTAGTTCACCCAATCCTAACTTCTTAAATAATGAATAAGGCTTCATGTTAATTATGGCACCTAGGTCAACTAAAGCTTTTTCTGTTTTTAAACTACCAATTTCATAAGGGATAGTAAAACTCCTTAGATCTGTAAGATTCTTTAGTAGCTTGCTTTTCAGAACTTCTAAGCACAATCCACTCAACGATACAGTTGGGATCTCCTCTAACTTTTCCTTTTTTGATAATTGCTCTTTCAAAAATTCCATATATTATGGCATATGCATAAAAGCTTCAACAAATTAAACATGTCAAAGAACTTACCAAACTATGCATCCATTCGAAATTTCTTCACTTTAGTAGGATAAAGGATGACAAGTTGATATTTCCCTACTTTTTAAGGTTACCTTTACCTTCAACATTTAATTGCCTCTTTGTATCCTCCTCCACCTTTCCTCCTTCTTCATCTGAATCCCTTTTCCAATCCTAAGGGTGATCGTGATGACACGTTCTTTAAGACTTGTTTCTATAGTACTAGGTAAACTCCCCTGTGGCCTGTCAAATACTAACTTGGCGATTTGATCGATCTGAACTTCTAAGTTACGTATATAAGCCTCTATTTGTTGATGTCTTACAACAGAATCTTGAACAATCTTTATCATCATCTCTTCTAGAGTAGGCTTTTAAGCTTTAGGTGCTTATTGTTAAAATCCTAATAGAGAGTTATTCGTTGTTTGCCCCTGATTTCCCCAAGAGAAATTGGGGTGATTCCTCTATCCCAGATTGTAAGGATTGTTATATGGATTTTTTTAAAAGTCTAGAAGCATTCCCTCAGATAATCTCATGCTCTCGCTGCATTACTTGACAATTTTGACTTGAATGTTCTAGCCTGCACACCTGACATATCATAACTTGATATTGTGGATTCATCATCAATCCATTAATTTTTTTATTTATTGCTTCAACCTAGTTCGCCAACTACTCCAATGTGTCTACTTCGTATACCCCCTTTGGCTTATTAATTCTTACTCACGAGGTGCATCACTAATAATTGTTCATTGACATGTCTTCAATAAGGTCATGGTCTGATTTTAGTGTTTTATTACTAAGAGTACCCCAAGCCATTGCATCTATTGACAACCTTGTGTTCTGATTCAACCCACTATAAAAGGTTTGTATCTACACCCAAAGTACTAGACCATGAAGTGGACATTTTCTTAACATCTCCTTACACCTCTCCCATGTGTTATAAAAATTTCTCTACCACTTACTATCATGTAACAATTGATGATCTTGGCATTAAGTTTAACCATTACTTCGCCTTTTCCCTTAATCAAAATAGGAATAATCTTATTCTTATTACATCATCGTTAGCTCCGCGATCTTGAAAGTGTCACAAATCTCTAAATAATTGAGATATGTGTGTTTAGGTCTTCATATAATAGTCCATCAAATTGGTTAGACTATTGCACTATCTGAATAATACTTAGCTTGATTTCAAAATTATTGGCATTCGTTGTCGGTCTAACAATACTAGACTATACTCCTGTCAAGTTCGATCTAGCATAATCAAACATCATCCTTGATTGATCGACCATAGTTCCTAATTCTTCAGTATTTGTAAGACGTTATAAGTCCTCTATTTGTCGATCTAGCTCAAACTCTCTTGGTTGTGTTCTGTAAAGATTTTTACTAGTTATTCTTTTGATTTCTGAATCTTTGTCTACTAAGCTTGCTAGATTACTTCGGGTCATTAAACTGACCAAAAGGTTAAGATCTGTGAGAATAAGATAATTAAAAGAGTCAATAAAATAAAATAAAAATAAAAATAAAACTAAGATAAAATAAAGTAATAATGGCTAGATTAACAAAAGCTATACTTTCCTAATATTACTAATCCTTGGCAATGGTGCCAAAAACATGATTGAATTATTTTATGCTTATAAGAATTTATAAATTTTAAAATCACAAGTGCACGATGTAGTTGTAGATGTAACTAGATTTGATGATTACTAATGGTCGATCCTATAAGAATTGTAAGTACTAGTAATGACCCTTTTCCTATTATCTAATCATCAAATCAAATTATTAATCTAATTAAAAATCAAATTAAACAAACTAAACTAAGATTTAAAACAATAATGAACTCAGAACAAGGAAAATACTAAGAAAAGTCGACATCAAATAATAGTACCTAGGTGATAAATCCCATAAGAATCCCTAAATATTAACCCTTTACCATGCAATTAAATTGTTAATTATTAGACAATGGAAATTCCTATCTTATGTTATTACCTTTCTCAAGACTATTAACAACTAACCCTCAGTTGATTAACTAAAATCTTTTTCAAATTAAAACCCCTAAAATTGCATTATTGATTGGTGAATTTCATTATTAAGTTTGAACTTAATCCAGAGAATTTATATCAACCTATCTTTAGGTTTGCATACAAGTCCTTCCAGTTATGGTAGATATATTCTCACAACATGATTTCTTAAAAACAATCATATGAAATCAAATCATGGACTAATATTTCAAATATATTAGAACAAGAATATAACATATAGTTTAATCGCAATAAATCAATCAATAAAATTGCATTTGTTGGCCCCCTAATTTTTTTTTCTTGAGGATCAAGTATGATTTCAATAAATTATAAGGTCCTTAAGGGATTATTTTGTGGAGTTAATTATTATGTCAATATTGGTAAGATTTTATGACATAGATTAATTGAATTGAAGTATTAAAGTTGTAAGATTGTATAAGGGAAAATTGGGCATGACACTTAAGGGTATAAGACATAAGGCTTATATTGGAGGGGCAAGATGGACATTTCTATGATAATTAAGAGTAGAAATTAGAAGAAGAAGAATTGTGAATGAGGGAGAGAAGAAGAGAGTGTCATGGGAATAGGAGAAAAAGAAGAGGAAAGCTAGGGTTTGGAGATTTTTGCAGATTTTGAAGAATTCAAAGCATCAATAAGTAAGTATGAGTATTATTCCATCTTGTTTGGTTAGATGAAACTCAAATATAGCTTAACATGAGTGGGAAGTTGATAGTGAATGCCATAGGCAAGTGTTCTCCTTTAGGGTTAAAGATCAAAGATAGATTTTGATGTTTTTGTTAATGAGATTGGGTTGAAATGAAGTTGAAAATGAAATAGAAGTGATGGTTTAGTGTTTGGATGGGTTATATGTGAAATGTGGGAAGTAAAAAGTTGGAAAATGTAGCAAAAATGGTTCCTGGAAAATGTAGCAAAAATGGTATTTTGGGCATAACTTTTTGTGTAGTTATCCAAATGAGATTATTTTTCATTTGGTGTAAACTAGAGAGATAGGGATACAAATTGTATGAAGGAATTGAGTTCTAATTCAGTCTCTAAGGATCTTAATATTTGGATGGAATTTGATCATAGAATGTTGTCTTAGTATAAGAACTGCCCAAACATGAGTGGGGCATAACTTTTAGAGTACTGAACCAAATTGGATTATTTTGGAGTCATTAGAAACTTAAGAAAATGAGGAATATTTTTCTAGAAGAAAGTATTATCAAATTTCTTCATTTATTTGATCATAAATTGGAATTCCTATTGAATATAATTTTTGGCTATTGTTAAAGGAAATCAAGGAAGGCAAGAGAAGCAAAGTATGAGGCACCTTTGAGCAAGTCTTTAAGCAAGGAAATCAAGGTGGGTACATGTTTATAATAGAGTAAATAAGCCACTGTTTTTCTTTAAAGCAAAGAAGTTTATTGATTCAATTGCATCATAAGTGTTGCATCTTTTGCTTTTGCATGATTTGTTAAATCTGCTATATGTTTGCTACATGAACTATGTAATGTTTTATAAAGATATTTTTCAAGTGATTTCTGAAAAGAATAGCAAATTTATGAAATCAAGTTTTGAAAGCGCATATGAAATATTGTATGCTCATGAAACTCAAGTTTTCAAGAAGTGCCATTTTGGGCAACACAGTTTACAAGATTATGAAATACATGTTATGTGGGTTTGGTTTGATCCATTCTGTTGTCAAGTGCACTTTGACTAAAGGCTTCTCTCGCCTGCCCGCTAGTGGCATAGAGCTCCTTCATGGACTTCCTCATGTTCACGACTACACAAAACCACTATGTGAAATTGTGTTAGCTGGTTCTGTTCATGACTACACAGGACCCTTTGTGGGAAATGTGCTAGTTCGTTCTATTTATGGACCTTCCAAACCATTCTAATGTGCTTATGTGCTCATGATATGTTTGACAAGATGGATGCATACATGATTTGTAATATTGTGAATTTTTGACAAATTGAGAATTTCATGAAATAAGTGTTTTATGATTTTTAAATGCGGAATTACTATGGTTATGGAAAGGTTCAATGGAAATGAGTTTTATAAAGGGTTTTTGCTTATTTCTTGATTATAAACTTGTTACTTACGAGCTTCAAGCTCACCCCTCCCCCTTTTCATCCCCATCTTCAGGTAATGAGTAAGAGGGCAAGTGATCAAGAGCATAAAGACATTTGGTAACTACAAGATAGTTAGCTTTTGTACTAAGTTAGTTTGATTTTTGAGTAGCTTTAGTGACGTCTTGAACATAAGTGTCCATGTGTAATGTGTATTAAGTGAATGATGTCATGTTTATAAGTGATTGAAGCTTTATAAAACTCCTTCCTTTTGAGGTTATTGAATGAGAATTGTTGTTATTTATATAAGAGAGACATGTTATAGCAAAGAGATATAGGATTTTGTGAAGGATGAGAATTAGTTGTAAGAAATAAATTAAATGAAAAGAGATTGGAGAGTATGATGAGATAATATTGAATTGTTATGAAATGATGATGCATTTGAGGGAGTGATTTTGGGACAACGTAAATTGAAAAAAAGGTTAGGAAAGATGAAATTTTTGGTCAAGGGGTTGTGATTCCAGAGGGTTTCGCCGCGGCAAAACCACAAGGTTCGCCGTGGTGAAAATAACATTGTAGGTTCGTCGCAGCGAAAGTTAATTTTCTCGCCGCAGTGTATTTTTTTCGAGAGGAGCGGGAGGGAAAATTTTGGACCTTCACCGCGGCGAAGTCAAGAATTCGTCGCGGCGAACTTTTCCCGAAAGATTTCCACAGAAGTGCTTATTTGTTCATCGCAGTGAAACATGAAGTTTGCAGCAGTGAACTTTTGGACTCGGGACCCGATATTTATAGTTTCGTGACTTAAGAGTTAGACTCCAAAAACAAGGCCCACAGGTTATGGTATCGAAGCATGAAGATGAATCGATATAGTTCTTGTGTTTTTATTAGAAACAGCTCAATTCTTATGATATTCCACAAGAATTGGACTTCAGAAACGGGGTCCAATAGCATTAAATAAAAGATAAAATCATATTCTTATCACAACTTAGGGTCATCACACTTGGGCACCAAACAACTTATTTTCTAACCATAGAAAACAAAACCGTGACAAATATTCAAAAGAACAACTAGAAAACAAAGAAATCATAATTCTAAATCTCCCTCTTGTCTCTAATCAATCTTCTTACAATTTGGATTGAATGAAGCTCTCTATTAGATCTTGTGACGTTGTCTTTGAGTTGTTCTCGTCCCTTGCTTCGAATTGTCACCTCTCTATATTTATTATGACTCAAAATTACTCCTAAATTTGTCTCCTATTCATTTCCTTTGATCACGTCCTTTTGTAGTTAAAATTATGGTTTTTGGGATATATACGATTAACATACACAGACATATAGCCGACTGTATATCTTTAAAAACACCTAAATTCAAGAATATGAGCACATAAACTTATACTGACAACATACACAACCATGTATATATATCTACACGAGTGTGTAACTTCACATAACCATAAACAATATTTTTCAAATCTCCACCCGTTTACAAAGACTTACATAGTTATTATACACAATCGTGTAGATCCTCACTTGCCTTAAATCTTTGTTCCATGCCACGATTTTATTTGAATTTTTCTCCTTTTAGTTCATGAAGGCAATTATCACCTATAAATACACTTGAAGTGAATTAAGTACCAAAATTACTATAAAACTATTGAATAACAAGCAAAACATATTAAATATGGGTATATTGATATAGTCAAATAATTATTTGTCAACACCACCAAAAACTTGATTGACTTATTTTATTCATATAAGAATTTATCAATTTTAAAACCATAAGTACATGATGTAGTTGTAGTTGACATAAGCAAGTACGGGTCAATTCCACGAATATTGTAAATACTAATAATGTCTCTTTTCCTATTATCTAACAATTGAATACAATTGTGGATTTAATTAAAAATTAAATTAAAAACTAAACTAATATTTAAAATAATAATAACTCAGAACAAGAAAAATACTAAGAAAAGCTAATATCAAATAATAGTACCTAGGTGATGAATCCCCATAAGAATTCATAAATATTAACCCTTTATCATGCAATTAAATTATTGATTATTGGACTATAGAAATTCCTATTTTATATTAATACCTTTTTCAAAACGATTAACAACTAACCCTCAGTTGATTAACTGAAATCTCTTTCTAGTTTAAACTCCTAAGATTGCATTATCTATACATGAATTTCACTATTCAGTTTGACCCGTAATCCAAAGAATTTATGTCAACCTATCTTTAGGTTTGCATATAAATCCTTCCAATTATAGTAAATCTATTCACACAAAAGAATTTCTTAATCTTAATCATATGAAATCAAATCATGGACTAATATTATGGATATATTAGAAGAAGAATATAAAGCATAATTGAATTGCAATAAATTAATCAATAAAATTGCATTAAATAAAAGATCAAATCATATTGTTATTACAACTTAGGGTTCATCACACCTAGGCACTAAACAACTTTCCTAACCATAGAAAACAAAACCAAAGACAAATATTTAGAAGAAAAATTGAAAAACAAAGAAAGCATAATTTAAATCTCCCTTTTGTCTCTAATAAATCTTCTCGCAATTTGGATTGAATGAAAATCTCTATTGGATCTTGTGACGATATCTTCATGTTTTTCTCATCCCTTGCTCAGAATTACTGCATGTCTATGTTTCTTACGACTCGAAATTACTTCTAAACTTGCCTCCTTTTTATTTTCATTTGATCACATTCGTTTATAGTAAAAGCTAGGGTTTATGAGATATACATAGTCAAAATACACAGACTTATGGGTGATCGTATATCTCTAAAAATACCTAAATTTGAGATATGGGCAACATACACGATTATGTATATCTACACGGATGTATAACTTCATATGACCAGAAAAAATATTCTTCAAATCTCCACATGTTTACAGAGACTTACATAGTCATTGTACATTGTCTTATAGGTCCTCACTTTCCTTGCATCTTCGTTCCATGTCATGATTTCATCCTAATTCTTTTCCTTTTATGATCTATAAATATGCTTGAAGTGAATTAAGTAGCAAAAAGAATATAAAACTATTAAATAACAAGAAAAAACACGTTAAATATAGGTATATAAATATAGTCAAATAATCATTTATCAATTGCATATTGTTATGACTTATCTAATGGAGATTGAATCTTCGTTGAATTCTTGTACAAATTTGTACAGATAAGTAAACTTTGATAGCATCACCTAGTGTGTTTTAGAAGTGGCTTAATGCTAGCTTTTTCATGTTTTCTAGACCCTAAGTCATGTTTCCCTCTTTCTCCACTACAGAACATATTTTGCTATGATTTCTCCTAGATAAGATAAATTTATAAAAGTAGGAAGTGTTTCTGTCTCCATCTACTAACCATTATGCTATAAACTTTTTCCTTGGTAGAGAGTTATACACTTCAAATATGTGTGTGTAATGCATTCTTCTATTTGTGGAGGTTCTCAACAATATGTTTAAGGTAAAGCTCATTTTTTATTGTTATGAGTGATGCTATGGAATCTTGAATGGCAAGGCTCATGATAGCAAAGTTTTTCTTGCTCAAACCCTTGGATATTTAGGGACATGTCTTTTGCCATAGATTCTTCATAACCTTTTATGTTTATTAAGAAGTTGTTGAACCTAAAGGAGTGTCTCTCACCTTATGTTTTGTAAGGTTGTAAATTTTAATAAATTTATGATTAGAACAACTACTATTCCCAAATAGGTCTTCACTTAAGGGGAATTCTATCATCCATATGGATTTCTTCATGGTTCTTTCTAGTCTTCTTTGGACTAGCCACTTCCTACATTGTTTATTGATCTATGAAAAATAATTTGCAACTTATTTTTTTAAAAAATAATTTCCAACTTGTTTGTGGTTTATGCTCCCTTTTGAGCCCTAGACTAATAAAGTGATATTGAATTCTCCTAGTAACATCCAGGGCTTTTGGATGTTAGAGTGAATAATTGTTAGTTATGGATGTGGATTATAGAAGAAATAGGGATGAAATTCAAAGAGATTAATTTTAACTAGTTGATAAAGTTTAGTAGGAGGATATTCACTTTTGTGTTGGTAGTTGGTGATAAGCTCCCAATTATTTCTAAAAGACCACAGTCCTTGCTCAAAAGTATTAACTTTTTTTAGGAGATCTCTTAGACAAGGTATTATATTGTTAAGGAAATCATGAACTACATATTACTTATTGGGGTAATTAAGGCCCCTTATATTCCATGGAATACTAACTTTAAAGCAGAGTTTAAGTTAAAGTAAAGGCCCTTGACTTGTATTTACTGCTTAATCTCCTCTTTGAACTTAAAGTAGCACCTTCATATGTCTTTTAGTTCTTCACCTATTATTAAAATGGAAGCTTTCTTATCCCTCATTATGTCGTGGTTTCCTATTAATGAGCATCTCCATTTCTTTGATCCCTATATCCTCTCCCTTACTTTAGTTTTATTAAAAGATGAGGTTACATTTGTACCAACTTCTTAATCTTTACTCATTTATTCTCTTATCATGCTCGAAGCAGTGTTTAGTAGACCTTTTAAATTTAACTCCTCTAATTTTGTTTGCATATTTATAAGCACTAATGAAGTAGGGGTTTCACTGTTTCTAGTTTCTATTGATAAGTCATTTGAGAGGACGTTCTTTAGTTCTAATGAGTTCAACTCCACTAGTTCATCATAATCTCCTCTTAAAAACTTCTTACCCATATGTATCCATTCCTTAAGCTGGTGGATTAAGGTTGCTTCCAATGATAGCTTATTAGCACTTCAGCTCAATCAAATTACCCTTTTCATCAATTTTTACCAAGAGGATGGAGCAAGTTGCTCAACTCCAAATTCTACTTCAATGCGTACTTTTTTTTATTATAAGGAAAGAAAATAGAACAAATTACATGAGCCTTCGAGGAGGCTAACCCCAATCTTATCCTCTATAAGAATAGTGGTACACCCTGAAGGTGCACTTTCAAAAGTCATAACCCCGTTACCAAAATTATCTGCAAAGTTAGCGAACCAATCCGTGCAGCGATTTCCCTCTCTATAAGTATGGTGGCTAAGAATGACCCAGTTTCGGTGAATAATTTGTTGATGCCCAGGACAAGGGGGTTGAGCGACATTGTCCGGTGTGTTGCATCGAATAGGAGATTCTTGACCCCTAGAGAGTCTAATTCGAGTACCACTCACCGATAGTCAAGGTCCCAAGCCAAATTTAGTCCCAAAAATACTCCCCAAAATTTCACCGAGACCTGGAAGCACCAACCAATGTTTTGTACAAAGCATCAAGCCAGGCACCAGAGCTATCCCGAATAAGTCTACCTATTGGGGCTGAGGAGTTTGCACGATTGCACGCACCGTCAGTGTTCAGTTTTACCCATCCAGGGATAGGCGAACACCACCCAATAAGTTATTCGTAGCGAGGTCGAGGAGCAAGACAGGCTCAAACTGGCCAAACGAAAGACTAGTGGATCTGTCGAACATAGTTAAGGACAAGGGTTGCAGGAGAAGACGACCATGAGAATTGGGAGTCAAAGAGGACCATATTTCTCCATTTCCAAAGAAACCAGTAGGTGGTACCAAAGATAACTGACCAGTCAAAACCAGAAACCAACTGATGTTGTTGGAGATTTAGTTTGAGCCAATCCTGGATATTAGGGTTAAAAAAGTTAGGAGAGATGGCTTGGAGGGGGAAAGTGAGTCATAGGCTACGTGCTTTGGGGCAATCGCGTACAACATGAAGCGAGGATTTTTCTGGGGCAGTGATAGCAGTCCATTCTCGTAGTAAGATACTTACGTACGCGTTGTTGATTAGAGAGTAGGCAGTCCTGCGTGAGGAGCCAAAGGAAGGCTCGAATACATTGAGGGTCGGGCCAGTGCCATATGGGCTTCCAAAGGCTACTGGAATGAGAGGAAGGTTGCTTCATAAAATAACGCACGTCGAGGCTGTGGTGAATTGCCCAATATTTGATGAGCCCCATATAAGCTTGTCCGTCCCTAGGTAAGACTTGGGGGATAGAGTGCCCATAATGGACAGACAATTAGAAGGGGGAAGCAGAGTTTGAAGCACATCCCAATTCTAATTATCAGAGTTATCTACAAAGTGGTGAACCCAAAGATCAAGGTCAGATTGGGGAATTGGAATATTAGCATGGGAAAAAGGGTCCCACGTTTGCAACCCATAGATCCAGCCAGAAACGAGCCTTAGAATCGTCACAGATCATCCATTTCATGCCCTGTATCACATTGGGCCAGATAGCTTTAATACTCCTCCAAACCATAGAGCCTCCTGTGGTATGAATGGAGGTAGGGATGTTATTGGCGTCAAAGTTATATTTAGCAGATAGAATTTTCACCCATAGAGCTTAAGGTTTAGAGATCATTGCCCACCCTAATTTTGTAAGTAAGGCGTCATTGGTGGCTCTAATGTTGCGAAACCTAAGCCCACCTAGCTCTTTTGGTTGGCATACTTTGTCCCAGTGAACGAGGTGAATCTTTCGATTGTCGAGTGAGGAGCTTCATAAGAAGGTTCGCATGATTTTCTCCAATTTGTCGCACAAACTCCGAGTAGGACAGACTGTCTGCATTGTATAAGTAGGAAGCACAGAAATAACTGACTGGATCAAGGTGACTCGTCTTGCAAATGACAAAAGATTGGCTTACCACCTGACAGACGGTGTTACACTTTGTCAAGTATATATTGGTATGTTTGTTTATTGACTTTTTTGTGCAATAACAGAACTCTAAGATATTGTCCGAGATCTACTGTCTGCTTGAAGCCCAAAACTCTGCTAAGATCGCATGCTACTGAGTGGTGGATGTTGTTGGAGTAGAAGCAGTGAGATTTGTCCTAGTTGATTTGTTGCCCCGAGGCTGCGTAAAACCTACTCAAGGTGACGCAAATGATCAAAACTTGGTCAAAAGAAGCTTCAAAGAACAAGATGAGATCATCGGCAAAAAATAGGTGAGATAAAGGGGGGCCTCGTCGACTTAATTTGATAGGCTTTCAGTTGCCTTGAGAGACAGAGGTATTAATGAGATGGCTCAGACGTTTCATACATAGCATGAAAAGATAATGCGAAAGCGGATCTCCTTGTCTGATTCCTCTAGTAGGTGTAAATGTCTCACTGAGTGCCCCGTTCCAATTAACTTGCATTGTCACCGTGGACACTCACTTCATGATGAGGTTTATCAAAGAGTCCAAGAGCCCAATATCTATGAGAGTGTCGTGGATAAAATCCCAAGAAAGTCAATCGTAGGCTTTCTCTAGGCCCACCTTTATAGCCAAGATCCCTGTCTTTCCTTATTTGCTTCTCATAGTATAGATAATTTCTTGGGCAATAATGATGTTGTTGATGATTTACCTTCATGGGACAAAGCTGTATTGATTTGGGGCGATAAGGTTGCCTAGGTAGGGTTTCAGCCGGTTCACGACAATTTTGATAACAGCTTTGAAAATGACCAAGCAAAGAGCTATAGGCCTAAATTGCGTGATCGACTTAGGGGATGGGGTCTTCGGTATAAGGACCAAGATCGTACAATTCAGGGCGTGCTACCAGATTTCATGTCAAAACATTCTCTGGATAAAGTGAATGATAGCAGATCCGATGTGTTCCCATTGGGATTAGAAAAATAGAGCATTAAATCCATCTATTCCTGGGGCCTTGTTAGGATCCATATCAAAAAAAGGTTGTTTTAACTTCTTCGATGGAGATTGGGCCTTCCAGATCAGTGAGTTGGGGTCGAAGGATCGGCTGTGTAAAGTTTTTCAAAGAATGTCTAGGCTATCCGTCTGATATAGATTAGATCCGAATTTTCACATCCATCTTCATCTCAAAGGGAGTTACAATGCAGCTTACGTCTTCGACTTGTAGTGATGGCATGGTAATATTTAGTATTTCTGTCCCCTTGAGTTATCCATTGACTTCTAGATTTTTGATGCCAGAATAGTTCCTCTTGAAGGAGGACTTGTTCCAGCTTATGTTGTAGATACGTCTCCAGGTCTTGCAAAGATTCAAAGTCCTCTTCTTCCAGTGTTTTTTTGAATGCCCCGTAGACGAGCCATGAATCTTTTCTTGCACTAAAAGATGTTGCCAAAAGTAAAGGAATTCCACTGCTAAAGTTTGACTGCCAGGTTCCTAAGTGCACTAGAAACTTCCGTTAGATTAGCATTCCAGTTGTTTTTAACAGTTTGGGCGAATTGGTCGTGGGTCAACCAATTAGATTGAAATCGGAAAACCCAAGGGGAAGGGAAATTAGGCGTAGGTTTGGTGAGAGTCACGAGGAGAGGTTGATGGTCAGACTTAAGGAAAGGAAGGTGGGTAACTGTCGTGATTAGGAAAGCAGTTATCCAAGGGTTAGAACAGAAAGCGCGATCGAGTCTTGCGAGAATATGTCCTCTCCTCCAGGTGAATTTGGGTCCTATAAAACCAAGATCCTTAAGGTGGCAATCTTGTATACAATCCCGGAATTGAGTGCTCATATTGGAGTGGAATCTGGAATCGCCTCGTTGATCTTGTCTTTCTAATTTGGCATTGAAGTCCCTACCTAATAACCAAGGTTTAATGGTAACACCTGCAATTTGACGCAGATGTTTCCATAGGAAATGCTGAAGCAGGTAGGTAGGATTGGCGTAGATGGCAGTGAAATCAAAAGAGGTTTGCGCCCAAGTAATGTTAACATGAATAAATTGACGGTGAGCTAACAGAATTTAGATAGTAATGTTGGTGGGCCATGAAAGTCAGATGCCTCCAGAGAATCCATCAGTCTCCACTCTGAAGGATTAATTAAATCCCAATTTCCTGATAATCTTCTGTGTACAAACTCCGCTAATGCATGGTTCTGCCAGTACTTCTAGGATAGGTTTATGAATTCGGATGTAATTTTTGAGAATTGGTTGGAATCTCTTGCCTCCAACCCCTTGGCAATTCCATATGATGATTGACATATAAAATTCTGAAGAGGAAGATAGCCTCTACAAGGCTTATGGGCCGACCAAGTCATTGGTCTGTCCCTCAACAGGGGAAGTCATGGGATGTGGTACCGTCTCGTCTATGGGAGAATCTATGACAATTGTGTTGTCATTGTCCGAGGTAGGATTGTCCTTAATGTTTGGTGGCCTAGCAGGGGGCATGATAGGATTGAATTATCTTATATTTTCTTATGCATTTACATGTGATTTCAATCCTATTTTTAAGATAAAATGCTCA
>JANVCQ010000003.1:18296554-18308916 GCA_025531925.1 Erythroxylum plowmanianum
ACTTTACACACACTCTCTGTGGAATTGACCTAGACTTGCCACTGCTACAGTAGTAGTCTAGTTATTTTAATTTTGACTAGCGAAACGACACGCGGTCAGGGCAGGAGGTGTTTATTGGTC
Organism: Erythroxylum plowmanianum; assembly: GCA_025531925.1. Lineage (NCBI taxonomy): Eukaryota > Viridiplantae > Streptophyta > Magnoliopsida > Malpighiales > Erythroxylaceae > Erythroxylum > Erythroxylum plowmanianum. Next base: position 18,296,675 of record JANVCQ010000003.1, read on the forward strand.
AGTGGGAGGGAAGTAATACGTCGTCGTGTATGTCCACCTCCATTCTACTACAGGACGTGTCTTCATTCATAGGAATGGCGAGAGAGGTGTCGTGGATTATTAGATCATGGTGAGAGGGTATAGAAATGGCCACGTGGTTAATAATTGAGGTGTTGGTTCCTACAGGTTTTTTACCCAGTTCAGATTGGCGTTGGGCTTGTATAACTTAAGTTAATGGGTTGTGGGAAGAGTTGGCTTGGTTTGTGGAGACTCCAGCCTGATGCACGTGCAGCCCGCAAAGCGAAAGCCCAGTCCTGAGGGTTCTCCGTCTGCTGAGAAGGGCCTAAGGTATAGCGAGTCGCGTCTGGAAGGTTCTTTGGCACTGGGGATGGATTTGGGTTGAGGGAGAGAGGAGTGTTTTTGGCCAACGTTTGGAATCGCGAGCCGTGGGATCCTTCTGAGCTGGCGATGTTACACCTGCCTCTTCTTGCTAGAGTGTCGTTGGGCATACGGCAACTCCGTCTCTGGACTTAAATCTAGGGGTCATACGTTACGTTGGGAAGTGTGGCAGACGTTGCGGATATACACATTTCCGTTGATGGGTCCATTGGTTGCTGCTCCAAGGGATCGCCTGGCACCGAAGAGGCAGAGGTTCGTGAAGGGCAATGCGTAGTCTCATGTCCTATCCGCCCGCATGCTAAGCAAATTGGAGGAAGGCCTTCATACGCGACTTTGATGTGTTCGCCTTCTAATTCCACTATAGATCGGAGAGGTGAGTTGAGATCTATTTCTACTGCTACCCTTACATATTAGCCTCGCTGTGATTGTTGCGCTGTTGTGTCGATTTTGATTGTTCTTCCAATTAGATTTCCAAGCACTCGCAAGATAGATAGATGATAACGAGCAACGGATAGCTCGGGAAATCGAACCCAAGTAACCACATGTGATACTTCGCCGGAGGAGGGTCAGAAGTTAGGATTCTAGGGCTGAATAGAGAGGGCATGGCCTAGGATCACCCACGGTCCTTGCGTGAGAACATGGAGGTAATCTTCTTCCTGCACAAAATTGATCAAAAAGAAATCATTCTCTAAGTCAATAATTTTCATATGTCTAGTTACCTTCCACATAGTATGAAGCTTGAGTTTGAGCATGTTGAAGCCGATGCGACGTCCCAGAAGCTTAACAACAACCGCATTTTTCCAGCACTTGTCTAGTCGACCTATAAGGGAGTTGGACAATTCAATTCTCAGTCCAAATATGCCTTGAACCATAGTGATGTCTCCTTCTTCAATTTCCACAGGATCTTCATCTGGCCAATCTAATGTTTCAATAGCTTCAATGACTTGGTTACCAGTGACTACAGCACTGTAGCTGTGAGAGAGAGTAGTCGAGGCAGCAGGGGAAGGGGGCGGATCCTCCTCCCTTTCTCATATTCGAACTTTCTTGGCGGCGTGGCCGGCGGTGCCAAGTGAGGTGAGATCATCTCGTGAAGAATCCAAGTTCATATTACAGTAGAATTTTCCATGATATGTAGATTTCAATGTAACTCAAGCTAAAGAAATGTTGTAAAGTTAATCTAAATGGAATTTTGTTTCAATTTTTCCAATTGAATTCCAAGCTTCTAGTTTTCTAAAATTGATAGTTTGTTGTTGATCAAGCATAGAGTAGCTTACATTATTTTCTATAAGTTGGCAGCTAATTTAATCTAAAGAAAAATAGGCCTTATTCATTTATTAAAACCCGTTTGAAGCACAACGTTTGACTATTTAGAAGCTACACATGAAGTACCTCAATAAATGGAGAGAATGAATTAAGAGGGGGAAAGGCCTCTTCAATTATTTACTATAGAAAGTAACTGAACAAGGGTAAGGGCAAAGGCAAAGGAGATTCTGATAGATCATGATAACATCACTCTGATTGTGACTGATTAGTCTGAGGCCCACTTGGACATCCCGTTTCTTCGGATGTTCTTCAAGACCTTCCTTCTTCGGGAACAGATCTTTTATTTCACCAACGTTGTGCCCTCTATGCCATAAACAATCACAGCCATTCATTAAATTACATCCATTAAATTTAATGGATGGCTGAGATTGTTTATGGCACAGAGGGCACAGCGTTGGTGGAACATAAGATTTCAAGCCTCCTTCTCCAGCACAAGATCGTTTGTTCCTTTTTCTCTGTTCCACTATGTACCATTGCATATTATCTATACATTTAGCAATAAATAAATGAGACAGAGTTAAATGCATGGATATCGACACAGGGTGGGAATAGGAAAAGAGGAAAAGACAATCTCCTCCCCCTTCTCCGACCTAGACAACCCCACATGCGCGAAATGGTTGGATCAACGACGATATGAGACTGGAAAATAAGAATAATTTTGAGATCCTTATAGGCTATCGATGCCCTGCCCAACCGAAGGTAAGCTATGGATCACTCTGTTGACTGGTTATGACGAGACATGAGGGCGAATGGTGGGGGGGCAGAAACTCAAGCAGATTAGCTACTCGAAATAGAAAGCACTAAAGATGAAATAGGCACAAAGTAAACCGACAATAGAAAGAAGAGCACTAGAGACAGCCAAGAATATTAAGATAACAACCAAATGAGAACAACAATTGAAGTAGTTGAATGGAAGCGACGTCAGAATCAAGAGCAGAGAATAATCTTCAACAGCAGCCACAATTTCCCAACTTCCCGAGAATCTTAAGAGAATAAGAGATAAGTGGGAGCATTGCGGTTTAAAATCTTCTATTTTATTAGTGATATTCACATTTTTAAGCAAACATCATGTCCTTAACATATCTAAACTCTTCCTATAACAAAACAGTATTAAAAGGGTTGAAAACATCAAGAAGGATGTGTACGATCGTCTCTCGTCAGGTAATTGATTAATTAAATGATAAAGTATACACATATTCAATACAGTGCCCTTGTGAATCCATATCTTCATTTCTTGGACAAAAAGCATAGAAGTAGCTCTTCTAGGCGTCCAAATTTCTCCACCAAATCTATCACGGTGCTGAAGACTAGTTCATTAAAGAAGTCTAGGTCCATGATAATAATCTATCACAGGTGACCATCAGCAAAATTCAATTCCGTACTTATCCACCAACTGCATCACACACTCAATACAAACTACATAGACAACACCATTTATAAAGGTAAAATACAGAAGGAAATCAATGTCTTTCAAGGGACTTGACCTTTCATATCTACTCCAAAGCCTAGCTTATTAACAATCATTCACAAAGCATCACTTTAACCACAAGAGAATGACTAACAACTATATCAATACAGAAAGTGAACACCTAATCCTACAACTTCCGGTTAGTTTGGGGGGATGGAAACATGATACAGATAGCTGTAAAGGTTCTTCACATATAGACATCATTCCAATAACCAAAGACCATCGGTCCTCACATGTCCATGTCATCAAATATTTCTCCATCCTCCACACAAGTTGAGAAGTCTGTAAGAAATCCTTCGGTGACCAAGTTACTGCCACAAACAGCAATCATGAACAACACGAGTGATTGAACACTTGAAAGACAACTCAAGTGGAAAAAGAACACAAATCAGGATAAAACATGTTGACTAACCTTAGACAGGAGAGGCGGAAACTCACAACACGTTTTAGTTTCCTATTGTAGAAAAAGAAATTGAAAGACCAGCTGGAAACAATAAGATATATCTAGTCAAAACTCTTTTTGAACTGTTGTGATTTTAACTTCATCTGTTATAGCAACTTGCAGAATGAGTTTAGTCATGATTAACAATTTAATTATAGTAAAAAAATGATAAGACACTTACATTGCCCCTTTCTCCAGAATTGGGTCTGCATCAAAATCTGGATCATAACTATATATCTCACATTCACCCAGCTTCACAACCTGCATCATGAAATATTTATATGATTGCCTCCTATTACATACTTGACTTTAATTCTTTGTGAAAGCTCACCTCGTCCAGTGCCTTGCACAATGTTTCCAGCAATGAACCACCCCCCTTTTCCTCAACCCATTCCTGCACAAATGAGAAAAGAACAAAAAGTAAGTTCCAGAATGTTATATATTAATAAAGACAATTCTCTTCAACAATGTCAGGGAGAATAAAAACTATGACATCAGATCTGATACACAACAAAAAGGAAAAAGAAAATATATCAAAATAAAGATGAAAACAAAAATAATCAAACTTCACTACAAAAAGCACGAGCTGCATGCTGTGAAAAATGTTAAAAGAAGGTAGTCAAAATGTATAGTAACAAATAAAATCAAAAATTAGATAGCCGATGAACGAGAGGGAGAGAACTTGTCACCACTGAGGGTTTAACCGTTTACTCCAGTAAGCTGAAGTTAACATGCAATGAAGTCGATTTATTCCGCTCACCGTTTTATCAACATTTACTGTGGTAAGTTGCAGTTAACTCAAAAGGCAGGTGCCAAACTGTGTTCCTTCCTAATCCTTTTTCTTTTTGGATTACAATAACCACAGTCGTTCAATATTAAGTGAAACGAGTGCTCAGATGAAGATGCATGGAATAATAGGCCCCAAATAATCAATAAAGATAATACCTTTGATGCTTCACACATATATGTTTCAAATATCTGCTTAAAGGAATCCCAGCTTTCCTCTGTGAAGAACTGGTGAGCTTTCATAGCACTGAAAAATGAAATATGCAAGGGAGTGTAATGATACAAAGAAATCACCCAGAAAAATTCAATCACACATCCACAAAATGATCTCCAGATTGAACAATGTCAAATTCTGTTACACGCGTGCATTCCACGAGTGGGAAGATTATTTGGGAAATGGAGAGAATTGAACTCTCAGCTCTTAGAGCAACAGTTTTGTGAACTGTCTGTCAAACCTTTTGACAACACTTCCACCAATGCAATTAAGAGGATTATAAATTGGGATGCCATGTCGCCTAACAAGCTGACATTGACATTACCCTTAATCCCCTATAATGTCAGCAATACATTAGTCTACAAGAAATGAGAACAGGTACAATGATACCTGAAGTCATAATCTGGATACATGTGATAGAGTGTAAGAACCAAGTAAATCAACGTCTTCCGGCTGGAAATAAGCATGAAGAAAAAACGTCAAGGAAATACAAGAGAACTAGAATTACCTAACCCTGTTAGGTAACATTCAGCACCTGGAACTGCTTAATAGGTATTCTGCTGGTGGTGAGGAGTCAGTGTCTGAAGATTTCCCAAGATAATCAAGCATCTGCATCCACACCCCCCACCATCCCCCCAAAAAAAGTTATACATATATAATGAGAAAAGGAGAAGGGAAATTAAGGTTAATAGGTAAATAAGAAGACCAATAAAGATGAAAAATCAAATATGGTACAGCATTTACAGCAATAAACTTTGCAAAAGAACTGATTAGTTTATACTTAGTAGCATCAAAAAAGCACCAACGGGGGGGAAAAAACAGCATTATAATCAAATAAGCAGTAACTAAGCTTTTTCCTTTGGAAAAATTTGATATAAACCAAAAAAATAAGTATACCATAGCGCATATAAAGATACAACCAAGACATGAGATCAATAATGGCAAACATTGGTAGTTCAGTTAACAGCCAATTCATTTAGACCACCAAATGCTTTTACAATTTGAACCAAAAAAATCACAAGATTCCATCTAAAGTGCAAACAAAGCAATAAATCCTTAACAAATTGTCTGTGTTTGGAATTACCTCATTCTCCAAACTAAGAGAAAGCTTTTTGTCCGTTCCAGTGTGCTTGCCTAGACATGTACAAAGAACAAGATTTCAGTTTTGAAAAACTTAGCAAACTACTGTCGATGTCCAAAATAATGTGGGCAAAACTTAACTTACAGGAGTAAGCTTCAAGACATCCCTTAATTGTACGCTCGCCAATATTCAAATCACTCAAGAAATCATTTAACCTAGAGAAAATTAAAAATGAACATATATACAGAAATCATAAACTTTACCCTTCTAATTTGATTAAGTAAGAAAAGCAGACCTTTTTTATAATTAAAGTCCCAATTTGGCAAGCAAAATTAAACAATTACCGTTCCAGAGGAGTGTATTCTAAGTACTTCATGATTTACAGCTCTCACAGCAAAATTCTGTTTGGTGGATCTGTAAATCGCAGAGGAATTGAAGTCAACTAATAAATAATTTCACCAAATAAAAGCATAAAAGAAGATCAATTAGCGTACCTCGTACACGAAATTGGTTCCAGATTTGAGAGAAATTGGCGCCGATGTGGTGGATTATAAGACAGTTAACAGTTACGCGGAAACGGACCCTAAATTCGAATATTCCGAAGTGAAGAAACAATTTCGAAATTTGAAGATGGGGATTGGGATAAGTTTCACTAATGGATCGCAAAATTTTCCAGGCCCGGCAGGCCTATAGTCAAAACATATATAAACTGTGATCTGGCCTACAAACTACAATGGTTTAAAAATCTAGGGTTTGTTAAAGGTTGTTTGTTTTTATTTTTATTTTTAATTTTTTGTTTTTGTCTTCAAATTTATTTAAAAACTTATTTGTCTGAGTTTTTAGTTTTTATTTTTGGTTTTGGTTTTTTCCGATTTTCAAAATTTATGAAAACCATAAAAAGTAGTTTTTGTTTCCTATTTTCTTTTTTTATAATTTGATTTACTATTATTTAAATATATATTATCTAATTGTTTATTTTAATAAAAATTATAAATAATTTAATTCAACGTTATATTTATATACTTAATAATTTTTTATTTATTATCAATAAAATTATGAATAATTTAATTTTATTTAATGTTTATAATTAAATTTAAAATATATAAATATTCAAATAAAATTTGATTTAATAATTAAAATATATTTCAAATAAATATTAATTTATAAATTATTTATTTTATTAAAATAACATAATTTTATTAATAATTTGTTAATAAATATTATATAAGAGATTAAATAAATTTATTTAATTAAAAATAATTTATATTTAAGTTTTATCTAAAATGTAATTATTATCAGTGGTAAAAATACAATTACATTAACATTAACAATCATACAGATTTTTGTTTTTATTTAAAAGAAAAACAGAGACAAAAAATTAAAAATAAAAACTGAAAACTGAAAACTACAACAGAAAAACAGAAGTAGAGCCAAACGAGCCCTAACCAAATACTTCTCAGTCTTGAATTCTTTTCTCGAATCCTATATTATGGGTTCAACTTTTATTAAACTCACAGAGATCTAAATAAACGTATAGATTTTAATTTTTGAGAATACTTTATCTATCACGTTAGACATGATATCTCATAAATTAAATTTCAAATTGGCCACTCCTATCTTTTTCACTTAAATTGAAAATTATAATGTAATTTGAAATTTTAAAAATTTATCCAAATAAATATAATTGTGTTAAAATTAAATTCAAATTGTTAGTACACTCTAATCATTTTGAAATTTGGTGTACTACATTATTCAAAATTTGATAATGTTATATAGGATTATAAATATATATTTACAAAATTAGCATCAATTTATAAATATGAAAAACTAGAACTATGTGTGTAGACAATAAATATCTTAACTTGTAGTAATATAATTTCTTTTGAAAAAGTAAAATATATTAATAAAATGGTCTTTAGACAAAAATACAAGAATCATATGTTTCCGCATACATTATAAGTATGTAGGCATGCGTAGACAACCATGACTTAAACCAAGAGTAGCCTAAGCCATCTTTAAACTAGTAGAGCTATTATTTGTTAAACAAATTGATTGTGCCCCTGAGTTGAACACATTTTTTGAAACTTAAAAGAAAGTTATGTTGATGAATAAGTTAAAAAACCTGGCAAAAAGCTAGGAGTAAGAATAACATTTGATCCATTTAAGTGCAGCTACATCTTTTAAATAAACCAATATATTCTTTTTAATCATAAACTATTATATTATTGCACTATTTTATTTCCTTCCCTTTTATAGTATCTTCAACTCAATCAGTCACTTTAAGCTTGCTTCTGTCTCATAAACTTTTGAAAAAAAAACTTATTTGCTTATGCTTCCCCTTATCCTCTTATGTTCTTAACTTGTTTGTCCTGTTTGCTTTGTCTTGGATCTCTAAGCTTGTCAGGTTATGATGCTCCCTAGACACCATCTTCATACTATGCTTGTTGAAACTTGGATCAATTTAAAATTGGCTATTATATTTTCCCTGATCTTAGACAATGTGTTTACATAAAATGTGTCCACATCTTACCACTTATGCTTGAAGATTTTATTTTTATTTTTTCTCTCCATATTACATATACTCCTTAAATGGTAGATTAAATAGTAGGTGACTTTGCTAGCAACAGTTGGATTTTAGATGCCCATACCATTATATTCTCCCAATCCTCCTTATTACAATAAGAGTTGCAAAGGTTTTGAACTCTTAACCAAAGGTCATTCAAGTATATACATTGGAAAAATAAATGGTTCCTAGATTCATTCTCACTATTGTAAAGAACGATGATGGAACCCAATCCTCCTTATTACAATAAGAGTTGCAAAGGCTTTGAACTCTTAACCAAAGCTGATTCACGTATATACATTGGAAAAATAAATGGTTCATAGATTCATTCTCACTATTGTAAAGAATGATGATGGAACTTTAGGTTAGAGAGCCCTTAATTTTGTTAAGTGTGTTTAACCTATTTCTTATAGCAAGCCACATTATGAACGCATTCGTTAGAGAATTGTGATTAAACCATACTAAGTTGCTCCATTGCATCTTAAGTAAATAGTCTCTAAAAACCTGATAGCAAGTTTTGTTGTTAAACTAATATGAAGTGTACCTGATTCAGATTACCATATCTTCCAGTTATTGTTATGGCTTATAATTAAGAAGATTCTCTTAAATCCAAGTGAAGCCTTTAAGTTTTATATGCCAATCATTTCCCTTTATAAACTCCTTCACTTTGTCCTTGAGATTTAATATATGCCTCATATGAAACACTTTAGGAAATACATTAAAAGGGCCCTTTTTACTCCAATTATCAAACCACAACCATGTATTCTCTCACTATCTTGTATTAGATCTCATATTAAGGTGAATATGCTAACTTAAAACAAGAATCCTTCATAGATTAAGTTATTGAATCCTTCAATTGTTGGCTATAAGCTTATTGTAACTTATTAGAGCCTTGTGTACCACTAATTGTTCTTTTATTGATGTCTTCAGCTCAATGAGCAAGTTTTTCCATTGTATGACCTTGTGTTGAAAGAGCCTAGATTCCTTTTCCTCCATATAGCATAAAATGAAGATAAGAGCATTTCCTTTACGTATTTCCTGCGTTAAAGCATCTAACACATGATTCATGTCCAATCTTTATGTATAAAAGAAATATTGCAAAGCCTTAAATTTTTTTCCAGAAATAAAAAGAATAAATTACATTGAAGGAAAAGTTGAAGGATTTACTCTAGTTCATGGTTTCATAAGGTATAAGAATTTGTAATATTGTGATTTCCCCTCAACCTATCAAGTGTGTTGAGTTTATGTATGCAAATAAGTTAAAGGATAAAGGAAGCCCTAGGATTAGCGTGTTGAAACTATACTAATTTATATTTATTCACCCTTGGAGTTGTGTTCCTCAATAGTTGTTATAAAATTGATTGTTGACACATCTTGAGGTGTATCTTAGCCAATGAATAGAGTCTTTATACTAAGATTGGTTAGAGAAGAAAGGAAATAACTGTAATCTCCTACCATCCTCTATTAATGAGGCTGTATTGATTGTTATCATAGACATTACTAATGTAAGCCATATATGGAATTAAATTCCTTATACCACTAAGATTACTAATTCTAGAGAGGGGACCCCTATTACTTAAATCATCATTCCAAATATTAGTGATAGATTTGTTTACAATATTATTCTTGATTTCCAGCATGCCTACATCTCTCAGCTTAAAAATGTGCAACATAGTCCAAAAAGTACTACTATTAGGTTTAATACTCCAACAACAGTATAAATTGAGTTCATCTTAGAAAGGACAAACTTTTATTGCACAAACTGTTGATTCTTTTATGAAATCTTTCAATTAAAGATTGAAAATATGCATTATTTGGTCTTTTATTGTGATATGAATACCTAAATATATGAAGGTACTTAGAGTTATATTAGGTTTGATAACAAGTTTGATTGATGATTTGCTCCAATGGTTACAAAAAGTTGACTCTTTTCCCTATTTATGTAAAGACCTGAAAGATCTTTAAAGGCATAAAGAGCTAACATTAAGGCAGTAATTAAGATTGAATCTACGCTTGAGAGGAAAAGTAAACCATAAGAAAAGAGAAGCTATGAATTTTAATTTATGTTTTTTTAATGATATTTGAAGCTCTTTTCTTATTAAATTACATGATCTATAAGCCTATTGAGAACTTTCATTACTAGAGTGAATAAGTAAGGAGACAAGGGGTCCCCTTGACTTAGTTCCTTTGTTCCCTTAACTAGTTTAATCACCAACTTCCATTGCATTTAGAGCAAGATGCCTGCAAATCCTTAAGAGATCTACTTTATTAAAGTAGGATAATTCTGCCAAGCAATATGTCCCAGAGCAGAAAAAAATTTGTTAACCTTCTCTATCAAAACCTTAATTGCCTCAACCATAGAGGCTGAGTTAGACTTCAATTCTGGAATTTTGTTTAAGCAAACAACGTCATTTTATTGCAACAATTTTGGATTTTTTTAGCAGTAGGAGAATTAGCTTAAGGGAAGGCTGCCTTCTCAAGATTCTCAATCATTTGGGATATAAAATCTTCATTCCTTCCTATAGTATGGACTTCTTACTCCTAGGCTAGAGGCACGACAAGTTCCTTTTCATTTCTTATACGCGACATCAGGCTCTGCTAAGCACGCCAAATTGTTGGTGTCAATATGGAATTTGGACATGTTAAGGAGGAATTCTCCTAGAATTTGCACATGACTTCTTATCCATGATATAAGTAGGTTTCGGAAAACTTAGAAAATGAAATACTAAGCTACCAAGATGTTAAATTTTTTGGAAAAGAAATAATTTAATTTAGAAAAAAAGGGAAGTTTAAGCTATAAAGGGAATTTGAGGTAAGAAAAAGAATTTGAGATAATAAAAAAGAACACGCAACATAAAGAAAACTGGAAAATTAACAAAAGGTGTTTTTTTAAGTAGTTTGATTATTTATCTCTTTCGAAATTGTCTTGAGGTTCTATGTAATATGTCCTTCTTATTATTAGCCTAGCAAATTTATATAATCTTCTTAACTTTACGCTTCCCACTTCCTATGTTCTAACTAATTTCCTACCACTATTATTAACTTTAGTCTTAAGCATCTCTCTTGTAACTTCCTAACTTCTAGCCCCACTTGGCCATGTTTCTCTATTATGCCCTTTACTAACTTCTATCATGTTCATTCTTCACGTTATGGACTTCTGTCATCTATATGCAAACAAATTCTCTAGCTAAATATTTACTAAGCTTCTAAATTTTGGCCTACTTTCACTCATACATCTACTGAGCTAAATTTCTTTTATCATATTAACACCTATAGAGGGAGGCTACAATTGGTTATCTTTACATAAGCAACATATAAACATATTGGTGCTCTCATTTAGCTTTACCAATAGGAGTTATGAAAGCCAGTAAAAAGTTGAAAAGACTTTCTTTGGAATGATATAGGCAACAAAAACAAGGTATTTTAAATGGTCATGTATTTGTTTACCAAAGTAGAATAGGGGATTAGGAATTAGTTATCTCTAAAGGATGAACAAAATTTTGCAAGCTAAGAGATTATGGAAACTATGCATAAACAAGTAGAACCTGTAAGTTAAATAGATCTATATCATTTTATGAAAAAAAAAAAGGAAGCATATGGACTATTAAGTTTAATCTTAATACCTACTGGCCTTTAAGATAGCTAGTACATAGAAAGGATATAAAACAACCTTTCTTAAAACATAAGATAGGAAATGGTATGAGCACAAATTTCGTATTTGATTGATGTCATTCAATCGACCCCTTATATAAATTAAAGGAGTTCCAATCCCTCAAAACCATTGTTCCTACTCACACCAAGGTCTATAAACTGATTATAGACAATAATTGCAGTTATCCTTTCCATTCTTCTACGAGATCAAGGAGATATTAGAAAAACATACCTAAGTACTCTCTTAACCACTGTAAAAAGGACAACATTCGATAGGCTAAGGATAAATTTGTAAAATTCACTACCAAATATTATAAGAAACTTCTACTAAGATTA
>JANVCQ010000003.1:18309177-18322206 GCA_025531925.1 Erythroxylum plowmanianum
GACTTCTAGAATCTAGATGCACGGTAAAGAGGATCAAAGATTGTTTAGATTAAGTTTTAAGGCATTGTTTACTTAATATAGAGAGAAAGGAACAATGGACTCTTTAGAAACCAGGTTGTTAATATCGAAACCAACTTAAAAAGGCTTATCTTAAGATCAGGACGAGTGTTATTGTGAGGGAATCCATTGCACTTATATCTCTAAGAATGTATGCTAAGCTACGTTTATGAACTGTCCCTAAGACCTTGAATATGTGTTAAACTTTTCTTAATTATTTTGTACTAGTCCTTTTCTATGCCTCAAAGGTTGAACTCTCCTTTGAAGTCATACTTGTAATTAGTTTTTTATGTTAATTAATTTTACTTAGTTAATTTTCAAAAAACTTTTAAATAGATTAAAAACATGAGACTCTCTTGTAATTTAAGCAACTTTAAAAAACTTTCCTCTCTTTAACATTCCAAAAACACGCTTTACGATTTTCAATTTTTTATAAGAATACTTTCCCTTAGACTTTTGTTGTTGGTATGACGATTCAACCATAACTTTTAAAGTTGACTAAACCTAACAAAACTCAACTTAAACCAATAATTTAAAATAAGTACAACAAATTTTTTGTTTAAGTGTAGTTTAATTAACTCGAATCAGGTTTAGAGCGGAGTTGAACCTTCATAGCAATAGTATTGGATTGGTCCATATGATGTTCACCACCAATGTGTTTCATTATAATTTTTTAACAATGTCCAAGAGAAATTTTTTTTCCCTAAAACATTGAAAAATATAAGGAGTTTTTCCAAGAATATTAGTAAGGATCTTTTTTTTTACTTAATCCAAAAGGGAGCCACGTGTCTTTTACCTAACTTAAAAAAACTACTAATCTTTAAAATTATAAAAAAATTTAAGTTTTCAATTTTTTATAAGATTTATTTTCTTAAACCTTCGTCAAAAAAATAATACAACACATATAACATACACTTTGATCAATCAAATGTTACCGATGTAACAATTCAATTCAACTCTTAAACTTGTCATAAGCTAATTAAGTCTGACCCAAATTGATAATTTAAGGTAATTAAAACAAATTATTTATTTAAGTCGAATTTAATTAATTCGAGTAATGTTTAAGAGATGAGTAGATCATCATCAATAACATTTCATTGGTTTATATGTGATATTCATATCACATATATTTCGTCATTATTCTTTAATAAAAGGTCAAGAGAATGGGTTTTTATAAAAAATTGAAAATTTTAAAGATTATGAAGTTTTTTAATTAATAAACATAGAAAAACCACATGTTTTTTTTACCCTACTTTCCAATAGATAACATTTGAAATTTTAGTATATTTTGAAAAAATGTAATAATTTATTTAAAATATTTAATGTGACCTTAGGATAATAATTTGTAATATGATTTAAAACTAGAACAATTCATAGATATAGTCTTTATACTACCTTTATTAATCAAAGAAAAGTAGTGTTCTCTAAATTATCATTTTCTTAACTTTTAACTAATTTTATGTATGTAAGAAAAAAAAAGGGTGATATTTAATGGGTTATTTTGCAATATTCAACATGATCTCATATTAAACGTAATAGATATTTCTTGAATAAAACTTGACATAATAGTATTTTTAAAATAATGTAAAAGCAACTATTAAAAATAAACTTGAAGTCCATATAAATAGGCAGAGGAGTATCAAAAGAGGCAGAAGAAAATAATTGTTTTGGTTATATTATATTTATACCATTGAATGGATGAAAATGGCATGAGATCTGGCACAGGATTGGATGGTGAGGTAATTAAGAGAGGACGGAGAATTGGGCCCAGTGATTGGGAATATGCGGATGCGGGGAATTGGAATTACGGCAAGTTCCAGGCCTTTATTTTGTCTTTTACTTTGTTTGCCATTTCCAAATTTTTAATACTGAAAATGACTTGGGGAAAGCTACGCATTTATTCCATTCACATCAATCTAGTAGACAAAGAAAGAAGGTATATTTTTAGTATAAATAGAGAGCAGTAAGGAAAGGATGTCAAATGTGAGCTGAGAGCTTGGGTTAAGAGTATTAAATTATGATAGAGTTTACATTTTGACTTTTTCAGCTACGCTTAGTATAAAAGTTTGCTATTAGGCGTGAAGCATATCAATTGGCAACTCTTTTGTAATCAGCATTGGGATAATAATTAGCTAATTAATGAGTTACGTTCATCTTAAACAATGCGAACATATTCACATACAATTAACCTGGAAGCATTTTATGAGTCATCATTCATTTACGTAATGCTTATCTACAAATCACTATTTATTGAATTTCATAACTGATATAAAAGTTATTTGAATTACTCCATAATATTTAATATTTATTTATTTTTAACTTCATTCCTCACTCTGCACTAATAATTAGTTTTATCGAGATAAATTGAATAATAGATTCATATATAATTAGGAACATCAACTTTCAAATGAAAATCTTAAGTCAATAAATTTTATATATATACCCATTTCATCTTTATATCTCTTTTTAAAATTTTACTTTTAAATTTACTTCTTCCAGATAAATCCATCCACACACTACACTATCTTCCTCAACCCACAACTAAATTATTTTCAAATATCTTCTTCCAATAAATCCATCCGCATTGCATTAACTAAATTATTTCAAATAACTTCTTCTAATTCCCCCCACAACGTCTTCTTCTTTTTTAAGTGCTAACTTGATATATTATACTATAAGAAGGTCTATTTAAATAATTATTATTATATTTAGTCTTCTTTTTCAAGTGATGCGAGAGTATGTCTAAGGAATTGGAGGGGGCCACTCCGAGAGAGGTTGAATACTCGACTTATAGGGAGAGGGAGGCGTAAACAAATTAAATTACAAAGGGGAGAAGAGATGAATACATAATATCACGACTCTCAAACCGATTCTTGGAAGCTCTTGGTAGAAAGGCATGAAAGAAGATGAAATGACTTTAGGAAGAAAATTCTATGATAAATCAACTTTCCCTTTTGATTATACACGGGTTCAGACTTCAAAGCATTACCTTTAATTAATTGGTTGTAAGAATTTATGATTCTGCCCCAACTATGAGATTGTTATGTAAATTGCAAATAGTTATTCCAACTTTTTATTCGTGAATTGAGTTTACCCAAAAACGATAAATCCAAAAATAATAACAGAATAATTGATATATCATTTAAACACTTAATTTTTAAACCATTTTTAATGTAATTACGTTTCAAAGGCTATATAATTGTCTAAATTAAGGAATCATTAAAGATGTTTAATTTAGAATTGTCGATTAATTTAATATTTTTGTTATGAAATAACAAGAATACTTTACTCTCTTCTTTTATACATTTAAAGATCATAAAATTACATCACAAGTTCACACTTATTGTTTAGGATAATTTAATAATGTGTTAAGGAATGATATTTAAAATTTAAATAAGGACACTAAAAAATTTATTAATTATTTATTTATTATAGATAAGTAATTTAGTTTAGAATAGTTTTAGAATGTTTTAAGGAGTGATATTTAAAATTTAAAGAAGGATACTAGAAAAGTTATTAAATAATAATTTAGTATAAATAAGCAAATTTGTTTAGGATAATTTAATAATGTGTTAAAGAGTGATACTTAAACTTTAAAGAAGTATATTTAAAGGAGGACACTAAGATAGTTATCAATTAATAATTTTGTATAGATAAGTAGTTTTGTTCATGATAATTTAAGATTGTGTTAAAATAGTTATATTTACTTTAAAGAAGCAAATATAAAGAAGGACACTAAAATATTATTAATTAGTAACTTAGTATAGATCAATTAAGTTTTAAAGAAGTATGTTCAGAGAAGAGCACTGAAATTTAATCATGCTTCAACTTTTTGAGTGACTTTTTATATTTATTCAATCTTCAAAAAGATTTCAATTTCTATTTCCTATTCAAATTGATTTTTTTAATGTTTTCAGTTCTTTTTCAACATCTTTTCTGTTTCTTCTATATATACTTTGAATCATTGTGTCAAGATCACAAGTTAATTATCCTTTTATTGTTATTTCTGTTGTTGGTTGTGGTAATTGAAGTCAAATATCATATTAGATATAAAAGACATAAGAATCAATAAGTCAAAGTTAAGGAATATTTTCATTTTTAGACTTTTATCTTTCCTCTTTTCGTTTCATTTTTCCTCTTTGGTTCGTTATTTTGTGACTTATTTTCGTTTTAATTATTATTGTGAATTATTTTGTATAAAACTAACAATTATTTTTCTCATATTTTCAAGTTGAAGTTATAATGGAGAATATAGAATCATTAGAAAAAGATCCGAAGTATATAGTATCCTCTACTCGTTGTAAGTCTGATCCATCATGAAATTATTTTTTTTTCTCAAGTATTTGATGGAAATATCTTGCTGCTGTTAAGGGTAATATAGCTTCTTGTAAAAAAGTACCATTCGATGTACATGAAATGATTGGAAAGTATTTACAGCAACAAGTAAAAAGGAAAATAAAGAGACTCATGGTATTTCTTTTGGAGATGATAAAGGACCACAAGTATTAGATAAATGAAAAGGGAAAAAAGGAAAGTTACTATTGATATAAATTCTTATTTTCCTCCAAGAACTACTCCTACTTCTCAATCTAGTTTAAAAAGTGTTTTGGTTAATAAATGAAAAAGGAAAGTTACTATTGATATAGATTCTTATTTTCCTCCAAGAACTACTCCTAGTTCTCAATCTAGTTTAAAAAGTGTTTTGGTTAATAAGGATGTTATATTGAGATGTAAAAGAGCATGGGCTAGATGGTTTTATCATTCATATATTCCTTTAAATACTTTAAGTTCACTATATTTTCAAGAAGCAATAGATGCTACAACAACAATAGATCCAAGATTTAAGATACCTTCTTATTATGAGATGCATGTGCCTTTGCTTCAAAATTTAAAAAATGAATGTCAGTTAATTATGGATACATATAAGTTGGGCTGGGAATCAACAAGACACATTATTATAACAAATGAGTGCATTGATCAAAGATAAAGAATCTTAATTAATTTCTTTGGTTTATTGTAATATTGGAATAACTTTTATCAAGTCCGTTGATGCTTCTGATATGATAAAAAGTGCTAATGCTTTGTCTGAATTATTTTATGAAAATGTCGAATAGGTTAAACCAAAGAATGTTGTGCATTTTGTTACAAATAATATAGCCAATTATATATCAGTTGGGTATTTATTACAATCAAAGTATAGGCACATTTATTGGTCTCCATGTGCTAGTCATTGTATTTGTGTATAATCATATCACATTTTTTTCATGGTTAAGAAAGTAAGAAGATTGGGTTGAGATCATGCTTCTTGATCCTACCAAGTTTACAACTACATTTATTACTTTGAAAAGTATTTATAAACATAAGTAACTTCGTCAAAATGTAGTGAAATGTAAACATTTTTTAAGTTATCAAATAGTAAAAAAGGAAAAGAAGTTTGTGCTATTATTTCAGATAATAAATTTTGAGATGCTTGCTTGATCATTGTGAAGATTGTGATTCCACTTATAAAGTTGTTAAGGATTGTTGACTTAGATGAGAATCTATCTTTAGGGTATATATATGATGATATGTATAGAGTTCACAAAAAATTATAAATCTTTTTAATAGGAAGGAGGAATTGTATAAGCCTTATATAGATATTATTGACTAACGATGAGATAAGCATCTTACTCAAACAATCCACTTAACAACTTATTTTTTCTCAATCCTTATTGCTTATATAACGAAGATGCCTATATAAATGATATTATGGGTGAACCGTTTGATGTGAATGCAAAAGTATTTTCTCTATTGAAGAGCAATCATAAACGAGAAATGAAATGAAATTGTATTGTGAAGGTCTAGAGAATTTTGTTAGAACATCAACAAAAAGAAAACTTATGATGAAAATAATGCACCTTGGTAAGTTTTTATACTTTTAAGTCATTCTTTACTTATTAATAGTATATATTTTTATTTTTCATAACTATTAATCTAAAATACAGATAAGTGGTGGAGATTATTCAGTGAAAGTGTTCCAACATTGAGAAAACTCTCTATTAGATTACTCAATCAACCAGCTTCTGCATCAGGTTGTGAACGTATTTAGATCATTTTTTAATGTAGCTATACAAAGAAATGAAATCGTTTGGAACATCAAAGACTTAATGACCTTGTTTATGTTATTTATAATAAAGAATAGGTATTTTATACTTTTGTTTTTATTTCATAATTTTATTTTTATTATTAACTTTATAATTTTCTATCATGTATTCAGAGCCTTAGTAAGAGGAGAACGTATGATTGAGTTGATATTGAATATATTAAATATACTGATTTTTGGCCAAAGAAAAAGAACTATCATCTGATCTTGATTATAATGAACTTGAAAAGGTAATTTATGAAGAAAATGTATTTGTCACAAAGAATGAATTAAGAGCATCTATTGATGGTTAGTCATATCTTCTTTGATCATATTTAAGTTAAAAATATAATGTATTATAAATTTACAATTGAGAATAATTTCATACATTACTAATTTGTAATTTTATTTGAATGCAGTAGAAGAAGTAGACGCAAATATTTTGAATAAAAGTATAGTTTAGAAGTCTTTAAATAGAGATGAAAAATTTTGAACTTTTGACGATGATGAGATACAATTTCTTTCAGAAATATAATTTTAATTTTTATTGTTATTTTAAGTTTTATATTAGCTTTAAATTTATTTATTATTAGTTAATTATATAATAATATACATTGATATATTTTTTATATAATTATATACATCGATATATTTTTACTTACTCTTATAATTTTTACTTCTTATTTATTATGTATTGATTTTACAACAGTTAAAACACCAATTGAACTTTTAAACTTTAAATCGAACATTCTAATTTTTAAAACATTGATTCGTAAACTAAAATGACCAAATGCAAAAAGCTTAGAGCCACAGGAAATTTTGAAAATTTTAGCGCACAAGATACTGTCTAACTAAATTTCCGAAGCAGACAGGACCTTCTCAGTGGTCAGTCCTCAAAGGCACAGGACCACTACGGTCACCACCAGCATTCTCTTCTATAAATTCCTCGAACACAAATCCTGTCTTCTCCCACAAATATCCCTTCCTCTCTGTTGGCACCAATCCTATCTTCTCTATCAAAGCAACAAAGCAAAACAAAACATGGCAACATCATGTCCTACATTTATTGGATCAGACAACCTCTCCAATGATGCTCCTTCTGTATCCTCTTCCGTTGTACTCACCCAAGACGACCTCAAGAAAATTGCCGCGTTTAAAGCAGTAGAGTTCGTCCAGTCTGGCATGGTCGTCGGCCTCGGCACCGGCTCCACGGCCAAGCACGCTGTCGACCGCATCGCCCATCTCCTCCGCCAAGGAAAATTGAAGAACATTATCGGCATACCCACCTCCAAAAAGACACACCAACAAGCTCTCTCTCTTGGCATTCCCTTGTCCGACCTCGACTCCCACCCCACCGTCGACCTCTCCATCGACGGGGCGGACGAGGTTGACCCTGATTTCAATCTCGTCAAAGGCCGAGGTGGGTCATTACTCCGAGAGAAAATGATCGAGAGTGCCAGTAAAAAGTTTATCGTTATTGTTGACGAGACCAAGTTGGTGAAGCATGTTGGTGCTAACGGTGCGATGCCTGTGGAAGTTGTTCCCTTTTGTTGGAAGTTCACCCGAGAAAGGTTGCAGAAGTTGTTTGATTACGCTGGTTGTGAGGCAAAGTTGAGGTCTACTAGCGCTGGTGGTGGTGAGAAAGGTGAGGCTTTTGTTACCGATAATGGGAACTATATTGTGGACTTGTTTTTTAAGAGGGATATCGGAGACCTGAAAGCGGCTGGTGATGCAATTTTGAGGCTCGCTGGGGTTGTTGAGCATGGGATGTTTATTGATATGGCTACCACTGTCGTTGTTGCTGGTGAGCATGGCGTGAGATTGATGCCAGATGAGAAGTAGTTGATTGAGGCGGCTTTCAACTTTTAACAAATTTGGAGCAGTTTCATATTTTGTTGTAACAGTAATTGTACTTAATTACAGTTTGGCATCGATGCCTGGTGAGTAGTTGATTGAGGTGGGCTTCAACTTTCGACTAATCTGGAGAATTATCATATTTTGTTGTAACAGTAATTATAGTTTGGCCTTTTCCTCAGAATTCAGGAAAGGAAAACAGGAGATTATTCAGGAAAGGAATTAAGGAGAATAGGATTTTGTGGGGTAGAAGGCGGAATGACGCGTAACTTGATGTATTAACTCAGCTGTCTGTCTCCTGTCCTTTCCAAGATATGCTTTCCATTTTTTATTGGGTTGTTTATTAGTTAAACTCGGTTTTTGATATAACTAATGTTTCGATTTGACTTCATTTAGAAGACTCGTGTCTCGCGAAAACTTATGCTGTGTCGTGTGGCTTGTTATCAACTGTGCATAACTGCGGTCCAAAGTTATGTTCGTAATGCGTGCTCCCTACTGATCATGTGGTTAGAAATGGAGGAATTTATCGGTTCACTCATTCACCAAGAATTTGTAATGGTTGGGACTTGGGTCCTCAATATTCGATAGCATTATTCTGGTTCACGGTCTAGGAGTCTAGCTATCTGCCATTGGAGCGGACGGCAATCTTTGTCAGGATCTGTCCAAATTTTACTACCAAAAACTTTAATTTAATTAATGAAATCGAGGCTTAGATGACATACCCTAAGCTTCCAATGGAATATCGTGGGTACGGAATGATAATTTATATCGGGAATGAAACCTTCAGTTGGAAACCTGGAGAAAACCTTTCCAACAGTGCAGAAGATTTCTGATGGCCATAAATCACTTTGCTTAAGGAATTCATGCCTTTCCAAAAGTGCAGAAGATTTCTGATGGGCATAAATCACTTTGCTTAAGGGATTCATTCCTTTCCAAAAAGTGCAGAAGATTTCTGATGGGCATAAATCACTTTGCTTAAGGGATTCATTCGCTCTAAACGTTATTAAGTAGAGTTGGTTCAATCTTGATAAGCGCGGGCTTGTCAAGTGTTGAATAGAATTATGTGCAACTGCAGTTGAGTTAATACCAGATGGTTTACAGCATCGGAAGAGAGAGAATGATCTACGGATTTGCTTCCCCTAAGTAATGAGGAGCTCTTGATGTGGAATGCTTGAGCTATTCTAAAGATTATCAGAACTCTTGAATTCCAGAAATTGCTGTATTTGAGTTACACGTTGATAATGTGCAAGGATATAATAATGGAGTTGTCCGTTTCTGGCTCATTTTACATTGCTCATTTTATAATCTATGAGTTTCTCCTCCAGTCCTTTCTTCATCTGACATACGGCATTATTGGTGGTCCTATACCTTATCGTTCATATCTTAGATGGGTCGCCCCAATCCTTTCTTCGACCATTTGCTCCACTTTAAAAACCTGTTCTAGTATCTCGAGAAGCATTTGCCCTTTCTTCAATGGAAAAAGCTGGTTATGTGTGGCCGGTCCCACTATAATAAAAGTTATTAAAATATTTATATTTTTAAAAATAAAATTGTACTATTTTTTTTATTACAATTGGGGCTCGCTGACTATAGTCATAACCAAGGAGCCACCACATCGGCTCCTTCTTCTGCCAGTTGACAAAATAGCAAATTATATATTAATTGCTGGGACGTCCCCAAGATTGTTAGAATGTGAAGTGTCTAACAAGCAAAAGTAGATGATTCACATTAGGGTTATATATTGTGCAACTTAATTTGAATTTGAAAATCTCCACAAATCGTACCAAATATTGAACATTTTAAATTTTGATTCTCAAAAATTATATTGAAAATTTTTATTTTTATGAAAATTATATAAAATAAGAGCTCTTTTTGTACAATAAATAATATGTTTAAAGTTTATCCTAACAAATTGTATAACTTATAAAGTATAAATTGTTAAAACTTAAATAAATAAGATTTTTATTATCTAGATAATCTTATCTATGCAATTAATTTTGTTGTCCTAAAAGTCACTGTTTTAGAAACCGGACCAGAAATTAAACTAATATGACAAAAAGTTTAAAGATTAAAAAGTTCAACCAATATTAGTCCATCATAAAATTGGTTAAAGATTGAATAAAATTAAAAATTTTGAAATATAAATGAAGAAACAGGTCCTTAATTTAAAGTTTAATTGAAAATAGAGAATATTAAAAATGATTTGGAATTCCTGCTTACTTTGAAGAATGATTGAAAAGGACGTTCCTTTTTTCAAATGAAAAATTATACAAAGGTATCCTTCACCTTAAAAATAGAATTATAGTAGAAATTCAAGACGTATCTTTAGAGTAGACGTACCCAAGTATTGTTTGTCGAACCAATATAAACCGGTTTGTGTTTCTCTTTCCTTTCTCTTTATTTTATTGTTTACAGATATATAATTATTTTACTTTTATTTCTTTCTTGCACTTATGATAATTTGGAGACTTTTTTTTAGTTAGTGAAATGTATTTAAATCTTGATTTCTTATCTATTTAATAAGATATTGACTCCCATTTTAATTTCTACTGCAATATTATTTTAAAGTTTTCATCAATTGTTTGGAAAATATCTACTTCAAAAACTTGTCCAACTCTATTCAATTATATGAAATCCTATCCCTTTGTATCATTACGAATTCCTTTAAACCAAGATCTAAACTTATATCTTTCTTGTCATTTAACATAAAATTGTTGTGATAAAACTCTTTACTTGTGTTTACTTAGTAGTAAAAAACAATTCATATCATAATAATCTAATGATATGAACCTATATTGAAGCTCGGTTACCAAAAAATTCTAAAAAATAATATTCACTTATAAGAATCTTGTACCTCATATCCAAAATAAAAATAATTGTCTTGATTATCAATCACATTCTAATAATTGTTAAACTTTTCATTACCTTATTTTTATTATTTGAATCACTTTATTAGAAAAATTACCTAATAAAATAATGTTAATTTGATCTCATACACGTTAGAGAAACAAATGTGATTAATTGGACAATTTATATTCGAAAATAATTCAATGACAATATTGAACACCTCTATTTTTTTACAAAATTATTTTTCCAAATCTCATTGCAAATATATTATCAAACAAGTTTATAGAGAATCATGTTGTCTTAACCTGATAAATACATCTATATAATTAATAGTAAAATCAAGAATTTTAAACGTAAAAGTTCTCCTTATTAGACATGTTGGAGAATGATTCAAAGTTTAAAATATGATCTTTGTTTAAAGATAAATTTTAGGAGTACTAAGATAGAATAATAAAGATAAGATATATTATTTGTTAGAAGATAAAATTTTATCTGTTAAGATAAAGATGTTATCTATTAAGATTTAAAATTTAAAATTTAAAAATTTTGATTTGTTTGGTTAATCTTTACCTTTCATTGCCTATATATTAACTTTAATGTAAAATATATCCCATCAATAAATTGCCTCTCACATTATCTCTTTTCTATTCTACTTTATTTTAGTTAGTTTTTGATTCTAAAATCCAACATGATATCAGAGCTCTCAAAGATTTTGAGAGACTTATGAGTGATTAATGCTTTGCATACTCAAGAGTGAAGAAGGGCAATACGAGACCAAGAAAGCAAAAGGATGGTGGAGGAAGCCTATCTAGCAAAGGTTCCGTCATTAAAAAACAAAGAAAATATTCGTCAATATGGTTATTATGAGAAGTTTGGTCATGAAGAGAAAGATTGCTGGCATAAAGGGAAGTCTCGATGCTTTATAAAAAAAGGATTGCAAGTTTAACAATAAAGGACAAGAAAATATAGTGCAAGTGATTAAAAAAGACACCCTTTTCTAGTTGGTGAGAAGTGCACTAAGACGCATCATAGAGAGAAGTGCTCATGTTAAATAATAGAGAGAAGTGCTCTAATGAGAAGATTAGAGAGAAGTTCTCTAAAGTAAATAACTGTGGAGAGATGTAATCTAACCATTAAAGAATGATGGGAAGTACATCATCAAATTCAAAAAGTCTTATAACTTTGAATCAAGAGGGAATATTGGAGAATGATTCAAAGTTAAAAATGTGATTTTTGTTTAAAGATAAAATATAGGAATACTAGGATAGAGTAGTAAAGATAAGATCTATTATTTGTTAGAAGATAAAATGTTATCTATTAAGATAAAGTTGTTATCTATTAGGATTTAAACTTTCAAATTTTTGATTTGTTTGGTTAATCTTTACCATTCATTGCCTATATATTAACTTCAATGTAAAATATATCCTATTAATAAACTGCCTCTGGCATTATCTATTTTATATTCTACTTTATTTTAGTTAGTTTTTGATTCTAAATTCCAACATGGTGTCAGAGCTCTCAAAGATCTTGAGGGACCTATGAGTGATTAATGCTTTACAAGCTCAAAAGCAAATAAGAGCAATGAGAGACCAAGAAAGTGAAAAGATGGTGGAGGAAGCCTATCTAACAAAGGTTCCGTCATCAAAAAAGAAAGGAAATATTCCTCAATATGGCTATTATGGTAAGTTTGGTCATGAAGAGAAAGATTGTTGGCATAAGGGAAAGTCTCGATGTTTTATGAAAAAGGATTGCAAGTTTAACAATGAAGAAAAAACAAATATAGTACAAGTGATTGAAGGAGACAACCTCCTATAGTTGGTGAGAAGTGTACCAAGACGTATCATAGAGAGAAGTGTTCTATAGAATAAGTGATGAGACACTACAACAAAAATGACATACAGTAATACTAGACAGTAACGCTTTTGACAATATGTTATAAAATACCTATCTACGGTAACATTATATCTTAAGATGTTATGATTCTTAATTTAATAAGTAACACTTTATGATTTTATAACATATCATTTATCATTGATAACAATTTTTTTTAAGTTTTACTAAACATTATAAAATGTTACTATTTTAAGATGTTACGAAAGTGATGTAAAATAATGACACTTTATATGAGTTACTTTAATAATAAATTTATA
>JANVCQ010000003.1:18324581-18336629 GCA_025531925.1 Erythroxylum plowmanianum
AAAGTGGTTTGCCAAATCCTAAGTGGGAGCTTAGGTAGAGGACGTAGGTCTTAGCACCGAACCTCTATAAAAACAGTATTTGCTCTTCTTCCCAACTCTTTATATTTAAATTTGTTTAAATTATTTTTGTGTGAATTAACTTCTGATTTTCTTGTAGAATTTTGCGAAAAGATTTAAATATCTATTCAACTCCCCCTTCTAGATCGTTAACATGTTACACTCCATCATAGTACACTTAGCCAAATTTTTTATTTTGGCTAAAGCTTAACTCAAAGCTTAATTAAGCCTAGACCTAAGCCCGATTGAGTTTTAGGCTCAAATCAAGTCTTCCTAAGCTTTGGACTCAGGCTGAAACAAGATCGAAAAGCTTTCTAGGAAAGAAGACCAAAGATCTCTAAAACTTTACAATTGTTATGAAATTAGGATTTTGTGACTTCTTAGTGAATTAGGATTTTGTGACTTCTTAGTGAGTATTGAATGTATTGAAGACAATGATGATTAGGGGGAGAGAGTTGTGCATGGTTTAAGAGTCTTTTTTTAAGGTTTTGAAACTGGGGAGTAGAGATGACATGTGAAAATTGTGTTGAATTCTAAATTAGATTCAATTCATGGCTTGGAAAAACATTAATCTTTATAAGTAATAAGTTCTTTATATTTTTTAGAAAAGTCTCATCATAATTCACCATTATAATATAAACTCTAGAAACACCAAATTAAGGCAAGAAAATGTAATGCAAGCCAAAATTATCACTTCCATACCCTTGTAACAACCAAATAGATACCAATGCTAAATTATGAAAAAATAAATGGAAACAATACCCAACTTCTACGCCAATACATTATTGGCACAAAACCACGACAAGAGATGAGCATGAGCGATGTTGAAAGTAAATTATATCTTGACGAATTTTAAAGATATATTAGAGATTAGGAGATAGAGAGAGAAACAGAGCGATGAGGGAGGGAGAAGACAATATTTTTGTTTCTTATCTTTTTACTAACAAATGATATCATTTTATTACTTAAACCACATGGTGTCATTCTAAGCCAAATAAATTAAGCCATATTAGCTTGGATCAAGTAGGACCATAAAGCCTAAGCCTAAGTATGAGTTTTACTAGATTTTGAATTCTTTTTTAATATTTAAGTAAGAGCCAAATTATGCACAATAATGTATATGAAAATTTCTTCCTATTTATCAATAAGGTCGTAATCGATAAGATACTCTTAACATTGTCAAATACAACATTGTGTTTATTACAATATTCTAAAGTTATTAAATATCAAATGCATCAAAGCAGAAGAAAATTAATATTAAAATATTTTTTTAAACATTATTTTCTTCAGGATGCAATTGCATAAAGTTCAAATGTTGTTAATGTAATATTATGTCACTAGCATATAACTCATTTTTAAATTTTAAATATTCACAGGTAGTTTTCTAATTTTTTTAAAACATATTTTTCTAAATTACTATAAATTTTTTAAGATATTAAAGTTTATAAAAATATTCCACTAAATTAAGTGAAGATAATAGTTTGTGAAACTATAATAAAAATCCATGTCTTTTCAAGTTTACAAGATCAAATTAGATTTGAACGAACCTGACAAGCCTAGGTTCAAAATTTTAGCCCAAGCCCGATCATTACTCTATATGCTCTTTGAGTGTTGCATAAATCCATTTAAAGCAAAAAAGCGTTCTAAAAATCCAGCCATTTTCAGTAGAACACCCTGAGCCCATGAAACAAGTTTCTTTTTTGGTAAAATTAAAATTGAATTAAGCCTCAAAGGCGGACAAGGCAAAATCAAGGTATTACACAAAGGCTACGTAGGCTATGGAAGGACAAATACACCAAATTTCATAAAACCTTATTGATTAACTAGGAACCTTGAGACTAAACTGAAAATTGCTACAACTATTACAAGTTCCGGGAATTCATAATTGATGCAGTCATTTGGAATTTGTTGTTGAAGGTGGCGTTGTGAAATCTGATCCTGTGGATAACTTCCCGACGGAATTGCCCATGGCTTTGGCTTGCGTTTATGAAACCATCTGCTTACTTCATTGTCATGCTTTATTGCTGAATTCCATTGAATAATATGTTGCCAATCAAGTGGAGGATTGCAGAGATTGCACTTGACAAATATCAATCTTCATGGTATGTTGGAGTAGTGACAATGAACAAACAAGTGTGCTATGCTCTTCTGTGCATTCATGCACAATGCTCACCAGTTTTAGCGTAGCTATATACCAAGTCCGTCAATAGTTGGAAGTCTACGTCTTATCGCACACCATAAGGTAGTGAATGCACGAGGTAGGACATTTTTGGGCCATACTACATTATGCCAAGATACCTATGCAATGGTACCTTGATATAGTTTTCTACAGGACAGACTAAAGAACTTGCCATTGCTGACTGGCCTCCAGATATTCTTGTCATCCACATTTGCATTTAATGTGATGTTATTAATCTCACTGAAGAGAGGAGGATGTGGAATGACGTTTAGTGCCGCACCCTTATGCTCCAAAGCAGTAGCAACTGTGTCATTGTCCTGTAATCTCAATGTTCTCCACCCATGAGCCAAGTTTTCGGAGAATGAAATGATGCACTTTTTGCTACTAAAATGATTTTAATTGACAAACGCTATTCTGAGACGGTACATGGATTTTCGAATTCAACCAACTCAACAAATCACTCTCTCTTTTCGCACATAGAAAAGCATATTCTTGACAACTTTTCAACGTTATTAGTTACACTGTACAGAGGCTATTCTTACACTCCAAGTACAGGCACATTTGAATTTCTTGGGTAGAGAAAATGATTATCGACCAGTAAGCTTCACCACCCAAGCACCACCCAAGTAAAGACCCAGAAGTGGTGCTGCTAGAAGCACCTGGGTCAGAGGATCGGTTGATGGTGTAAGTACAGCAGCTGCAACAACAGCACCTACAACCACGTATCTCCAGATCGACAGCATCTGGTCTCCAGACACCAGGTTAAGTTGTCCAAGTAGAAACTGTATCACTGGAACCTGTAGACCGGTTGAGTTAGTCACATCTCGCATCAATTAAAATCAGGGTTTTATCATGCTATAAAAATTTCCACCTAAAGCAAGGTATTGTCATAACAAGTCAAAGATTAAACATGTACATACATATGATATAAATGGAACTTAAAAAAATTGTTATAGGTCCTAATTAATACATGTAGAGCAACTCATAAATCCTCAAACCCAGACGAGATTTAATAAAATGAATCAAGAGCTCAGTTCATGAAAACCGATAGTTGCTTTGGTAACGACCTTGCTTCATATCTTGCTTCATAGTGGCCTGATTAAGAGCTTGTTTCAAAATCATTTTGTTTTCCATGATGAATTACTTGGCCATTTGCATATAAATTCTTTTATTTAGACCCTTATTTTGAACTATACAATGTTAATTAATTCTATTTTCCCATTTTTGAGGTAATAATCTAAACCAACTAACCTGAGATAAACTATATTTATATTGATAAGAGCTGCTGAACAAGTTTTTCCATTGGTTCACTACCAAAATTGTTATAATTTGTCTTTTAATTTAAACTGAAATAGCCCCTGGATTCCCTTTTTTTATTTTATTTAACAAGGAATGACTAAAATTGATTACCAAAAAAGGTATAACTAAAATGAAATGTAAATCGGGATTTCCTACTGTTCTCGCCCATCTGGATAGAATTTACAGAAAAGGATAGATTGGAACCTGTAGTTCTTATGCCAAGCATTTTCTTTGTTCACACAGTAAAGTAAGTGGTAATATCGAAATTTAAATAGTAAGGATGCATTAAAAATTTACCTGGAAAGACAAGCCTGTGCTGAACATGAGAACAAGCACAAACTCAAAGTATTGATCAATGGACCACAAAGATTCCACAGCTCCTTCAGCATAACTGACAAAGAAATTTAATGCTGCTGGCGTAAGAATCAGGTAGGAGAAGATAACACCAGCATAAAAAAGCACTGAAGAACCTAAAACAATCGGCCCCAAGAATCTCCTTTCTTCTTTTGTCAAACCAGGAAGAACAAAGGCAATAATCTCGTATAGAATAACTGGGCTTCCCAAAAGAAGGCCACAATATCCTGATACCTACAGATCAGCAAGGCAGCACATTAATTGAATACCTTGCTTTTCACCTTTACACAAGTAACCATTAAGGAATGAGAATGTTTGCACATGATGAGGAACTTGGTCATTCAATAAAACATTAATAACACATTTGTTAAAGCTAAGAAATTCCCTCCAAAGAAACTGAACGCTAGATTGGAAAAACACATGCAGTCATGCTCCATGGTATGACTGACAAAACATTGCATTTCATTTCTACTTAGCACATGCTTCAAATAACTTCTTTCCATTCCT
This sequence comes from Erythroxylum plowmanianum, assembly GCA_025531925.1. Classification (NCBI taxonomy): domain Eukaryota; kingdom Viridiplantae; phylum Streptophyta; class Magnoliopsida; order Malpighiales; family Erythroxylaceae; genus Erythroxylum; species Erythroxylum plowmanianum. The sequence goes on from JANVCQ010000003.1 coordinate 18,328,978, forward strand.
ACTTGTAATTTTTCTGATGTTCTTTTTCCTATTGACTACCTCAGAGATCTTGTATCCTGACATTTTCTTCTGAAACTGTATCTTTTCAAGCAGATTTACATCAAAAGGAGCCAGATGGAGGTGCAAAGAATTTAGTTATTATCCAAAAGAAAAAGTCATTGGTTTTATTTTCCTGAGGAAAAATGTTTGGTTAAAGCAAGTCCAATTTCTAGTAAACTGGAACTTACATTCGTTAACATGTTAGGAAATAAGATTTCCAGATAACCACAAATGAATGCCACATATAGCTTAGCTTATGATTCTTTTGAACCATTTCTTGTTCTAGGCAGATCATCAATTTTCTAGACTCATGAATATGCAATAAGCTGGCTGTAAATGTATGGTTGGAAAAGCAAATCATTACAAACAAGAAGGTAAGACGCAATTCACTGAAAAGAACAATAAGAAAAGGAGCAAAACCAGCAATCCCCATATACCTTTTCATGATTATTGAAGTATATAAATTCCTATAACTTCTCAATCGATCCCATTAATCTACCTCTAGTTAGCCGAACTAAAAGTCCAAAACTATAAAGAAGATTATGGAAAGAAAAAGTTGTAATTTGGTCACATAAAGCACCGCATGCAATTTCTCTAATTTGGTCACGTAAAGAACCTCATGCAATTTCTCCATCAAAAAAAGCAGTTGAATTTTGACATGCATGTTTTTGATGAGCAGAAGATATTTCATTGAGCCTAACCTTTAAAGTTGTAAAGAAGAACTCTCCAGGAGCCAGTTGCAGAAACCGTACACCCTGTGCTTTGACAGGAGCTTCAAGAACCAAAACCAGTTCTTTTGAAAACGCAAAGCACCCTAATATGGCAGCTCCAACGGCCAAAACTGACACAAATAACCTCTGGCGCAGCTCTTCAAGATGATCAAATATACTCATTTCTTGATCATCCGGAAGCAGTTCTTTACTAGGATAAAGAAAATTATAAAGTGAACTTCCTTCAGTCTCCTGACCCAATTTTTCTTGTGATCCATTACCCACATCTTCATGTCAATCAAGAAATTGGTGTTAGCTAAGAGCACTACTAAAAGAAAATGCAATCAAGACCTAGACAAGTAAACAAACAATAAAACCTACTGAACAGCTATGGAAATCATAGACTTCTTTTAAATCCATTCATTTATCAATCTGTAAATGCATAGAACACGCTCGTTCTGGCAAATTCATCCATACACTCATACTGGCAAACTCATCCATACACTTACATGTATAGGCATAGTAAACACAAAGAGACATATGTGGATAAATTGTTGTTTGATTTTGGACCTTAAAATATAAGAGAGAGATGTAGGTATTTTGTTTTAGAGAGAATAATTCCAGCATACAAGAAATAGTTTGACATCTAGATTTTGGTCATGCCAAGGGAACATATTATTCTGATGTCATTGATGTTATTATTATTATGGAATTGCTAGAAGTGCAAATAGATGCATTGCCCTAAAATGAACCCATGAAGCACTATGAAAGAAGACACTAGATCATTTTATGACCAATTTTTATTCGGAAAGGCATGTTGCTTCTAGCTAAAACGTTAATATGAATCAAACAGCAAGAATTATCCAAAGATACTGGCTCCAAGAAGCTGTCAAGATTATACACATCATTAAAGAATAGACATTGATCCTCACCTCACAACAACCAAAGTTACATAAAGCCACTGGATTGTCGGTAATCAGAGCACATTTACAGCTTGGCCTTACCTTGATGATATGCATGCTCTGTTGAGGTTGCTAACTACTAGATTTATCTTCATTCTAACAAAACATGTGGCTTCAATGTATACAAATGGCAATCCTACTCTATTTACTTGAAAATCAACAACCAAGTCTGGCCCTTGGTTGTTGATTTTCGTTTCAACAGTACAGGATGGTCTTTTGTATACAATGAACCTACTTGTTTTCTTAAAATGAATATAAATCTAGTAGTTAGCAACCCAAAGGAACGTGCATATCATCAAGATAAGGACAAGCCGTTAACATGCTCTTATTACTGAAAATGCAATGACCCCACACAATGGTCAAAGCAGAACTTAGAGCCTGTATCTAAGCCCTATGAAATCGACGAAAGTTAGCATTTTGTAATAATCTTCACTTCCTTCTATCATTGGCTACTACATCAGCTATATTTCTGTATAATTGTTTTGTATTGGAAAGCCAAATTGGTAATGGGAGTCCATGGATCATACAGTCTCACCAATCATTTATGTTGTCCATTTTTATGAATCTATTCATGAAGATGTCAATCACTTGGTTCAACATTCCTATATTTTAGATATTAATCAAAGCAGAAAATTGGTGGTCCTTTGCACTCATATGTTACCTTAAGTTCATGACTTCATTTTCATGAACAGCTATGGCCTTAAGTGAGTGCACACTTAGTCCACATGCATACCTTAATGACATGGTTCAACATTGCTATATTTAATCATCAAAAGAGAGCAGAGAAATTAATGATACTTCCCAATCAAAAATTCCAATTTCTTTACTTACGTTCATAGTAAAACTGTTAAGAACAAAATCTGTGCAAAGCATTAGATCAATGCACTGACAAATTCAGCAAATATGACATTTGTCCACCTACATAACCTCTATTTACTATCAACCTATAATTTATTTCGAAAGTAGGTATAGACTCCAACTCAAAAAAAAGAAAATTCAGTTCAACATCAAATCAAAATGTTCCATAACATGCATCTTATCCTCTCACTAAGGCCCTCATCTACTGATCAAATCCACCGCTATAATAGTTAGATTTTTGTTAGACCCGCATTTAGTGCCAGAAATCCGAGCAAGCATCCCATAACATGATACCTCCACTATTTAGAATCCAAATGTTATTTTTGATATGCCCATCAATAGCTAATCCCATTCTTGTAGCAAACAATTTTATAGCATTGAGAACATCCAAACAAGAGTGCATCCTAATGCTGTCCGATAGTTTCTCATCCTGTGTTTAATTTAGCAATTTAGTTGAGGAAGAAGCAATGAGTCTATGATCTTCAAGGAAAATGCTTTCTCCAACTCTCTACACTAAAACGGCATATTTCAGATTAATGACAGTCTTGATTAAACTATGAAAATCTACGCAGCTATCCCGAATAAAATCATTGTCTTCGTTTCCATCTTCTCGTCAAGAAAATTGCAACCTGGTTGCCTTATTCTTAATCCAATCGTTCTCTTTGCTCAAGTCAATAGATACTCTCCATGAAAAACTGAAACAAAATTCTGCATTTGGAAGATTATTGGAATACAGATAACGAATCTTTCGGGTTTAAAATTTGTCCAACTAACGTAAACAAATTTAAAGCAAAATTGTTACAGAAGTTTTACTGCAATACCATTGACACTTAAAATCCAATAAAAACAGAAATTAAAAAAAAAACACGAGGAGACTATTTAGAAAAGCAGTTAAGAGTCAAACTTACCAGAACCATCTTCAACCGCGGAGGCAGTAGCAGCAGCGCCACTAGTACTTGATTCTTGCTGCTTCTCGTCGATGTCATCATCGACGGCTGCAAAACGAAGTACGTTCTGGAAAATTCTCGTGCTTCGAGAAACACCGAATATGAATCCTCCTCTAATCGTGTTTAGTCGTAAAGAAGTGAAGTGACGTTGCTGTTGTTGGCTCCTTATAGCGTAGAAGCGTTTGTAGAGGCCATCATGCAGCTGAAGATGGGGGATTAAAGCAGTACTCGCACTTCCCATTGCTCCTCCTTTCGAACACACCTCAAAACGGCCGTTATCTTTTATTGAAACCGGCCAAATGATTGGCTCTCGTTGTGCCCAGACTATGTTATTCTTTTTCTTTTGGGATATTTCGGTCCGCTGATAAACTACCACAGTTTTACTTTATGTACTCATTTTTTAAAAGCAAACTTAAATTTAATCACCTATTATATGACATGCTTCACCCTTCTTTTTTATTCTGCTTTTCTTTTAGTTTTTATTTTAAATTTTAATTTTTAAATAAAACATAATTATATTATAATAATACTTTTAATAATAATAATAATAATTAGATACTAATAAAATTTAAGAAATTAATTATTTATCTAAATAATTTTCAAGTTTGAATATATCTTTTGATAAGTTAGAGTGAAAAAAAAAGTCTAATGAGAGTAGATTAGAAGAAATAAATTTTAGGGAGAGTAAATTTTATAGACTTGTAATACAAAATACTTTTATAAAATTTAAGCAATAATTTCATTAAAATTATAAATATAACTCTGCCTTACTTTTAAAGGTAGTCTTATTTTGTCAAAGAACTTTATGTAATACATTTTTGATTAATGAAATTTGTTAAACTTTTATTTTGTTATAAGCTTTAAACGATTCATTCAATAACTTTTTTTTTAAAGAATGAAACAAATTCATTAAGATGCAAAAACAAAAATAGAAGTTCATTATAAGCTAAGCTAGGAATGATCAATCATTGCAGGTATCCTAGAATAAAACCAATAAGAACTCTCCAAGTTACTAACAAGATTAAGCCTACTTCGTGCTCTAAGGTACAAAATTTATACATCAGAGCATTGTTGTACCCTATATCTTATTCTTTGTAAACATCTCCAAGAGCTCTAGTAGCAAGTTAACGAGTCAATATCGTCCCTAATTGATCTTCATAGTAGTTGCTCATAGGCCAAAATTGTGCTTTTATAGTCCAACCATGCTGTGGATCTAGAATCATATTATCTTAATGTGATTGGTGGTAATTAGAAGTTCCATCTTCAAGCTACTTCTGGCCTATTTTATTGGTGTGTAGTCGTAGTCGTGTCACCAATATTTCTCTTATCCAAATTAAAGTGTTGCTATAAAAAAAGGAACTGGAGTCTTAACACTTACCCTGAAACTTCTATTACCGCTCTCTTGCTAAATAACATAAACTAGGCCATATACAGCTACAAAAAATAGTTTGTAATATTCAAAACTTCTTTACTTGATTAAGGAAGCTTAATTGATGAGCTGATTCTAAGCAGAAGATTGGTAGTGAAGTCTGTAGAGTTGAATAATAGGAAGCCTTGTTTACTTAATAAAGTTGCAAATATTAACGACTAATTATATCATGTTAGTTACTGAAAAATGCATCATGAGTTGGAAAAGGAGCCATAGAAGAGTCTATCTTTAGTGCTTAATCTCCTTTTAATAACTAACTTGAGAGCGAAAGTTGCCTTAGGAAGACTAGAAGAGCTCTAAACTAAGTTAAACTAGGTGATTGTAGGTAGGGAATTTGTGAAACTATTTAAACAAGTTTTGTTTATCAAGGTACCCGGGTTATGACCAGGCCACTTAATTTTCTCAACTCATAATGAGTTAGGAGAATAGACAGACAAATTGCTGAGGTGGGACAATCAAAGCCTTGAAAGTGAAGAGGAACCATCTAACTATCTTTTTTATAAATTATGTATGTATGTATGTAAGTATGTATGTATGTATAACTTAAAACAATATTTACATAGTAATTCTAACTTAGCTCTTAGATAAGCACAATGTGGGTTATGTTCCAGAAAAATACCAAGTTAGCTTATGTCAAAAAAAGTGTTGAGCTTTAATAGACAAATTCTTAGGCCATAGATTTATTTTATTAGATTCTAGCAATTTTCAATTCTTGATTTTATCAAAATCACTTCTCTTATCCAACAGTAAGTTTTCGTGTTGAATGAGTGTCTATCAAGCTTTATCCCTTTATGTATTATATTATTTCTCTCCTTCTAAAAGGTATAGATGCAACGTATAAATGAGGTCGTAAACATATTTGATTCCTTTTCTATTTACATAGTGAAAATCAATTTATTGTTTCTGGTGCTTGCTGGAATTTGATGCATAAAATAAGAAGCCATTATGCTTTTATGAAGAGGATCTAGAGGATGCCAAAAATCATAGCAAAATCGTGTCTCCTCTCCATTTGCTATTATATGATTGATGCATACCTCAGTTTCAACATTTGGATCATGGTCTATGAGAAATATGGTTTTGGTTCGATGTTCCAGAAACTTTTCTCCTTGAGGAAGTGGGAATGAATCTACATGACCTAAAAGGATTCATGATTAACATATCTTCCAAAGTCTCTTGGCAAGAAGCATTTTGCTTATAGATCTTAATGCTTTTGACCACAAACCAGCTTAGTTCTTTGGTTTATAAATCTCCAACTGCTTAATTTTCTCTTTGTTGTTGATTAAAAGCCTTCCACTTCACAAGTACTTCTTTATCAATCTCCCTATTGCTTTGGTCGATAGAAAGCAAGGGATGTGCACACCAATGCACCTGTAAGCTTTAAAAAATTGACTTTGTTAATTACAACTTACTATAAAAAGATAAAAATTGATGTTCTAGCAATTAACTCTTCTCAATATGGCTTCCACGAAGCAATCATTATATATGATCATTGAATTTTCTAAATGGAGGCTTTACCAATTGATAACTTGTGGCTTCTGTGGGTGATGTTGCTAAATTGTCCATCCCTGTAGAGGAAAAGAAGTTGCCCTTATTCTTGTAAATGCATAAACTTGAGAAAGAATAAAATGAGCGAAAGGAGTTAAGTAGAGAATTTTTTAAGTCCTTTTTAGCTCTATAAAACATAAGAATGTCATTAGTAAATGTGAGGTTAAAGGGTTAAAGTTATTTGCACTTAGTGCAGAACTAGAAGTTGCTAGATGTCTTAATATTTTCCTTTTTAAGTTTGATTAAGACCTCCATAAAAATGTTAAAAAGGTAAGGAGACAAGGGATCTATTTGCTTAAGTCCTTTTGAACCCTTAAAGCTCTAAGATGGCTAACCATTGATAAGGATATTAAAAGAGACTATAATGACATATTGCTTAATCAAGCTGAAGAATTTTCTTGAGAAACCAAAAGCCAACTCTTTAGCTTAGTATCTCTATGATATTTCCTAAAAGTTTCTTTAGCAAGGAGAACATTATCTCTAATGGTCCTGCCTTGGATGACTGCACCACATCTTAGATTTATAAATATATGAATAATGGACTTTAAATGATATTATATTGGAGATAACTTTATAAATATAATTGTAGTACGAAATGACCTAAAGTCATTTAACTCAAACATATTAGGGGTTTTTGGAATGAGGAAAATAATTAAGCTCTTTAAGGAGTTTCCCAAACTCAAAAAATTTTAAGACAACCTTGGTCACATATCCACCAACCTGGTTCCAAGCTTATTGAAAGAAATAGCCATTAAACCTATTAAAGCTTGGTGCTATGTGGAGATTCATACTGAAAACTACTTGCCTTTGCTCATCAATATAAAAAGGGCCTTAAAGAGCTTTTGCTTTACGCTTTAAAATGAGAATAGTAATGAAAGATCTGACTTGAGGTGTGGAAGAAGTTTAGGAACTTCCTAGGAATCCTTATAGAACTTAAAGATAAGTTATTTTTATCTTATTATGATTATATGTTATAATTACCTACTTATTCATTAGTAAAGAGATTTAATTTATGTTTTTTCCTGCTTTAGATTGAGTGTAACATCCCATTACCGATGGGAAGGGTAAAATAGTAATTTGGAACTGGTTAGGAGTGTTTAAAATTGTTTTGCTATGTTCATGCATTCATATATACACGTGAATAGTAAATTTTGCACATGTA
>JANVCQ010000003.1:18357237-18378289 GCA_025531925.1 Erythroxylum plowmanianum
TTTTCAACCTAGTTACAAATTGAATTACGATAAGTTTCTGAAAGAACGAGTAATTGGTTTGGAAGGGATTAACGAAAAGTTTATCACAATTCAACCCCCCCTTCTTGTGTATCTTGATCATATTATTATTCAATATATTAACGTGTGATTCACTTCACACACAACAAATCCAAAATCCATTATTACTAATAAACATCAAAAACAGAGCATTCATATACAAATGTTCATCCTAGCTTCTACAGTTCTTCATTTTTCTGCATTTTCCATTTACTACACATTCTTCATTTTCTTCTCAACTTTCAGTTTAATCATTAATTACTCATAGCTAGACATCATCTTACACCTATTTCTTATCTCTAAACTCCTTAGAATTCATTTCTTAAAACATCCGAAATACTCATGTATAATAGTGAAGACATCAACATAAATAGAGAATACATCAACTTTTTTCCAGAAATTTTCTGCACTAATTTATGCATGGTTTCACTAATCTTTCAACTCAAAATTCATTTCTATACTATCTTATAACATAATAATCATTAAATATGTTGAATAACACATACAGCATACCCAAAATCCATACTCACGTTTCAGCCAAATACTCATCCTCATTGTATAAACACTTACTATTAACTAACATGATGTATGATTTATTTTACATATCAAGTAAACCCACATGCTACTTACTTGTTTAAACTCCAACCCTTCAAAATCACTTGGACCCAAGCTTTCCAATATCACAAGACCATCCACAATCTAAGGTGGTAGGGTTAGATATTTTGGTGACAGTGAAGAAGAAAGCAAAATGAGATAGCAAGTGAGAAGTAAGAGTAAGACTTGTGTTATAAGCGTGAGAGATTTCTGAAAGTAATGAATCTTCCAGAAGATGAATAAAGTCACAGAGAAGATATTTTAAGATAAGAACAATGTCGTGGTCTTTCAAATTAAAAGAATTGTGACTTAAGACTTGGACACTTGTCCAATTTCTGAAGCTTTAACTAGTGTCTCATTTAACTAGTTCAATCTTCTCCAAATTTTACTCCAATTGTCCCTAAATTTTTAATATCATTTTCTCACAAATTCTAAAGTCATCTTCAAAATTCTTCAATATTATTTGACTCTTATTTTTACTACCATCCATCAATTAACTCGCCACATAGCATTTTTCCTAGTCCAATAATACCCATAATTTCAGAAAATTCTCAAATTTACCAAAATTCCACATTAATAAATACACTCTCTAAATCAAATTTTCAGCATATATATAATCCACAATTCTCAATAATAACACAATTTATAATCCAATTATACCCAGACAATGTCAATGAGTGCATGTACAGCCATTGTAATATATGTAAAATTCAAATTCACATGTGTGTATGTTAACAATATGCGTGAGAATGAAAATGTAGTTTTCTTAATCTCTCGTTGATCTCACATGTACTGTATTTCTGGATTCTAACTCTTAATATGGGAACAGGATATTACATTAACTAGGCCACTTGTCCTCATGTTATGCTACCAAATGTCACACATTGAGTGATATCAAATGTCAATGTATTAGGTATGCCAAATGTCAATAATTCCTAGGCTTAGTCATTCTAATTTCCATGTACTAACTTAACTTGTCATTTGATAATTTTCCTTGTCCAAATATATATTTAAATACCTCAATTCTCTAATGGTATCAATTAATTCCAATTTATTAACTATAGCATAGTTGATTAAAAATTCAAGTCATATGTCTTTCATATTCTAATCATAGCATAATTCTAACTCTTATCACACATGTACTTTCATAAATATGTAGTATTTCAATTAGGGTATATTTTGGAGCCTTAGACAATATCATACAGATGAGAGAGAGAGAGCAGGAGAGATAGAGAAAGCAAAAAAATAAAGGGAGAAAGAAAGGAAGAGGGAGAAAGAGAGTAAGAAAACTAGAAAGAGAAAGACAGAAATAAAAGAGAAAGAGAGGGGGAGAGAGATAGAAAAAAGAAAAAAAGAAAAGAAAGTGTTTAAAAGTTATATAAAAAAGAGAGAGGTACATAAAGGGATAGAGAGAGAAATAAAAAAGAGAGTTATTAGTAGTAAAGATAGGGAGAAAAAAGGCATAAGAAACAGAAAGGAAGGGACATAAATAAAGAGAGAGAGTGTGAGAAAAATAATGAAAGGGGCTTTTTAAAAATTACTATGAAAATATGGAGACAATAAAAAGGAAAAAATAATTATTAGTAAATAGTTGGTAATAAAAGACGATTTAATCATTAATGTCTATATTCGATCATCATAAGAAAAAAGAATATTAAACCATAATTAAATTAATCAAAGGATTTTTTATTTATTAAATGAAAGTTAAAGACTTATAAATGTACTTGATTATACTAATTAGTCCAATTTTATTTAGATTATTGATTAATAAGTTTTTTGAAAATAAAAAGCATTTAATCAAAATTATGAGAAGAAGATACATGGTTTTACCCCAACAATTAAAGAAAAAGCAAGATGACACTATGGGAACATGAAAATCCATTCAAACGACAACGTACATTAGGGTAATACGCATTATCCTTGTTTGGTAGTTTTAAGTGGTAGCGAAATATCTGCTCCTCATAGTTAGAGTATCACGAGCTTCCAAATTAGGGCATCAGATGGCTTCTTCATCTTCAATAGGTGTTGTTCTCTCCTCCTAGAATTACGTTAGATGGCAAGGGTCCCTTGGTGGTCTGGAGGTTGCTACGACATTGGTTTAGCCGATTAGGTATTTTATTTTCTTCGTTGCTTCTTTACAATGCTGTGTGTTTTCTACTTCCCATAGCTTCTATTTAGACATTCAGTGAATGTAGGATGCTTAGGTTGCATGTCTGACTGAGATTGCAAAGTACAACGAGTTCTCTGATTTCATAGAGGATCTCATAAGTGAGGACCTCTTTGGGCATGTTAGTTCCTCCAAACCATTTGAGATTTCTCTACTTCCATAGTCCATATAAATAGAGACCTAGGGATAGAACTCAAATCTATCTGCTAGTGTTTGGAGGAATTGTATGGTTTGTGAATTTTTGTATCACCTTTGAGATAGTGTTCCCTGGGTTTAGCCATAAGCACCTGTTGGCTATAGACTCCCATGCATATTTGTTATAAGGGCATGTGAAGAAGAGATGATATCTTGTTTCCATATGGATCTTACATAATGGGCAATTTCTATCCATTTTCAGATAGTGAAATCTATTAGCAATGTTCAACTAATTTAGGACTACTAGCTATAGTATGAAAGAAGTCCTTAGGGTTAGAACCTTGCTCCAAACAACATTGTTCCATTCAACCTTTTGTTTCCTACTTCTAAGGAGATCTTTTATGGCTTTGTTTGTGAGTTTAAGGACAGGTTGGGAATGCCAGTAGAAGGTGTCCTAAGAATTAGGTTGGGGAAGGTATGAAGGTTGAAGATGTCTTAGGTTTTGAGGGAAGTTCCAGTTGCCAATTACAATCATTTGGTTGAGTTTAAGTTTGAGTGAGGCTATTTGTGGACTGTTTAGAATGTCATAGTGTTGAATGAGAGGTCCTCCACTACTCCAGTTGTCATACCAGACATAAGTCAAGTTTTCATTTCCAATTTTACAAGAAACCCCTTCTCAGATTTTGTCCCTTAATTTCAGAATCTAATTGAGAAAATGAGAGTATGAGACTGATTCCTTGATGCTCCATAGACTTCTATCCTTGAGGAAATAAGGGTGTAGCCATTTCACCCAAAGAGAGCTTTTATCCATGAGGATCCACCATAGTCTTTTCAAGATTAGGGCTTGATTTGTGGTTTTGATGGGGGTTATGCTTAACCCTCCTTCATCTTTAGGAGAGCAAATATCTACCCATTTCACTTTAGCTGACCCTTTGATCCCATTTGGGTGATTCTATAGGAAGTTCTTTAGAATTCTTTCAATGGATTTGAAGATGCCTTTTAAAGTCCCCTTGTTGCCTTAAAAAGCGTGGTAGGAGTGCGATTGATTAGGATAGACAATGAGGAGGTTGAGATACACTCTTTGATCCATTTTATAAACACCATTGGAAATTAGTGACCCATCAGTAGAGTCTATAGGAAATCCCAGCTCACATTATCAAAAACTTTTTGGAAATCAACCTTGATTGTACAATTTGGAGAGTAATTTGATATGGAGTGGCCTTTTAGAAGCTCTTGTACAATTAGAATGTTGTCTCCCATATGTCTGTCCTATATAAAAGCACCTTGGTTGTCATTGATTAGTAGAGCTAGGGTTTTCTTTTAGTCTTAAGGCAAGTATCTTAGATATGATCTTGTAGAGAAAATTAGTACATACAATAGGTTTGAATTCTCCAAAATGTGTAGGATTGGAGCATTTGAAATCAAACATATAAAGGTTCTATTAATCTCTTTATGTAGAATCCCTTTGGAAAAGAATTCCTTAACTGCCTCTATAATAAATAGACTATCTCCCTCTAAGCCTTTTGGAAGAAGTATCCATTTAAACCATCAGGGCTAGGAGCTTTGGAGCCATCCATGGCAAAAATTGTAACTTCTATCTCTAAACTTTCAACTGGTTTTATAAGGAGTTCCAAATCTGCTGTTGTGATTTGTTTAAGGGATAGGGATCTAAGCTCATCTAACGTAGCATTTGAAGAGTTGTGAGTTCCTAGTAATTCTTTAAAGAACCTTACTACCTCCTTTTGAATATCTTGTTGTGCCTTTAGAATAACACCCTTTTTGGAAGTTATAGAAAGAAATTTGTTGCTATTTTTTCTTGTAAGAATGGAGTTGAAAAAGAATCTAGTACAATTGTCACCATCTTTTAGCCAATGTACTCTAGCTCTTTGCTGCAAGAGAGAGTTGTAGTTATGAGTAACATTCAAGAATTGTGATAACACATTCTTTTCTCTATCAAGTAGAGTCGAATCAGTAGGATGTGCTACAAGCCTTGCTTGGAAATCTTAAAGTTCCATTCTATAGGAATTTATTGAGGAAGTGGTAGGCTTTTGTAGGAAATTTAGGATCTTCATTTTCTGTTTGATAACTTTTAGTTTTTGGACACAACAAAACTACTTAGTTCCTTGATAATTATATATTGCACCTCTTATGCATGCCTTCACAAACCATAGAACATGCGCTAAGAAGTTGGTAAATCTGAAGGGATAGTGCTTGCTAACTTTTTGGAATAGGTTATCCATTATAAAGGGAGTATGATCCGAGAAAAGGGGGTCTTTGAATATAGTAAGGCTGTTTGGGAAGGTTCTAAGCCAAATATCATTTACCAGTGCTCTATCCAACTTTTTCCTGATGTGCTAAGCAGAATTTTGCTTATTGAATTAGGTAAAGTATGATCGCTATACTTAAGATCTATCACCCCTAGCTCCTCCACCACGTCTTTCAACTCAATTGAATAATTCTTTAGGAAGCAGTTTCCTTATGCCTATGAGGGGTATAATATGGAGTTAAAATCTTCGCATATTAGCCAAGGACTAGAGACAGTGTTGCTAAATGAATTCAAGTTGTTCCATAGATCTCTTCTTTGGAATCAGAAGTTGCTTGCATAGATGAAAGAGATGTTTATCTTGATGTGCTTCTGTAAGAAATATCCAAATGCATGGCTTGTTCCTTTGAGTTTAATACATCCACCTTTAGTTCATCCTCCCTATAGCATATTATAATCATGCTTAGTGCGTGATGTTGATGATTGGTAATCTTATTCCAGTGGGATCCAAAAAGGTTGAGTTTTGTTAAATTTTCAAGTCAGTGTTTTGTTAAATTTTCAAGTCAGTCCTTGGTTTCTAGTAATCTAAATATGAGAGACTTCTCCCTCAAAACAAAGTCCCTTAGAGCTAGTTATTTTCTAGGACAATTTATTCCACGTACATTCTCCGCAATTATAGACATAGATTAAAAGGTTTGGCTTTGTTTCCCTTCCTTTTACCCCATTTTGACCTCCTTATCTCCACTGTTTGAAATTCACTATTTGTTGCATTTTCTTTAAGAGCACCAAAACCTTTAGGAGTAATTGTGGTTTCAAATTGGATAGAGTTACTACTACTTATCTCTGAATCTCCTTCATCACTTTATGCAGTCACTTAGTTTATGATTAGGAATATCTGATCATTATTAGATTCAATTTGAATGCTATGTGTTGCAATCGTTACTTGTGAATCTTATTGTTCTCAATTACTTTCTAAATTGTGTTCCTTGTCTTTTTATATTTAAGGTAGTGGAAGAATTTGCATTGCCTCATTGTTTTGTCTTTCCTCCTTTTTAGGCAGTATAGTATCAGCCTCCTTTTGCAACATAGTGGCCTTGGTTGTTAAGGAAATGGGGTTTTCCAAAGTTTCCACTTCAGGTAATTCCATAAGTTCTTGGTAACTTCTTGTTTTAAACACCTTTCCTGTTGCTTTCCAGATTTTGTTCTAACTATTTGAAGGCAGTTTCCATTGGTATGAAATTTCTATTGTATCTTCCTATAGCTTGTCTTCCTCTCCTAACATCATAATTGAAATTTCTTCAGGGAGTTCCTAGATAATATTCACACTGATGCAAATCCGAGCATAACCGACTCGTTTCTTCTTGATTATGTTTTCATCTATACACAGCAGCCTTCCAATTCAGCTAGCTAGAGCTCCAAGCCCTTGGGTTGTCCAATATTTAAGAGGGATATTGTGGAAGTTAATCTAGAGTGGGATACTCTAGACTTTTAGAGTGTTAAGGTTCAAGTGTGGCTACTAAGTTTGTAGGAAGATTGGGTGGCTTTCTATATGCCAAGGTCCTTCCTCTATGATTTTTTAGGTTTCTGCAATGGAGCTGAAGGTGAAGATGATCAAGTTCTCTTCAGAGAGAAGCACATTTATCAATCATCTTAACTTCCATCATTTGTTTGTCCACTGGGAGACTAGAGGGAAAGGGGCTTTTTCCAAATAAGAAACCAACCATTGTTGATTCCTAAGCCTAGCTCCTTCTTTGAGGACTTCCATGTTTAGGCAAACCACTAGCCTTCTATCCATATCCTTAGGAGGTGAGTAAGACAGTATTGAGGGGGATTCTTCTCATACAACTTGGTTCCAAGATTTGGGAATAGTCGTTAGAGATGGAGTTGTTTGAGTTGCCGGAATTGTAGATGAAGGTTTGGGTATAGAGGAGGCTGGAATTTTGGATAAGGGTTTGGGAATGGAGGAGGTTAGAATTGGAAAATCCGAAGTGGAAGGTACTGAAGTGTTGGTCCTTGTGAAGAAGTTTTATGAAAGAGGTTTGGTTCAGCTTTAGGAAGAAAGGTGCCAGAAAAAGATATGGCTTAATAAGGAAATGGATGCAAGGCGAGAAATGTAGCTATTACGGAAGGTCAATTTTGGCCTTGGGTTTGTGGTTGAGATTCAAGATTCACCTTGTAGGGGAAGTTACATAGGTAGCGATGATGAGGAGGATTAATGCTCAGGAGCAGGAAGGTGAAGGTTGAAGATGAAGAAGGATGATGGCATCAAGTTGGATGTGAGAATTTTCCATTATTTAAATCAAAGAAGAACTAGAACACTGATCTTATGTCCTCAGATTGAAGTTGGTAGTTTCCCCCCATCTATTTGAAATATTAGATTCTAAGGGGCTACTTTCATTTTTTATATTGAATTTTAGCCTAAAACAAATGTCAAAGCATCTTAAGTTAAAAATAGAATTATACTGGAAACGATTGTGATATGGAACCAATAAACCCATTAAGCTACCAAGTTTTTTTACTACTAAAGGTTGATTTAATGTGTTTGCTAGAAAGTGGTTGAATTTATGAAAGTTGTTCATTCAACAACTTTTGAACTAGATGTCTACAAACATCTTGAACACTTTTTTGATTGACTTTCAAATAAAGGGAGATGGAAGCACCCCCTCCTTGTAGTCAAGGTAACTGGTGTTTACTTTTCTAATAATACTAAAAATTAACTAGAAGTACACCTATCATTTTATAGTTTATTCTAACAAATATAAGTGTAATTCCTACAAGAAATATAAGTACTAGTAGAAATTATATATATTATTTAATATAACAAATGGATGATTGAATTAAAAAATATGATTAACTAAACTAAAATTACTAATGTGAAATAACAAACTAAAGTAGTAAACAAGCATAAGTAATCAATTAATAAACAAGATTCAGATGTAGAGTTGCTTATAACTTTCTATGCTTAAATTTATCTTAATTCAATTACTAACTCTAATTTCTTCGACTAGTAGAAATTTCACACTTCTAACCATATTTTTCTTAAGAAATATATCTCCTATTCTTAAGATGATTGATTGAATATATTTTCAATTGAAACTCCTAGGAGTGCATTAACTTATTTTATAAATTCATTTATTATATTTGACTTTAACTAAGAACATTTTCGTGGCCTTTTTATTAGTAATCTATGCAACTCTTATTATTCATGTCACCATCAATGCATATAATTTGTAAGGAAACTTGAGTTTTTTCATTAAATTAAAGAAGTGATGTAAGCATATAGTTTCAAAGTTCAACTTATTATATCCATCCTAATTTAGTTCATATTAAGATAAAAAATGATAAAAATAAGAAAGAATACAAGATAAAAAGAAAAATTCTCATATATCGTGAAGTAAAAAGAACTAATTCTCATATATATTGAAATCCTAAAGTATTCAATTGAATCTTAATAGGAATCCATTTCTATCTGTCCAAAGTCGATCCTCTCTTGTCTCAAGATTCATCTAATTAAGCATTGTAATGACGACCCTCTTTTCACTTCTCTTTTGTACCAGAAACCTTAATAATTTGGAAACTCTATGACTAATATGGATCCAATATGGATTCGTGTTGGACTTATGTTTCTCCCTTTAAAAATCTCTAATTTTGTAAAATTCACTACTAAAACTTGTCTAGAAAACAAATCTCTACTGGAATCATGTTCTATTAAAACCTAATTACATAAGGATCCATATTGAGACCTATAATCTAACTCCTTCCAAAATTTTGCCAAAATTTCTCCAACTTGCTTGAATTTGTTCCTTCCTTATTAAGGAGTTAAAATAAGGCCTAAAAATAAAAATACAAGCCACATTGAGTATAAATCCTATACAAATCATCCAAACATAGATAATATTCTCTCAAAATTATGTTAAAAATATATTATAATTAGCTCTTATCAAATTTCCCTATATTTACTTGCCTTTAAATAAATAAATTTCATTGTTGTTAGCTTAAATATTTGACAACTCTAGGAACTAATTTAATAAATCTATTGAATTATTCAAGACTTTCATTATTTATTTAATTGCAAATTTCATTAATTTATAGACATTTAGCTACTTGAATCAAGTAATAAATCAATTTAATTAAACTATATGATCCTTCAAACCATAATTCAATCAACAAAATTCAACCTAATTCATAAAGTGAATGTTCATGAGAAAGATGCTTCAACTTTCAAATGTTTTTATAACTAATGTGTGCTTGATTGATTATATATTGACTCCTTAATACTTAGTGATTAATCTTATGATGTGCTTCAGATACTTATTTTGGTTCATATTTTGTTTTAGGTATAAGTTGGAAGCAGAAGAACCAAAATGGGCTAAAACCACATCCTTGGAACCATCCTCTTAAAGTTCAAACTTATTTTTCTTAGTACAATAAAAAGGAGATGAATTAAGGTGGAGATGGGACAAGAAAATGAAAGAAATGAAGTTCTTACAGCCTACACGATCATGCACGTAACTATGTAACTCTCTGGAAGCATGTAGGATCATTTTAGAACTTGCTGTAACATACATAGTCGTGTGTGTACTTACATGACCATGTAAGTGAGCTACAAGACCATGTAGCTCACTAAGGTCATTTTGAAAACGTGATTTTGAGGGAAATTTTACATACACAGTGATTTGAGTAGGGCCATGGATCACCACAATTGGGGTGTATCAGAGGGAGCCCGAAGGAGAGAGCTAGTTATGCCAGCTGGGACTATGACCAGAGCTACAGCCAAGAGGCTTAAGTAGGCCTTATATGTACATGTGGGCCAACTTATGGAGAGGATGGAGCTAGCCAAGCCTATTGGAGGAGAGCTAGTTGGATCACGGCCTAAATTGATCCATTTGTCTCAAATCTTTAAACCGGATTCACTAGAGGCTTGAAGACCATTGTGTTGGGCTATTCTTTGTCATTTGAAGCCCAAGAGGAGGCATGCTTATGACCAGACTTGGCACCTCAATGAGACCAGACCTTTAGGCGCATGCTTATGATCTATTTTGGACTTATTTATATTTTGGGCTTCCGTGTATTTTAAGCCCATGTCTTTTAGCATTAAATCGAGCTATAAATACTTATGTTTTAAGGTTTTGGAACACAACTTCAATCATATTATTTTCTTTTGCACCACCGGCCATATTGAGAGGAGAAACCCCTTTTGTTCTTTTCAACTTAGGAATTAAACATCACTTATCAACTGAATTAGATTGTGGCGTAATTGTGATCCTAAACAACTTTCTTAGTATGTTCTTTACCCGTCAAGCCGAGTTCTTCATGAGGTCTAGTAGGTAAATTTGAAACCCTACGTATTGGATTTAATTTTGGTTAATTCGAATATATCCTCTTCTTGTTTCTTTGAATTTGAACTTTTCAATCCTTCAATTATGTGGTTTTCCATCAAAGCTTATGCTTTCATTATCAGATTAAGGACTTTCAAACATCCCTCTTCGCTCCTTCCATGTGTTCGCATTATTTGGAATCAGAGCATTGGTATGGAGGAGAATTCTTACTCAACTCCATCGGAATTCAAGAAACTGCAGCCCATCACCATCTAATTATCTTCGGTTCATCAATTCAGGTGTGAATTAACTTTCGGCCTAAGGTTTCAATCTTTCTTCTTATTTCTTATTTCAGCTAAGGTATTCTTCTTGGTGCTTTTATTAAAACTTTCGACCTATATTAAAAAAGTTCAAAAAAAGTCTGAAAAAAGAATTTGCTTCAAAAAAAGTACAGAAACACTGCAAAAAAATTTTTGTTTCATCATACTCGTGCTTGCTTGTTGGTTCATTTTGAATCATCTATGGTAAGCAGTTCCAAAATTTTTCTAAAAATTGCTAGCTTATTGCATATTACTGGTTTCGAATTATTGATTGATTATGATTAGTTGGGGTTATTTATTCTTGCTACTTGGTTCTAAATTTTCACACCCTTTTGATTCTTTTAATTGGTTGAGAATTGGTTCTGAGTGGTGATTTGAATTTCAGAGGGGATTGAGTGGTAAAAGGCAAAAGTGTGTGAGCTTATTTGAGAGTGTCATTGTCGTGACTTAAACATGAGGAGAGTAATATCATTTGAGTGAAACATGCGAGCGAGTGTGTGAGGTTGTTTATTACTAACGTTGTTTTGCATGTATATCATTTTATCTACAATGTCATAGGGAGGTAGTAATAATGATAACCAAGGGGGAGATGTAAATATCGCTTCCACTTTGAGATCTATGCAACAACAATTTGACAAGTTCAATCTGGCCTTAACTGAGATTAGGAGACGGGTGGATGAGCTCAGACAAGGGAGACATGAGGAACCTTAGGGGAGGCATGCAAGTGTATGGTATCATAGACCACCACCTCATAGACCACCACCTCGATGTGAGCTAGAGGAGGATGAGATTGAGGAGGAGGAGTTTGAGGTATGCAAACTTAGGAGAGCTCAGAGCTGAGCCATTTAACAAAGAGATGGGGACCTCAAATCCATCAAGATGCAGATCCCAGCCTTCAAGGGAAGGAATGATGCAAAGGCTTACTTGGAGTGGGAAAGGAAGGTGGACTTGGTTTTTGAGCGCCACAATTTTTTTAAAGATAAAAAGGTAAAGCAAGCTACTATTGTAGTTGGTGACATCTAGGAGGAGAAATAGAGAGATGTCAATTGCTACTTGGGACGATATAAAGGAATGCCGCTCAGGAGTCTAAATCAGTGGAGGACTACCACAAGGAGATGGAGGTAGCTATAATCCGAGCCAACATAGAGGAGGACCCAGAGGCTACAATGGCCAAATTTTTTAGTGGACTCAATTGGGAGATAGCCAATTTTGTGGAGTTGCAGCACTACTTAGAGATTGAGGACATGGTGAACATGACTGTGAAGGTGGAGAGACAACTCAAAACTAGAATGACAATGAGGAGTGGAGCAAGCTCTGGCTACTCATGGAACTCCAAATGGCCTAGAAAGGAGGAGAAGTCCAAGGACAAAGGAGTGGACTTCAAGGAAGAACCTAAGAAGCTGATTGGGGGATCTGAACATAAAGGTACTTCCAACACCCAAGCTACTTCTAGTAAATATTCATATATAAAATTTTTTAAATACTTGGGTACTGGCCATATTGTATCTCAATGTCCAAATAAGAATCTCATAATTATGAGGGATAATGGGATGGTTGATTTGGAGGATAGTGGTAGTGAATTTAAGCCTATTTTTGATAATGATTTTAAGGATGATAGTTGCTATGAGAGAGCTATCACAGGGGAAGCACTAGTAGTTAGGAGGGTATTAAGTGCTAAGGACACAGATGAGGTTGTAGATCAGAGAGAAAATATTTTCTATTTGAGGTGTTTAGTTGGTGGGAAAGTATGCAATTTGATCATTGATGGGGGTAGTTGCACTAATGTAACTAGTTGGACTATGGTACATAAATTGGGTTTGACATGCAGGAAACATTCGGAGTCATACAATTTACGGTGGTTCAATGATAGTGCTGGTATGAAGGTGAATAGGCAGGTTGTAGTGCCATTTTAGTAGGGAGATATAAGGATGAGGTTTTGTGTGATGTGGTACCAATGGAAGCTGGTCATATGTTACTTGGGAGATTTGGCAATTTGATAGGAGGGTAGCACATGATGGGTATACCAGTAGGTATTCCTTTAAGTTTAAGGGTAGGAATTTCATTCTACTACCTTTATCACCTTATGAATTGTACCTGGACTAGATAAAAGCAAGTAAAAGTGAGGAACTTCAGGTAATGAGAACAAAAAAAGTGAAGAGAGGAGGCCCAAAAGAAAATTGAGTTTGGCCTAACGGTGAGTGATTGCACAAGTGAGAAAAAGAAAGCGGGATGTGCAGGAGAGAAGAGCTCAGAAAGAGAAAAGAAGAGAGAAAAGAAAGAGAGAAAAGTGATCTTGTTTGCTTAGGGAAAAGACTTAAGGAGAGTAGCTGGAGAGAAAAGAGCACTAGTAGTAGTGAGATACAAAGAGTGTTTAGTTTCTGACACTAACCCTCTTGATGCTTTGCCTAGTGTTTTTGCTCTTCTTTTGCAAGATGATTCAGATGTCTTTCTCGAGGAGATGTCCAAGGGATTGCCATCGTTGAGAGGCATCAAGCACCATATTGATTTTGTGCCTAGAGCTCAAATTCCAAACTGCCCAGCTTATAGGAGTAATCTTGAGGAGACAAAAGAGCTTCAAAAGTAGGTGGATGAGCTATTAGAAAAGGGACATATGAGGGAGAGCTTAAGCCCGTGTGTGGTGCCTGTGTTGTTGGTGCCTAAGAAAGATGAAACTTGGAGGATGTGTGTAGATTGCAGAGCTATTAACAAAATCACTGTAAAGTATCGTCACCTTATCCCTAAGTTAGATGATATGCTTGATGAATTGCATGGTGCATGCATCTTTACAAAAATTGACTTGAAAAGTGGGTACTACCAAATTAGAATGAAACTAGGAGATGAATGGAAAACTACTTTCAAAACTTAATATGGGTTGTATGAGTGCTTAGTCATGCCATTTGGTTTAACTAATGCACCCAACACTTTTATAAGGTTGATGAATTATGTCTTGCATGCATTTCTTGGCAAATGTGTGGTTGTTTACTTTGATGACATCTTGATATATAGCACTAATCTTGATGAGCATGTCATGCAAGTGAAGTGTGCCTTGGATGTGTTGAGATAGGAGAAATTATACGTGAACCTTAAGAAGTGTATAGTTTGCATTGATAGGCTAGTATTCTTGGGGATTATGATCAGTTCTTAAGGGGTTGAGGTTGATAGTGAGAAGGTGAAGGCTATTCGAGAGTGGCCAACACTTAAGAATGTAAGGTGAGGAGTTTTCATGGGCTTGCTAGTTTTTATAGGAGGTTTGTAAAAGATTTCTCTATCATTGTGCTCCTTTGACTGATACAGTCAAGAAAGAGAAAGAGTATACATGGTGTAAGGAACAAGATCATGTATTTGCATTATTGAAGGAAAAATTAGGTTCTACTTTTATTCTGTGTTTGCCTAATTTTGATTAGGCTTTTGAAGTTAAATGTGATACTTTTGGGATTGGTAGATGTGTTGTGCTTTTGCAAGAAAACAAACCAATAGCATATTTCAGTGACAAGTTGAGTAGTGCACCACTCAACTACCCGACCTATGATAAGGAGTTATATACTGTTGTGAGAGCATTAGAGGTGTGGCAACACTACCTCCATCCTAGAGAGTTTGTCATTAAGATAGATTATAAGTCCTTGAAGCATTTGAAGGGACAGCGAAAGCTAAGCAAGAGTTATGCCACTTGGGTGGAGTTTCTATAAACATTCCCCTATATCTTGCAGTATAAGCAAGGAAAGGAAAATGTAATAGCCGATACACTATCTAAGAGGTATTCCTTAGTTTCTACTCTTACTTCTAAACTAATAGGTTTTGAGCAACTTAAGGATATATATGCTTTTGATGATGATTTTGCTACTGTGTATAATGCTTGTGAGCATGCTGCCTTTCAGAATGAGGGCTATTTGTTTAAGGGTAGCTAATTGTGTGTGCCTAACTATTCATTACGTGCTTTATTTGTTCATGAGGCTTATAGTGGTGGATTGATGGGTCATTTTGGGGTTGTTAAGACACTGGACATTTTACATGAACATTTCTATTGGCTTGGTAGGCATAGGGATGTTGAGCGTGTATGTGCCAAATGCTTTGTATATAGATAGGCAAAATCTACTGTTAAACTCCATGGATTGTATACCCCTTTACTTGTGCCTACTGAACCTTGGGTTGATATTTCTATGGATTTTGTTTTAGAACTGCCTACAATAAAGAAGGGGTATGATAGCATCTTTGTTGTTGTTGATCGATTTAGTAAGATGGCACATTACATGGTATGTTATAAGATTGATGATGCTGTGCATGTTGCTGATTTATTCTTTAAGGATGTTGTTAGATTGCATGGTTTTCCTAGGTCTATTATTTCAGATAGAGATGCTAAGTTTCTTAGCCATTTTTGGCATGTGTTGTGGGGCAAGTTGGGTACCAAACTGCTTTATTCTACTACTTGTCATCCACAGAGTGATGGCCAGATCGAGGTTGGCAAGAGGACTTTGGGTTGCTAAGTTTCTTAGCCATTTTTGGCATGTGTTGTGGGGCAAGTTGGGTACCAAACTGCTTTATTCTACTACTTGTCATCCACAGAGTGATGGCCAGATCGAGGTTGGCAAGAGGACTTTGGGTACTTTATTACGTGTTGTTGTGGGCAAGAATTTGAAAACTAGGGGTGATTGTTTGTCATTCATTGAGTTTGCATATAATAGATGTGTGCATTCTACTATAGGTTTTTCACCATTTGAGCTTATCTATGGTTTTAATCCTTTGACTATTTTGGATTTGGTGCCTTTACCCTTGCATGAGTTGTCTAGTACAAATGGCAAGAGGAAAGATGAGATAGTCAGGGAGTTGCATGAGAAGACATGACAACACATTGAACAGAACAAGGTCTATGCCAAGCAAGCCAATAATGGTGCAAGCTAGTGACTTTTGAACTTGGTGATTGGGAGTGGGTGCATCTGAGGAAGGAACGGTTTCCTGCCCAAAGGAAATCCAAGTTAGATCCTAGGGGTGATGGTCCATTTTAGGTGCTACAGCGGATCAATGTCAATGCCTATAAGGTTGATCTACCAAGTGAGTACAATGTTTCTGCTACCTTTAATGTTACTGACCTTTCTCCTTTTGATATGGATTTAGATTCGAGGATAAATCTTCTTGAGGAGGGAGAGATTGATGTGGGTAGGGCCATGGACCACCATGATGGGGGCATATCAGAGGGAGCCTAAGGGAGAGAGCTAGCTATGCTGGCTGGGACCATGACCAGCGTTAGGGCCAAGAGGCTTAAAGAGGCCTTATATGCATATGTAGGTGGAGAGGACGGAGCTAACCAAGCCTATTAGAGGAGAGCTAGTTGGATCACAGCCCAAATTGATCCATTTGTCTCAAATCCTTAGACCGGATTCACTTGGAGCTTGAAGACCATTATTTTGGGCTATTCTTAGTCATTTAAAGCCCAAGAGGAGGCATGTTTACGATCAGACTTGGCACCTCAATGAGACCAGACTTTTAGGTTCATGCTTATGATCTATTTTGGAATCATTTACACTTTGGGCTTGCTTGTATTCTAAGCCTAAGCCTTTTAGCATTAAGCCTAGGTATAAATACTTATGTTTTAGGGTTTTGAAACACAACTTTGATCATATTATTTTCTTGTGTGCCGCCATCCATATTGAGAGGAGAAACCCCTCTTATGTTTTTCAACTTAGGAATTAAACATCACTTATCAATCGAATCAGATTATGGCTTGATTTTGATCCTAAACAACTTTCTTGATTTGTTCTTTACCTGTTATCTAGGTTGCTCGAGACAAGTTCTTCGTGAGGTCTAGTAGGTAAATTTGAAACCCTGTGTATCAGATTTAATTTTGGTTAATTTGAATCTACCCTCTTCTTGTTTCTTTGAATTCGAACTTTTCAATCATTCAATTTCGTGGTTTTCCATCAAAGCCAATGCTTCCATTATCACATTAAGGAGTTTCGAACAATCCCTCTTCGCTACTTTTGTGTGTGCGCATTACACAATTAGATACAGGCCAATGTAACTAACCATGTATGTCCCAAAAGCCCTAATCTTTGCTATAAAAGGAAATTCAAGCAACTAAACAAGTTAAGAAGGGTTCAAGAAGCACAAAAGAGTGCATAATACTTTCCTCTTTGAGATAAATGGTGAGCTACCCTTCTTCCTTCCGGTTCAAGAGGGAATCGTTATCGAAGAACAAATTTGGGAGTCTTTTCATCTTATAATGTTGTTCTCTCTCTTTAGAAATTATTTGTGTTATTCTTTTTTTAATGTTTTGGGCATTCATGCATGAATGATTTAAACTCTTTCAATAGATTGTTTATGTATGAACCCATTATCGTAATCTAGAACACAATACATAATCATTTTCATTCTAATTCATTTGTGGTAAACTAATGGTTATGCATCATTAGGAATAACATAGCGTAGGTTAAATGACCCGAGCTTATGCGGTTGTTTCTTAGATTAATCTATTTTCCTAGTTCATAATGTAGTGGTCATACTAAATCTAGAGAGCTTATTCTAGGTTATTAAATGGCTAGATCTAATTAAAGAGCTTTTTTTGATTTGATATGCCCTAAGGTAAAACTGGAGTTAACAAAACTTATTGTTAACTTACGGTTAATAGTTTCTAAAAAAGGTAGGAGAACAATATGAATATTAATTGTGCTCATTTATGTGTAGGCCAAGATTGAACCGAGAACTAGATTCTAAACTCATTTGTCAATCTTATCATTTTTTTCACTATTTGATTTTATTTGCTTTCATTAGTTCAATTTTACTTTATTGTCTTAATTGAGTTCGGTCCAAACCCCTCCTTATATCCTAAACATTGTTTCTTTAATCACAAAAGCTACACATACACTCTCTGTGAATACAATCCCTACTCACCACAACTTTAAATCTAGTGTGCAAAGTTAGCTTTTATTTTCTAGTGTGCTCGACGCACATCAATAGGCCTTATTGATAGAAAAATAAAACACTAAATTTAAGTTAACACGAGAGCATTTAGAGGCTTGTTTGAAAATTTTCCTAACCTTTTAACATGAAATTAAGTACTTTGTCATGAATACTTTGGATTACTCAATTAGTTATCCATTTCAAATGGCTACTAGAACTATTCTTTAACCTTAACCTTTTTACTTAGTTAGAAGCTAACAGATTAAATTCATTTTATATTGATTTTTTCACACCTTTTTTTCTTAGACACTGAAAATGTTTTAAAATTTTCATGTTTAACTTAATTGCATGTTGAAATTATATAAAATTATCATAATACAAATCAATTATTCATTTTTAGAATTAATGAGAAAAAATAAAATTAACTTAAGTATCAATCCTCAAGAATATTTACCTAAACAAATCAAACCATAATAACAAATCAAATTTATAACAAACTATCTTAATCAATGTTCTTTTAAAGTTAAAAAAATTCTTCCAAGTATTGATCCTTATTAAGCTAATGATAGAGAAATTGACAAGCATAACAAGAAGTGCCTATACGTAAATAATTTTCTCCCTCACACATGGGTATTATATACTCAATGTACAAAATTATAAGAACAATGAAAAGTTAGAAAATATGGAAAAGAAAAAAATTAGGATAACTTGTACTCCTTAGTCAATAAAAGATCCTTTGCTATCAGATCTCTCTAGAGACATCTCAGGGTGTTTTATAACATAGAAACATGTAGGATACTATGTTACCAATTTAGCTTGTTAAATGCCATCAAATCTCCTCCTAAGTAAAATAATCATAATTGAAAATTGAAGAATATCAAAACATATTTGAATACATAAGTTTATAACATCTTTTTAATCAAATCATAAGTAATAAACACCGATATAAAGTAAAAACATATGAAAAAGGATAAAAGACATAAAGCTCCCCTTTAGTTTAAGAAACTTCAGAAGAACCCCTTAATCTTTAAAATTCTAAAAGAAAAACCCCTTACGTTTTTTTTTTATTTTCTAAAAACACCCATTCTCTTAGATTTCAATTAGAAAATAACTATTAAATACATTTAGCATGAACATCACACATAGACTAATTAAATGCTACTAATATGACGATCTAACTTTACTCTTAAACCTAAAAAAACCAAACTAATTAAACTTGACCTAAATTGATTAGGGTTTTTAAAGAATTTTAAAGAATATGGAGTTTTTCTAAAGTTTCTTAAACTACATAAGAGGTCTATGTCTTTTACCCTATCAAAAATTATTACTAAAGATGCTTAAAACTATCATATTGAAGCAAAAAACCTTAATCAATAGGTTGCCTTAGAAAAAGTGTTTCTTTATGAGTCATTTAGTTCATAATTCTTACCCAGTTCCTAATCATAGGCTCATTAGTTTGAGCTCCATTAAATAGGATTGTTTATCTCGTTTTCTTCTCTTGGTGTTAAAGAAGTCTCCAACAAATCATGTGTGATTATTTCTTACCTAATATATGACGTTTTAGTATCAATCCCATCCATATAAAAATAAGTACCATCTTTATTAAGGGGATGTCTCATGACTTCAAATATCTTAAAAATTACTTCTTCATTCCTCTACCTTTATAATTAATTTTCTATTATGCACATTTATAATTACCTTAATAGTAGCTAGGAGAGGTCATAATTAGATGAAGGAAATATCTACATCATCTTATATATATTTAAAATCACAAAATCAATAAAAAGATAAACTTTTCAACTTTAACCAAAATATCCTTTAAAATGCCCCTAGGATACTTAATTGATTTATTTATTAACTCAATGCCATCTTACTTGGCTCAGGTTCTTTCGTGAATGGAATGACATTTTAGAAATGAAGTTTTACTATGGAGGAAGGTGCATTCATCTATATCTTAGGTTATACAAAAATGGAAAAATAAAATTGCACATATATTACCTTAAAAATATTTTAAAAGACAAACATTAGATAAAAATATAATTTTTTAGCCTCTCAGTGACCTAACTTAGTTCGAAGTTTGACTAATTTTTAATTAATTTTTCAATTGAAACAATGTCATTTTGATATTATAAATTAAGAAATATATAATTTTTAGGACTAACTTTCTATTGGTGTAAAACTAACAAAGTGAAATTATTTAATTCTCAATTATTCATATTTTTATCAAATTTTCATGTTTTTTTGTACAAGATAATGACAATGATAAAAAGAAGTCACATCTTTTAATGTGTCAAAAATTTTAAGATGAACCTCAGTCCAAAAGGCATGAAAAAGAATAAAGAAAACAAATACAACTCGAAATTGGCAAGAAATTCTTTCGAAATGGGAAAAACATATCAAATAGCCAATAGCATTGGGACTAAGCATAGACTAAGACTATTGGGACCCGATCTCGGAAACGGACCCCAACCGAAAGAAACGAAAAACGGAACGAAAACGAATCAAAAGCTTTCGGAAACGAACACAAATTGGAAGCAAAACGAAGGAACTCGAATTCCGAAGCGGAAACATAAGGCGAAACACAATTCGGATCGGAATCAAAGCGAAACACAAAATGAAAGTATCGAATCAAAACGAATCCAATCGGACAATCAGATATCAAAATGCGGAAACAAAAATCGAAAGCGGAAACGAATACGAATCGAATCAAAAGCAAACAAATTGCTTAAGAGTCATACTTACTCCGACATCCGAGAACAAAATGTTGGGACCCGATCTCAGAACCGGACCCCAACTGGAAAAACGGATCAAAAACAGAAGAATCAAAAAATGAATCAAACAGAACAGACGAAAACATGAATCGAAAAACAAAGCGAAGCAAAAACAAATCGGAATCAAAAGCGGAAACATATCGGAAGCGAATCAAAATCGGAGAGCGAAATCGAATACAAAATCGAAAGGCTCGAAAATGAAAGCAACCAAATCAAAAGCGAATCAAACAAATTCTGACATCCGATCCATGTAGACTTATAAACAAAACAAACTTGTCGCGTTGGAAATCTTAGACTAAACCAACCCGAAACCGGTGCAAATTTTTTTCTTTCTTTTTCATTTCTTTTTCTTATTTTTCATTCCTTCCATCTTTATTCAATTTCATACAAATCGAAACAATATAATTTCCCTTTTGGAAAGTCCTTCTCAATCAAAA
Source organism: Erythroxylum plowmanianum (assembly GCA_025531925.1). Taxonomy (NCBI): domain Eukaryota; kingdom Viridiplantae; phylum Streptophyta; class Magnoliopsida; order Malpighiales; family Erythroxylaceae; genus Erythroxylum; species Erythroxylum plowmanianum. The sequence goes on from JANVCQ010000003.1 coordinate 18,378,191, forward strand.
CTCAATATCTATAATTCTTCTGAATCATGCAATATCTCAATATCATCTATAACAAAACTTATTCTTATTCTTATTCTTATCTTTTCTTTTGCCATAAAA
>JANVCQ010000003.1:18418859-18429254 GCA_025531925.1 Erythroxylum plowmanianum
ATAATATAATAGCTAAAATAATGGGATAACTACTGATTGACTAAATCTTAGCCCATGTGTTGGAGGTGTCGTATCAAGTGCAAGGCTAATGAAAGTGTAGAAAGATACAAAGTAAGACTTGTTGATAAGGGGTTTACTCAAACCTATGGTATTGATTACCAAGAGACTTTTGCCCCAGTAGCTAAAATTAACTCTATTCGAGTTTTATTGTCTCTTGTAGTTAACTTCAATTGGACCTTACATCAACTGGATGTAAAAAATGCTTTTTTGAATGGTGATTTGGAAGAAGAAGTGTTTATGTGTCCACCATCGATTTTTGAAAAAATTGTTGGCCAAAATAGAGCATGTAGACTCAAGAAGTCTTTATATGACCTGAAACAATCTCCACAGGTATGGTTTGGAAGGTTTGGGAAGGCAGTGAAAAGCTATGGCTTTCATCAAAGTCAAGCAGATCACACTCCATTTTATAAGCATTCTAAAATGAAACAATTGCAATTCTAATTGTCTATTGGGATGATATAATCTTAACTGGAGATGACCATGAAGAACCTGCAAGGTTGAAAAGGAAGCTAGCAAAGGAGTTTGAAATTAAAGACCTGGGAGCATCGAAATATTTTCTTGGAATGGAATTTACAAGATCAAAAGAAGGGATATTTGTGACTCAGAGAAAGTATATCCTTGATTTACTTAGAGAAATTGGGTTATTGGGATGCAAGGTGGTTGAAACTCCAATTGAAGCTAACCTAAAACTCAGTCCTGCTAAGGATGAAGATGTGATTGATAGGGAAAATTTTCAGCGACTGGTGGGAAGACTGATATATCTATCACACACTCGACCTGACTTAGCCTTTGTTGTAAGCATGATAAGTCAGTTTATGCACTCACCAGGTCATGAGTACTTTAAAGCTGCCTACAGAATACTAAGGTATCTGAAAGGGACACCTGGAAGAGGCTTGATGTTTAAAAAATTTGACAATATACAGGTTGAAATCTATACAAATGCTGATTGGGTAGATAGCATTTTTGATGGAAGATCAACATCAGGATATTTTGCTTTTGTTGGGGGGAAATCTAGTCACCTGGCAAAGTAAGAAATAGAATGTAGTAACACAAAGTAATGTTGAAGCTGAGTTTAGGTCTTTCACACTTGTGATTTGTGAAGGAATGTGAATCAATAGGTTGTTAGAAGATCTGAAGATTCTTGTGTCACTTCCTATGAAAGTCTATTGTGACAACAAGGCTGCTATTTTGATTGCACACAACCTAGTTCAACATGACAGAACCAAGCACATCGAAGTGGACAAGCATTTATCGAAGAGAAACTTAAGAGTGGCTTAATATGTGTTCCTTATATATCAACCAGTGAACAAATAGTTGATATACTCACCAAGGGACTATAGAAGAAACAGTTTGATCTCCTAGTAAGCAAGCTAGCTATGGAAGACATTTACAAGCCAGCTTGAGGGAGAGTGTTGAGAAGGAGAAACCAACGGCAGCAGAATCAAGGAGTTGCTAATTCGGAGGAAATCTGTTCCTAACAAATTGGGAGAGAAATTAGGGGAGATTTAGTCAAAGTAAATAAATTAGGGGATAATTAGGATATTTGATTTGTGTAGAATTCTTTCTAGTATAGATACTATTGTACTCCTAAAAAATATATGGAAGTTACACTTTTTTTCCTGTATTTTTGCATTTTGACCGCCAGTAGTTCTAGGAATAATAATCTTTGTTTTATAAAGTATCTTATTACCTTGATCTTATTCATTTTTGTATGTGTGATCTCGTTGGTTGGTCTTGTTTATGGGCTATAGATGCTTACTTATACAAGAGCACGTACAAGTTTCAAGATGTAATCTACTTAATTGTTATACACTTTTACTTCTTCCTTGGTCAAAGAAATGCAACTCAAGAGTCTTAACTTTTTACTGCTTTTGTCTTTCCTGAATTGTATCACACAGGGTTTTACTTACCCTGTACAAACTCATTTCCTGGAAGATATTCTGGAAATGACAAGGTACAGATTGACTCCATACAACCAAATTGATGATTACGGTCAAGAAAAGATGTGGAGAATGAGCAGACAAGCTTCAAGAAAGCGGAAGAGTCAGATTGCTTCTGTTGTTGAGGTCCATGACCTTTTCTGCAGCTACATTTGCTATTTTGCAAATGCAGTTTATTTCCTCTTCTACAATTTTGAAATTCATTTTTGTTGCGTTGAGGAAGTTTTTGATTTGGGAAGCATGCAATAGGATGCATTGAGAGCAGCTGACTTAAAGGAGTATAGTTCCCAGACTCTGGAGTCCCTGGCATCCTGGAATCCTGATTGCATTGGTTTCAATATCATAGAGTTTCTTTTATGCCATATATGTGAAAACAAGGGGCCTGGTGCTGTGCTCGTTTTCATAACTGGTTGGGATGACATGAGCTCATTAAAGGATAAGCTACAAGCAAATCCTATGTTGGGAGATCCAAGTCGAGTGTCGTTGCTTACATGCCATGGTTCTATGGCCAGCTCAGAGCAGGTAATTTCATATTTGAAGTTGCTTTGATAAAACATTCATGTATGGACATTTTGATAAAAATCCTCATTCTTGATTACCAACGTTCAATATATAGCTTCTAAGCAAATTTCTTTGGAATGTATGCAGAGGTTAATATTTGATGTACCTGATTGTGGTGTGAGGAAGATAGTGCTAGCTACCAACATTGCTGAGACAAGTATAACAATCAACGATGTTGTTTTCGTTCTTGACTGTGGGAAGGCAAAGGAGTCTTCATATGATGCTCTTAATAACACTCCTTGCTTGCTTCCTTCTTGGATTTCCAAAGCCTCTGCTCAACAGGTAAGTTTTTCTTCTACTTGGAAATTTGATATCTGAGATGATTTTGATGTGAAGATTGTATTTATGATGGTGTGTAATTGCATTTGCCTCCCACATGTTTCTAGATGCTACTTGTGTGACATTCTCAGGAGGGATTATTATGGTAGAAAGGCAAGCACGTCTACAAATTTTATAAATCCAAGCTGTCATGAAATGTAGTTGGAGCTTCATCCAAACATGCAAATTTTGGTTTGATCATTTTTTTTATGTGGAGTTGAATCTCACTGAAGCATATTGTAATAACCTCACCGGTTGCACAATTTCATATTTGCTTTTAGTTTCTTCTAAACAGGGTTCAGGCTTTAATAATTTAAGTTAGTTAGAAGATATTTTATATTAGATTGAGGGATGTCCAGTAGCCTTGCTACTTTATTTATTTTATTGATCTTTTTATTTTATTGCTTTCACTGATCTTTGTCATTTTGAGATATTCTAAAGGGAAAGGGAAAATAATTTTGTTATAACCTCAAATATGTTCTCAAACTCATTCAAAAGTTCAAAAATAATTTACTTAATCTCCTATTTGGTGATATTATTATCTTGGGCCAATAAATAAATAAAGTTCGTTGAAATGTAATCATAGATATTTCCTTGGCCAAAAGTTTTGTTGACCTGAAGCAACATTTGGGTATTTCATGTTTTATTTTCTTTTAATTTGATCTTGTATAATCTATCATCATGAGAGTTTATGTTTACAAGAAATCAATCATTTTGAGAACAATCGAAAATAAATTGAATAATTATGTTCTTAATGCTTAAAGATTTTTGCTTAAACCAAATAAGAGTTTTGGTCCATGTTTAAGACAAGAAAGATAAATTATTTGTCTCATTTGAGGTTTGCATGCCAATTACTTTCTATCTGACATAGATTTGGCAAGCATGTAGGAATTAGAATGATATGTTTCTTTGTGATCCATTTATATACTTTGTTCTTTCTATCTCCTGCTTGAATAGTAAAAAACCTCATTTCAGAAGCTTTTTATATTTGGACTCTTTCACATATATATTCTGTATTCATTTCGACTTAAATGTATAATGCAGAGAAGGGGGAGAGCTGGCCGTGTTCAGCCGGGAGAATGTTACCATCTGTATCCTAGATCTGTATACAATGCTTTTGTAGAATATCAATTACCGGAAATATTGAGGACACCTTTGCAGTCTCTTTGTCTGCAGATCAAAAGTCTAAAGCTTGGAAACATATCAGAGTTTCTTTCTAGGGCTTTGCAATCACCTGAATTGTTAGCGGTAACACCATTTGCGGCTTGTCTCTTTTATACTCCGCCAATCCCAATTTTCTAACATCCCATAGTAATATCTAACCTAATCCCATAATTATGATTAATATCTTATCCCTCGTTGTTTAGGACATAGAGGAGATGAAGTTGTCAACGTCGTGACTATATAACTTTTTTTATGAAGTTACTTCACCTTGCTCAACTCATTCACCATCGTGTTTTACCCTAATATTTTGCAGGTTCAGAATGCTATTGATTACTTGAAAGTTATGGGAGCTTTAGATCAGAATGAAAATTTGACTGTTCTTGGTAGGGCAGCATTTAACCATGCTTATTGTTACTTGATAGGTGATCCCATAATCATGCTTATTGTTGGTTGATAGGGCGATATTTATCTATGCTTCCGGTGGAGCCGAAACTGGGAAAGATGCTTATTTTAGGTGCTATCTTCAATTGCTTGGATCCAGTATCGACTGTTGTTGCAGGTCTTAGCGCGAGAGATCCTTTTCTAACACCATTGGACAAGAAGGATGTAAGTTCAGTCTTTTATACTGAAGAAAGAATGCTTTACTCTTATTGATGATCTACATTTGTCGTACATAGACAGAAGCCTATATTTGATAGGTCAACTCCTACAAAATCTATAAATATTGCCTATATTTTTAAAGATCACCTCTTATAGTATCTGGTAACTAATCTTAGGGATTTCTAGAGGTATTAACTCAAGAAAACTAAGAATTTTACAAGATTGTAAAAGGTATCTTCGAACAAGACAGATTCAATGGATGAGTGATTTTAGGGAGTTGAAGTATTCTATTTTCAGCTTGATTTTAATCTCCTCAAATATGAGATTGGAAAATGCCTTAGTAGATCAGTCAGCTAATTACTTGAATTTATGTATGGAATACTAATTGGGCCACTATCTAGCAAAAAGTTAATGGAAGTGCTTATCTTTTTGGAAAATACTATGAGTATTTGTAATCGTATACATACTCTAGCGTCAACTTTGACTCCCTATAGGAAATTCCAAAATTTAAGAGAATGACATGTTATCTTACAAATATTTTGTGTCCTAGCCTTGTGGTTTTTACGCACTTCCTCTCAATTTGGTTAATGAATTGAGATCTTCAATTCTCTGCTTGGAAATAATGCTTTGAAACATATGAATGTTTGTCTTCTTGTTAAACATCTACTTGTAGGGGAGGTAAATTCCTTGTTGGACTATTTAAAATAATGAAGTAAAATATGATGCTTATAAGAGTCCTCCCTACGATCATTATGCTTATTGAATAAGTAGTATGTGATTGTGTGCGATATTTTCATTTTGTGGAAGATCTTTGGAAGGGCACATAATAAGATAGATGATACTATCACAATTAAGTAGACCATATTATTACTTTCCTTTTGCAATATGGGATATTTTTGGATCTATGAGATTTTCTTGGTAAATATGTTGACAGCTAGTATAGACTTTGGGAATCTTAAATCTGTGTGAGATCATAAACGTGAGCTTTCCTCACACTATCTCATATCTTTAATTATCAATTATGCTTTTTGTATATTTTATAGACTTAGGATGTGAAACAGACGGGTTAGACTTATCATTTTATAGGTTTTGAATCTAACATGAAACTAGGTTCAAGTAAGGATGCATGTAAGGAAGGGGAGATGAGAAAAGAGAAGATAATGAGGAAAAATAAAAATTATTATAAATTTATATTGACTCCTAATGTTTAAGGTTTGGGAAATACAATTACTCTTTAGCATAATTTAAAACTTGCTTGTAGTTGGAAGATAGCATTTACATTCTCTTGAATTGGTTAATATCCTATAAGAATGCATTTGACTTTAGGCTTAAGTTTCCCTATTTGATGGTTATAGATATTAGGGATGGCAAAAAGGCCCGAGCTTGGCCCAATCCGAAGTCAACGGGCCAGGCCTGAGTTGACTGGACCTCAGATGCTCGAGCCCAACGAGTAAAGACAAAATAATGTCATTTTGCCATATTTTAAAAAAAAAATAGTTTGGGCTTAGGTCAGCCTATCCATTGCCATCCCTGTTACACATGAATATATGAGCTAGACCTGATTATTTTGAAGTACATGTGTTAAAGACAATATCAAAGAATGTCAATTGAGGGCTTGATACAATCTTAAGACTCCTAAAGACTTAATATAATAGTAAGAAAGAACTAATTACATAATGAAAGTATCATTTACATAAGGAAAGTTTATCTTAAGAATAAATAGGAATCATATAGATCTGACTTTTCCTAATATAGATCTAGCTTTTTCTAATGCTCATTCTCAAGCTAAAGCATATGTATCATAACCTCTTGGTGAATAAGTCAACAAATTGTTCTTTTGACTTGACATATGATATCTCAATCATTTCTTCTTGAAGCTTTTGGCAAACAAACTAACAATCCACCTCAATATGTTCAGTCTCTCAATGGAAGACTTAATTAGGAGAAATATGAATGACTGCTTGATTATCACACATCAACTTCATTGGAGACGAGTGCTCAAAACGAAGTTCCCCTTGAAGATGCCTTAAACAAATCAACTTACATGTAGTATATGCCATGGCCTTAGGCTTAGCATTGGAACATACAACAACTGATTGCTTCTTGCTTTTCCATGACACCATGTTTCCACCCAAATACACAGTATCCTGAAGTAGATTGCCAGTCATGAGAGCCTGCCTAATTTGTATTTGTATATCCTTGAATCTTAGTATGACCATGGTTTTGATATAGAAGATCTTGCCTTGACAGACCTTTCAAATATCTCAAAATCTTGATGATTGTTTACCAATGGCTAGTTTGTGGAGACTCCATAAACTAACTTACTACATTTGTAGCAAACGAAATATATGGATGAGTAATAGTCAAATAACATTTGGCTCCACAACACTATCAATTGACTTAGTTCCCAATATGCATGTCTCCTTTAAAAGGTCAAGGACATACTTTTTTCGAGATAGATAGACAAATCACCATCTTCGACCTTGCTACCTCGACACCATGAAAATATTTTAGTAAACCAAGATACTTTATTTGAAACTTGATCTACGAAAAATTTAAAGATTGGATTCCTACTTTATCATCTCTAGAAATAACAGTACCGTCAACATAAACAATCAAAAGAATTCTACCAACTTTGGAGTGACAATAAAACACGAAATGATCCACACAACATTGATGTAGACCATACTCCATACTGTTACAGGCCATAGAGAGACTTGTTAAAGCGTCATGCCAAATTAGTCTCCCCCTGAGCAACGAACCTTGTTGGTTGTTCCATAAAAATTGTCTCCTTAAGATCACCGCGAAGGAAAGCATTTTTTATGTTGAGTTGATGAAGAGGCCAATTATGTGTGGATGCCAACGCAATGAAAATACAAATAGATGTCAATTTAGCTATAGGAGGATTGATGTTTGTAAGATAGAAAGAGGTTTTTATTTTCTCATATGTTTACTTTATAGAAGTAAGGCTATATATACATATTTTACAAGATTAATTTTACAAGATTAATTTTGGGAATGTAATCCCTATGATTAAAGGATTATAATCCCTATGATTAAAGGATTATAATCCCTATAATAAAGACTAGAATCGATGACATTAATGCTCAATACATAACAGTCCCTTTCAAGTTGTAGCATAGATATTAATCGTGCCCTACTTGTTACAAATGTAATTGATTCGAGTACCATTTAAGGCCTTCGTGAAGATATCTCTGAGTTATACTTCAATTTTGACATATTCTTTGAAAATCAAGTTGTGCTGAACTTTTTCACGAATGAACTGGTGGTCAATTTAATGTGTTTGGTCCTTTCATGAAACACTAGATTAGAAGCAATATGTAAAGCAACATGATTATCACATTACATTTTTGCTAGTATTGAGGCTTTAAAACCAATTTCATAAAATAGTTGATATATCCATATTGTCTCACACGTTGGCACACCATGCCATAGCTCTGTATTCAGATTTTGCACTAGATCTTGATACAACATTTTGTTTCTTACTTTTCCGTGAGACCAAGTTTCCTCTCACAAAGACACACATTAGTCAATAATTGATTTTTTATCGATCTTAAAACTTGCGCAATTAGCATCTGGAAAACATTCAATGTGATTGTGTCCATGATATTCATATAGTATCCCTTTTCCAGGAGCGCCCTTTAGGTAACATAAGATTTCTTCTAAGACTACCCAATGATGAATAGTTGGAGAGGACATGAATTGACTTACAACGCTAATAGAATATGCAATATCAGAGCGAGTTACTATAACATTACTTAATTTTGCTATCAATCTTCTATATTTTTCAAGGTCTTCAAGAAAATCTCTATCTTGGTAAGTTGTACATTTAGGGTGCTTTGAGGTATTGTGTGGTTTAGCTCCTAGCTTTCCCATTTCAGCTAATAGATCAATTACATATTTTCTTTGGGACAGGAAAATGCCTTTCTTGCTTCTCGTTATTTGTACTCTTAAAAATTATTTCAGAGCTCCCAAATTCTTTGTTTGAAATTGACTATGGAGAAAGGATTTTAATGATGAGATGCTCTTAGAGTAACGTCCTATAATGATGATATCATCCACATATGCAACAAGGAGAATAATACCAAGTTTAGATTGCTTATAGAAGACTTTGAGATTAGATTTGCTCTCGTCAATCCAAAAATTTCTACGGCTTGACGAAATTTCCTAATTGGGCACGTTGACTTTGTTTCAAACCATACAGTGACTTGCATGGACAACAAACTTTGTCATACTTCCCCGAGCAACAAACCCAGGTGGTTGCTCCATATATACTTCCTCTTGGAGGTCACCATGTACGAAGACATTTTAATATCTAACTAGTGTAAGGACTAATTAAATGTAGTTGCCATAAAAATGAATAGAAGGATAGATGTTAGTTTAGTAATAGGCAAGAAAGTATTAGAATAATTCACACCATAAGTTTGAGCATAGCCTTTAGTAGCAATTGATCCATCAGAGTTGACGTTTACTGTAAAAACTCATTTGCATCCAATGGATTTCTTTCCAACAGGTAAGTTACCAAATTCCACGTACCATTAGCCTTTAAAGCATTCATCACCTATATCATAGCATTATGCCAACTAGGAAACTTCTTGAATAGTTTTCGGGAGAGACACGGAATCAAGTGAGGCAACAAAATAACATAAAGGGGGGTAAATGATCATAAGACACAAAAGATGAAATAGGAAAGGTGCATTGGTGTTTACCTTTGCAAAGGCAATGGGAAGATCATTAGAAGTCAGATTTGATTCCAAAGAAGACACAAGAATGGAGCTCACATAGAGATGATTTTGTCTTCTGGAATAGACCGGATGAATGGATGGTGGTTGCGGTGGTGTAATGGTAACATTATTGATATGATAGGTGACCTCATAAACTGACGGATCATCATCCGCCTTTGTAGGTATTGGAGTAGGAAAGAAGGAAATATTTTGAAAAAAGCTGACATCGGCGGACGCAAAATATATGTTGAGAGTTGGACAGTAACACAAATAGCCTTTTCGTAGACGAGACTAGCCCAAAAATACACATTTAAGAGATTTAGGATCTAACTTGGTGACTTGAGGGCGAACCTGTCGAACAAAACAATTACTGCTAAAAATTTGTGGTGTAAGGGAGAACATGGGTTTATTAAGAAAAGGAATGTTATAAGGAATCTCACCTCAAAGAACGGATGAAGGGATAAGATTGATTATAAAACAAGTTGTGGAGACCACATCAACCAAAAATGATTTGGGGACCTTCATTTGATTTGGCAGTTTCATGTAAATGAAATTTTTTTCTTTCAAATCCACCATTTTGAGATGGTGTGTCAACACATGAAGATTGATGAACAATACCATTTTGAAGTATGTAGTGCTGGAACAAGGTAGAAAAGTATTCTTTTGGCATTGTCACTTCTTAGAGTACGGATAGAAAGAATAAATTGTGTTTTGATTTCAGCACAAAAGGTAATAAAATGGGAGAATAATTCAGAAAGATTTTTTATTAAATAAGGCCAAGTCACATGAGAAAAATCATTAACTGTTGGCTAGAGTTATTAGCATTGATTATTTCCTTTTATACATTTAGGAATTAATAGCTATAGTGATTTCTTCCTATAATTGAGAGATTTGATAGATGGAATATTTCGTAAATAGTCGTAGGCCTTGTGTTAGGAACCTCTAGTTTAGAATACTAGAGGTGAGTATATTATTGAGTAAAATCAGTGTTTTAACACTGATACTTA
>JANVCQ010000003.1:18429354-18447893 GCA_025531925.1 Erythroxylum plowmanianum
TTCTAACTACCTAGCCACCTCAGCTGTAACTAACTCTTTCCTCTAGAATACTCCTCTCTCTCTCTCCCGAAGATCCTCACACCTTGTGTATATAAACCATAGGATTTCTCTGTACAAAACATCTCAATAAAGCAATAGAAACGCTTTGGTTTCTCTCTGACTTAATTTCTTCATAGTATTAGAGCCTTGTCTGATTTAAGGGCCTATTCTTTCTTCTTAATTTTTTTCTAGCTATTCTTCTCTATTCAGAATAGTACTTTGGCTGAGTTTGTGCTCGCTCAAAAAACAAGGTTTCTTAATCTCACTGCCCCTCAGCTTGCTTTAGATCGACTAGCGACGGTCTCTGTGATAGACCCAACATCACCAATGCCACACATGTTGCCACGAACTGCCATAGACTGCCAGCCTCCAGTAGTTTTTTCACCTTAGGTATTGGTTCACCAGTGTCATGACCACTGTTCATCTTCCCTTTGGTGTTTGAACTCCAGTAGCATGTCGGGAAATACGCTAGAAGCCTCTATTTGTCTCTAAATTCTTTCGGTTACTACTGTTGGCATATTTCTTTGTTTGTCCCAAGTGATTCTAAAGAAGATGGACAGAAAAAAGGTAATTATCTCAAGTTCTGATAATCCTTCACTTCAAATCAACCGCGTGAAACTTGACAGAACTATTTATCTTGCTTGGTCAAGATCTTGTTTATTGTTCATCAAAGCTAGAGGATTATATGGTTACATTAAGGGTGACAGTAAGAGACTTGATGTCAATAATCCTGATTATAATTAATTCCCTCCTGATGTCTTGGCTCATCAATTCAATGAAACCAGAGATTGCTCGGACATACTTGTTACTTATGTGGCAACAAATATATGGAAAGCTACTTCTCTGACTTATTCTCAAATAGGTAATAAAACCCAAATTTTTTAATCTTCGTAATAAACTTCATAACATGGAACAGGGTGATATGATTGTATCACAGTACTTTGTAGAGCTGTGGACTGTGGCAAAAAAGCAGAATGCTCAAAAGATGCTGGCAAATTCTAGAGAATGATAAAGGAGGATCAGGTGTTTGATTTTTTAACAGGTCTTATCTCGGAATATGATCGTATACGAGGTACTCTACTTGGAAAAGATCCTTTTCCTTCAGTATAGGTTGCACCTTTTCTTGTTCAGCAAGAAGAGAGTAGAAGAAATGTTATGCTACGTACAACCATTGTTGAGAAAACAAGGTTTGTGACTAGTTCTACTGAGAAGCCAAAACTTGCAAATACCTTATCTAATAAGGATCACTTTCACTGTAATTATTATGGAAAACAAAGGCATACCAAAGAAACGTGCTATAAAATACCAGGGAGGCCAAATTAGAGTCGTGGAAAATGAGGTGATTTAGTGTTCAACGGCCAGGCCCACTTGGCTGAAAGGAATAAAGCATCTGAAACATCATTAGCTGGAGTTTTATCCAATAAGGAACTTCATAACTTATGACATCTTCTCTCAAAATTAGACTCTCCTTTTACAATTGGTATGTAAAATAATGCAAAACCAGGTACTGTGTACTCAAATTCTAAAGATAAACCTTGGATTTTAGACTTTAGACGTAATAGACATGTAATAGGCTCTCAAAAGGAATTTTTAACATACTCTCATAGGAAAAAAAAGGAGATAATGTTAGAATAGCATATGGGTCTTTTACCTCTGTATCTGGTACAAGTCCTGTTATTTGTACTCCCAATATCACCTTATCCTCAGTTCTTCATGTACCCTGTTTTCCTATTAATCGTCTCTTTGCTAGTTCTATCACTAAAGATCTTAATTGCAAGGTTGAATTTTTTCCAAAGTATTGTGTTCTTCAGAACCTCCACACTGGGCAGAGGATTGGAACTAGTAGATTGTAGGATGACTTGTATGTCTTGGAAGAAAATCACATGATAGATTTTGGTTGGAGCAGGGATTAATTCTGCCATTGCCTAACTCGGAAATAATTCCATCATTGCCCTTTTAATTCATCCATACTGAGTTTCTCAATGTCACTTTTAGCCATCTTTGGATCACTAGTTGTCATATTTTCCTTACTCTTTTTTTAAAAATATATATATATGGTGGAATGTCCAACACTCAACTCTCCAACGTATCCCCGTCGACCACATCTGGCCATCCACTCATCAGCATGAACCCCCTTAGGTTGCACCTCTCTAGTGTCGATGGCAGTGCTGCCGCTGCCGTCGCACAATAATGTGACGTGACCAGTCGCACATTACCATAATCTCAATGTATTTGAAATTTGTAACATTGTACAACTGAATTTTTCTATGTCTGCGCAGCTTGCAGATGCTGCTAGGTCCCAGTTTTCTCGTGATTATAGTGATCATCTTGCCCTTGTCCGGGCCTATGAGGGCTGGAAAGATGCTGAAATTGATCTTACTGGATATGAGTACTGCTGGAAAAATTTCCTTTCTTTACAATCAATGAAAGCTATTGATTCTCTTCGAAAGGAATTCTTCTCCTTGCTCAAGGATATTGGCCTTGTTGATGCTAATGCTACCTCTTGCAATGCTTGGAGCTATGATGAAAATCTCATCCGAGCAATTATTTGTTATGGCCTCTATCCTGGAATCTGCTCTATTGTGGTGAGACTTGTTTTTCGCTGTCTGCTAGAGTCTGTCTATATAATCTCATTAATCATTCTATGTCAGGGTGGTTTTGAATAGATGCATGCAAACAATCAAGTTTCTTTACGTTTTTAACGTACTGACATACTTGAATGGACAGCACAATGAGAAATCATTTTCTCTGAAAACCATGGAAGATGGTCAAGTGCTTCTATACTCTGTAAGTTGGCTAGCCCTTTACCCTTGCTTCATATGAATGTTCTTGCTTCCAAAGTGAGTAAAAGCTTTTCTTGCTATGTTGTTTGAACTGCCTGTTGTCTTTTTCTCAAACCCCTTGTCTCCTCATCAGACCTCCGTTAATTCTCGAGAAGTGAAAATTCCATATCCTTGGTTGGTCTTCAATGAGAAGATAAAAGTGAATTCTGTTTTCCTTCGGGATTCAACTGCTGTTTCTGATTCTACACTTCTTCTGTTTGGTGGAAGTATATCGAATGGGGATGGTGTTAGTTCTTCTCTCTCTTTCTTTCAATCTCTCTTTTTCTTCTCTTAGATTTTCACTTCGTGTACTTGTAGTTTAGTCGATGATCAAACATACATAATGATTGTTCAGGATGGGCACTTGAAGATGTTAGGAGGATACCTTGAGTTCTTCATGAAGCCAGCTATAGCTGAATTGTATCAAACCTTGAGGAGAGAACTTGATGAGCTGGTTCAAGCAAAGGTCAGAAGCTTGCATGAAAGCTAGTTTTGTATGAATCAACATAACTCTTACTGTTTCTATTTGTTTGATTATTTTGTGGATATTTTCTTCAAATCTTTCTATTCATACATTCCCGACATTGTTCTGTTGTGATTGCTTATCTGTTTAAAAGTTTGCGAGAACTGAATCGTTGATGAATTGATGCATATGAAATTGATCATCGTGGTTATGGACAGCTGCTAAATACAAGGATGGATATACACGTGCATCATGATCTCCTATCTGCAGTAAGGTTGCTGATATCACACGACCCATGTGATGGCAGATTTGTATTTGGCCGTCAGGTCCTTACTTCCTCAAAGATATCTGTTATGAAATCGCAACCAGCCCTAGTTTCAAGGACTGAGAGTGGACCTGGGGGTGATAATTCTAAGAGCCAGCTCCAGACATTACTCACCAGGGCAGGATATGCTGCACCAATCTATAAGACGAAGCAATTGAAAAATAATCAATTTCAAGCTACTGTGGAATTCAATGGAAGGCAAGCTATGGGTCAGCCTTGTAACAACAAGAAGAGTGCAGAAAAAGATGCAGCAGCAGAGGCCCTTAAGTGGCTGATGGGTGGGACTGAGCCTGGCCATGGATACGTAACTCAGATATCGATGCTGCTAAAGAAAAGCGAGAAGGATCATTACTGAACCGTATATCCAGAACCAACCTTTGACCGATTTCATGTAAACATCAAACAAGATGCTGATGCCCCTGGCACTGAACTGTGGTCCTCTTATTACGTGGGTACGACTTGCTCTCTCTCTTGGGAGGAGAGGGCGGTCAACCTAAGTTTTGGTAAACCTATGTTTTTGCTTTACCAAAACTAACTTTATTTTGACATGGAAATGCCCGTTAGCAAATGGTTTTGAGATCTTTCTTACAACCAATAAGAAAGGTGACTATATGCAACAGGTACCTTTGCTCTCCATCTGTAGTAGTTTCAACTCAAATTAACATTTTCATAGTGATTTATGAAAATTGATCTCTAACATTGCGATTGATATTTGTTTAGTCATGGATTAGTTGGTTTCTTTTGGAAATCCGGCGCAGCAATTGCAGGGCTACGTTGATCAAGCAAGCTTTGAGTTGAAACAAACTTCATTGATTTCCTAGACGTGGATTTGAGCTTTAGTAAATTTGCAAGGACCGGCGTTGTCGCGTTGATCTTCTTTTCCTGGTTTGTGCCGCTTTTGGACCGACGCAATTAATCCAGTGATCACATATTCGTCCGAGGCAAATTAACTAGAGTGACTGCTGAACAATAATGTAGTTTATCAACCCCAAAAAAAAAAAACAGTACACGGACAAGAGTTATCGGTAGGAAGAGGTGTACAGTTCAACTTAATCTCGTGCGGTGGCATTCAACATGAATTCTTCATTATTGCAGGGGTCAGGAGTCTTGTATATTGTATCTGGTGAATTTGTAATGCCAAGTTTGCAATGCAAACTTTATTCTTGTTTAACTCATAAACTCATCATTTCTTGCTGCATCATTCATCAAGCAACTCTTACAAAAGTAATTAAATCAAAGGTAATTTGGATGGAAGACAACCAAATGCTAAGGAAAATAAATCATATTTCATGCACATCATTCACTTAATCCAAATTTTAAGATTCTCCCAATCAACCTTCAAGAAAGATACTTTTAAAATTTACAATGCACAAAAGTGTACAACGTTGTACATTTTGTAGGTTAATGATGAGCAAGTAGCAAGTACATCTGGAAATGAAAAGAAGGGTTATATGGCTATGATGAGCCTACTACTCCAGCAATCCGATTTGTTTATCAGAAAAAGAAAGCTCGTGGTTTTTCTAGAGCCGGGTCCAATAATGAAGCGTGAAGGGAATCTCTACGGGTTATGAATAAGAAGGGCAGCTGTTTGTGTGGCTGTATTGTGGCAAGTTTGTTACTTGTTGTTATTGCCAGCATGGCATGTTAGTTACGGTTTGTTACAGAAAGTAGTATATATATAGATAGAAAATGAATGAGCAAATCAGAGTGGAATTTTGTAAACAATGATGACATTGATGAGTAAGGCAGACTCATGAAATCTGCTAGTGTCAGCTTTTACAAACATTCCTAATACAATACTTCTATCCTTCTCTGTTCTTCATTTCTGCTATTTCTTCCTTCTTTATAATCTGTTATAGTCACGTTGCACTTGCCCCTAACATTTTGGTATCAGAGCTCTTGATCCACTTGTGAGTTTCTGAATCAACAAGCATGGACTCCACATACCCCAAAACTCGCATGGAATCAAGAGTTGAGCAGCTCGAGGAAGATGTCAAAGACATTAGTGCCAATATGACGGTCCTCATTTCTCAGCTTCAAGAAAACCAGAAACACATTCTTGACACCTAAACCAATATTAATCTCCTCCAAAATCAAACCCAGAACCACACACAAACTACACCATCCAATCAACTTGGCGAATCCAGCACCTCCAAATCACCTGGCAACCATGATAAAAACAAAGAGACAATAAACACACTACCCATTATTGCCCATACCCAAAACACCCACGACCACCAACCCAACCCAGCTACCACCCTCACCATAGCTGAGAGAGTGATAGATAAAAACAAGTTTCCTAGGAAGCTAGAGCTTCCTATGTTTGATGGGGGAGGGGCAGATTCTTGGATCTTTCGCGCCGAACGCTACTTTTCCATTAACTGATTGTCGGAAGAAGAAAAATTGGAGGCGGTTGGAGTGTGTTTTGAGGGAGAGGCTCAGGCTTGGTTGTGATTCGAGGAGCGTATCAGTTCTTTCTCTTCCTGGGATGAACTGAAAACCCAGGTGTTACAACGTTTCTCTGGATTACAGGACGGCATTCTCTTTCATCGTTTCTTTGCTGTGAAACAAATGGGTACTGTGGCAGAATATAGGGATCAATTCGAGTACCTGGCTGTTTTCGTGAGAGCTCTAGATGATGAAACTATGACAACAGTATTTATGAATAGATTACAAGAGAAAATCAGGGCAGAGTTGCTGGTTTTGAAACCCAAATTCTTGAAAGAGACAATAGCCACCGCGGGTCGGATAGAGAGGAAGAACCAAATCATGGGTCTGTCCCTAAACCCGAAAACCCAAAAAGACCCAACACTAATACACAAATATGACAACAAAACAATCACATGGACCAAACCCTATAGCCCTGTAAGCCAACCCACCCTTCCTGACAAAACCCATAACCCACAAACCACCCTACACCTTCCTTATAAACCACAGTCCACCAAAAACCCCAAATCAACCAACGTCACAGTACCACCAAAATTCAGAAAACTCACACCGCTTGAGGCTCAGACAAAACGTACACAAGGACTTTGTTTTCGGTGCGATGGGAAATGGCATTTTGGGCATCGTTGTCCGCAGCGAGAACTGAATGTATTATTGGTCAGTGAATCAGAGGAGAGTGACGTTACAGAGGAAGAAGGTGTGGCTGAAGTTGAAGAAGCTCCCAGTAGTGTTGAGTTATCTCTAAATTCCGTTGTAGGCTTGTCAGAGCCACGGACCTTGAAGTTGAAGGGGGAAGTTCATGGACTAGAAGTTGTCGTTCTGATTGATTGTGGGGCTACCCACAATTTTATCTCTACAAGTTTGGTAGAGACTTTGCAGATACCAATTCAAGAAACTTCTCAATACGGAGTCATTATTGGTTCCGGGAACAACTTGAAGGGTATGGAAGTGTGCAAGGGTGTAGTATTGCAGCTGCAAGAACTTACTATTGTTGAGGATTTTTTGCCTCTCCCATTGGGAAGTACAGATATGATACTTGGGCTGAAGTGGTTAGCAACTCTTGGAGAAACACGAGATGACTGGAAAAAGTTAACCATGACTTTTGAAGTTGGGGGCCGAATTATCAAGTTGCAAGGTGACCCAAGCCTTACCAAAGCTATGGTATCCTTAAAAACTATGGTCAAGGAATTACAACAGGAGAAAACCGGAGTGATGATTGAGCTCTTGAATATTTCAGTACAAAACTCGGAGGTCAATAGCCCTGAAAATCCAACTGCTGTGAAATTATTGCGTGAATTTGCAGAAGTGTTTGTTGCTCCAAACGGGTTGCCTCCGTTACGAGGAAATGAACATGCCATAGTGTTGAGAGAGGGAACGGGTCCAATCAATGTACGTCCCTATCGGTATCCACAAATTCAAAAGACAGAGATAGAAAACTTGGTGGTTGAAATGTTGGCAGCAGCTATTATACGACCTAGTGTAAGCCCCTTCGCAAGTCCGGTTCTTTTGGTGTGAAAGAAAGACGGGAGTTGGAGATTTTGTGTAGACTATCGTGCCCTCAACCATGCTACTGTGCCAAACCGGTTTCCCATTCCAAATATGGATGAACTGTTGGATGAGCTTCATGGGGCCAAAGTCTTTTCCAAACTCGATCTTAAGTCGGGCTACCATCAAATAAGAGTACTGGCAGAGGATGTGCACAAGATGGCTTTCCGTACTCACGAGGGCCACTATGAGTTTTTGGTAATGCCGTTTGGGCTAACCAATGCCCCGGCTACCTTTCAGGCTTTGATGAATAATATTTTTAAACATATGTTGAGACGTTATGTGCTAGTTTTTTTTGACGATATTCTCGTCTATAGTCCATCAATTGCAGAACATGAAGACCACTAAAGGGAGGTGCTCTCACTGTTGCGTCACCACCAACTGTTTGCTAATAAAAAAAAATGCTGCTTCTATCAATTGGAGGTGGAGTATCTTGGCCACATAATTTCGGATCAAGGGGTGGCCGCAGACTATAATAAGGTGAAGATCATGGATGATTGGCCGATGCCTACTACCCCTAAGGAGTTACGTGGTTTCCTGGGCTTGACAGGGTACTATAGGCGATTTGTGGGCCACTATGGAAAAATCACAGCTCCTCTCACTCAGCTCCTCAAAAAGGATTCTTTTCAGTGGAACTCGGAAGCTACCAACGCTATTCAAGACTTAAAATTGGCTATGAAAGCAGTCCCGATTCTGGCCTTACCGAACTTTGCGGAAGTTTTCGTAGTAGAAACGGATGCTTCGGGCATCGGATTGGGTGCAATATTATCGCAACGCGGAAGGCCCTTAGCATTTTTCAGCCATGCTTTACAGGGTCGTGCCCGTTTCAAGTCTGTGTATGAAAGAGAGTTAATGGCCATTGTAATGGCTATACAAAAATGGCATCATTACCTCCTTGGGTGCCATTTCATCGTCCGAACCGATAAAAAATCCTTGCGTTACTTGTTGGAGCAAAGGATGGTGGCAACAGAATATCAAAGATGGCCGACCAAGATTATAGGTTTTGACTTTAAAAGTACAGTATAGGCCGGGACCATACAATAAAGCCGCGGATGCTTTGTCTAGGATTCCTCATCCAGTTGAGTTCATGGCAATTTCCGTTCCATCAATTGTGGATTGGCCCTTGTTGTTGCAGGAGATTGCTGCTGATAAGGAATCACAAGCAATTAAACAAGCGTTGGAGACTGATGTTGACGCGCATCCAGGGTGGTCTGTGAATCACAGCATTTTATACTATCAAGGTAAACTTGTTCTGCCCAAATCTTCATCTCTAATCCCACGTTTGCTATATGAGTTTCATGGGAGTCCAATTGCTGGGCATGGAGGATTTTTGCGCATATTTAAGCGCATTTCTGGGGAATTACATTGGCAAGGAATGCGCGCAAGGGTCAAGCATTTTGTGGAAGAGTACGTGATATGCCAGCAAAACAAATATCAGACCTTGTCTCCTGCAGGTCTTTTACAACCACTTCCTATTCCAAATGCTATTTGGGAAGATCTCAGTATGGATTTCATTGATGGCCTTCCGAAATCACAAGGTTTTGACTCTATTATGATGGTTGTGGATCGACTAAGTAAGTATGCTCACTTCATACTCCTTAAACATCCCTATACTGCAAAAATAGTTGCTGATATGTTTGTGGGTACGGTGGTCAAACTCCACTGATTCCCACAGAGCATTGTTACTGATAGGGACAGAGTCTTTCTAAGTAATTTCTGGACTGAACTTTTTCGTCTCCAGCATACAACATTAAAACGCAGCACCGCTTATCATCCCCAAACGGACGGACAAAGCGAGGTAGTAAACCGTTGCCTCGAGACTTACCTTCGTTGTTTTGCAAGTCAACAACCCGAGCAGTGGGCAAAATGGCTATCTTGGGTAGAATACTCCTACAACACCTCATATCATACCTCTATCCGAATGACTCCATTCAAGATAGTATATGGCAGGGACCCTCCTCCCTTGATCAACTATGGGACTAGTACTACTACTAATTCCTCTCTTGAAGAACAACTTATGGGTCGTGACCTAATGTTAAAAGAGTTAAAGGAACAGCTGGCTATTGCTCAAAACCGAATGAAACAAAGTGCAAATAAGCATCGCAGGGATGTTCAATTGGAGGTTGGAGACTTGGTGTATTTGAAGTTACAACCATATCGTCAAAGTTCTCTAGCTTCATGCCCAAACGAGAAGCTTTCACTGCGATATTTTGGTCCTTTCTCGGTCTTGAAGCGAATCGGAGCCGTTGCTTATGAACTGCAACTTCCTCCTTCTGCTGGAATTCATCCTATTTTTCATATCTCACAGCTGAAGAAGGCCATTGGATTTCCTGAACATGTTCAGCCTCTCCCTCCAATATTGTCGGATGAATTGGAATGGGTGGTAGAGCCGGAAACAATCTTGGCAACTCGTGGGAATGACACGGATTTGGAACTCTTGGTGAAATGGAAGCATCTCCCTTCTTTTGAAGCAACATGGGAACCGTTGCAGTTAATCAAGGATGTTTTTCCCACTTTTCACCTTGAGGACAAGGTGACTTCTGTTGGAGGGGGTATTGATGAGCCTACTACTCCAACAATCCGATTTGTTTATCAGAGAAAGAAAGCTCGTGGTTTTCTTAGAGCCGGGTCTAATAATGAAGGGAATCTCTACAGGTTATGAATAAGAAGGGAAGCTGTTTGTGTGGCTGTATTGTGGCAAGTTTGTTACTTGTTGTTATTGCCAGCATGGCATGTTAGTTACAGTTTGTTACAGAAAGTAGTATATATATAGACAGAAAATGAATGAGCAAATCAGAGTGGAATTTTGTAAACAATGATGACATTGATGAGTAAGGCAGACTCATGAAATCTGCTAGTGTCAGCTTTTACAAACATTCCTAATATAATACTTCTATCCTTCTCTGTTCTTCATCTCTGCTATTTCTTCCTTCTTTATAATCTGTTACAGTCACGTTGCACTTGCCCCTAACAGGATATCTCATTGCATTGTATTAACAACACGTGGAGTGTATATAGTTGCATCCTCAGATAAATAATGTTTAAAAAATATTTTCACAAATTTTTATATTAATTTTCTTTTCTTTCGTTATATGTCAAATTGGAAAGTTCATTTATATTCTGGCGCCTCATTTAAGTAATAGACTAATGAGAGTATTGAATGACTATTCAATAGACTAGAACATTTACACAAAATTATCGATAATTGTAGGACAATTGATACTATGATCGACAAATTTAAGACTAAGTTATAAGTTAGGAGCTTGTTCATGGATATGCACAATCGTGTGTATGTGATGAATTTAATTGTTAACAATAGGTTGGACATTATTAAAATGAGATCAAACTAATTTAGAATATTATTTTGTACTAGACTGCAACACCTAAATAAGTTGAGAAATTTTAAAAAGTAAGATAATTACTTAATCTTTGATAAAGAAGTTATGTATTATGCAATAAAGTAGAATTCGACATTCAAAATGCTTAATGCTTCAATTAAGTATATTGATGTATTTATCAAGTTGGGACCAAGAAATTCTTAATACTTTTGCTTCTCAATGGATTTGAAGAAATCAAAGGTGTTTAACATTGTCACTAAGTAGATGCGTCACTAAGTTGTTTCTAGCATAAAATATCTAATTTCTCTTTTTTTAGCATTATCTAAATTGTTGGACCCCAAACTTTTCTTGAAAGTTAGAACTATTATATGTGAAATGCTGGAAGTTAAAAGTTAGAAGTTAAAAGTTGAAACATGTTCATTGAGTATGATTCAGTGTTTTAGCCATAACTTTTTTTCTAGTTATACAAATGAGATGATTTTTAATTTGGAGTAAACTAGAGGCACAGTTCTACAAATTGTCTGATGAAATCGAATTTTAATTCAGTCTTTAAAAATATCAATTTTCGGATGGAAGTTGAGTACAAAATATTGTTTCAGTATAAGAACAGTTCAGAAAAGTTTGAGATATGACTTTCAGATTTCTGAACCAAATTGAATGATTTTGATGTCATTAGAAAATTGAGACAATGAAGAATATTTTCTAGAAGGACATGTTATCAGATTTCTTCAATTACCTAATCAGAAAAGGTCTTGATTTTTGGAAGAAGTTAGACAATGACTTAAATGAATTTTAAGGTCTTAATAGAGTAATTTTGTGGAGTAAATTAGCATGTTAATGTGAGTAAGATTATATGACATAGGTTAAATTGAATTAAGGTGGAAAGATTTCATGAGGGGCAAAATTGGCAAGTCACTTAAGCATTTAAGTTATAAGGCTTTGAAGGAAGGGTAGAAGGGTCTTTGTACACTCATTAATGGCACAATTGTAATAAGAATTGTGGGCTTGCTTTTAAGGAATGAGCAAGAACGAAAATGGGAGAGAAGAAACAAGGAGAAGAGAGAAGAAGGAGAGAGTCAGTGGGGAAGAGGAGAAAAGAAAGAAAGTCATGGTAGGTTTTGATTTTTCTTGGTCTTGAAGAGTGATTTTGAAGTTGCTCAAGAAGGGAAAAAGGAAGAGGAAGATTAGAACCTTCTTTTGATCCAAGAAATTCATGGTTTGGTGAAGATTCAAGGTAAGCTTGATCCTAACATTTTGGATTTTTGAGATGGTTTTGTTTCATATAGCTTAAGAAATGTATGGGTTTAAGGATTCTAGAATCAATTTTATGAATATGTGTTTTGTGGGTTCTTTGTTGGAATTCCTATTGAATGGAATTTTGTCTTATGTTAAAGCAAATCAAGGAAGGAAAGAGGAGCAAGTGGAGAGATCTTTTTGAGCAAGTATTAAACAAGGAATTCAAGGTGGGTTTCATGTTTATAATTAAGTAATGAGTTATTGATGTTTTTGTTCAAATCAAGAAAGAAAAATGATTTAAATTACTTCATAAATGTTTCTTTTA
Source organism: Erythroxylum plowmanianum (assembly GCA_025531925.1). NCBI lineage: Eukaryota > Viridiplantae > Streptophyta > Magnoliopsida > Malpighiales > Erythroxylaceae > Erythroxylum > Erythroxylum plowmanianum. The sequence goes on from JANVCQ010000003.1 coordinate 18,441,893, forward strand.
TTGCTTTTGAATTTGTGAGATTGCTATATGTTTTGATGTAATTTTGATGATAAATTGTGAAATGATGATAGAAATGCATATGAAATATGTCATGCTCATGAAAGACAAGTTTTAAAAAATGTGCCATTTGGACAATTGGTTTTCAAGTCATGAATTACATGTTATGTGGGTTTATGATGGTCCTCTAAGTTAAATCACGTGCACGTTGACCAAGTTAAAAGCTTTTTCCACCTGCTCGCTAGTGACATGGAACTCCCTCACGGACTCCCATAAGTTGACGACTACGCAAAACTATTATGTGGGATTGCGTTAGTACGTTTTGTTCACTGCTACACAGGACCCTTAGGAAAAATGTGTAGTATGTTTTGTTTTTGATCCACCTAAACCATTTCTGACATGCTTATGTGTTTATGAATTGTGAACAAGTTGAAAAATGCATAAATTATGTTGTTGTGATTTTGATTACATGACATAAATTTTGAAAAACCTATGTTTTATGATTCAATAAGAATTTTCTATGAGAATGAACTTTTTGAACAGTTTTGCTTGTTATTTGTTATAAGCATATTACCTACGAGCTTTTAAGCTCACCCCCACTCTCTTTCCCTTATTTAGGTGATGAGCAAGAGATCAAGTGAAAGTGAATCAAGGCATAAATCCGAATTTGCATGTTTTGTGCTATTTTGGAGTAATTTATGCAAAATAAAGTTGTAATTGCATTTTGAGCAATTATTATTCAAGTGTCATGTGTAATTTGGAGATTTTGGAATATTAATGTAATACGGCTTGGAATGCCATTAAAGTTTGTAAAACTCTTAATTTATGATGTTAATGAAAAATGGATTTGTGTATGGACATGAAATGTGAATTGGTATATGGATGGCTATGATGAATGTTGAGCATGAATGGTTGGTATATATACATATATATTCACATCAGTGAGATGTCATGGAAAAGATAATAGGAATTATGAATGTATAAGAATGATGTGTCATAGAGGAAATGAAGTTGGGATAAATTTCAAGTTTTCATGAGGGTAAAATGTTTGTTCTGACTTCAGGAGAAATTCTATATTAATCTGTGATGATTTTGACCAAGTTGTCTGAATAGAAGTTATAGATGATCCTTCTAGCTTTCCCAAGATATAAAGTATGTCAATTTTAGGTATCAGAGTTGAGAGATATGAGCATTATAAGTGATGATGTTGCATAGAAAGTATGAACATGTTAGCTATAGTGAATGATGAGATTTGTGGTATGTGATGAGTCATTGAGTTGATATTTGGGAGTTTTCATGAAATCATTTTGGTAATTGGATGTTTAAGAAGTGATATTACATTAGAAGAAGTAAAATTGGGAAGATTATGAGTGAATATGATGTTATATTAGATGTGGGAAGTATTGGAGAGGCTTTGGGGAACCCCTATCTCCGTTAAACGGACCTTATCGGGTGAGAAATGACTCCTAAGCCGGACATAACGGACATGGATGTCCGTTAAACGGACCTTCTCGGCCAAATTTGGCTCCCTTCCCTGACAATGTCCGTTAAACGGACATTCACTGGACAGCTTCGGTAAATTGAAATTTTTGACCCTTTTAGATGCCAAAGCTCTCTTTGTAGTCTTCATAAACATTGTAGATCTAGAAGTCTTCTTTCAAATAGTCCAAGAACAAACTCAATAAGACATCTGTAGAAAAAGTTATGGCATTTGCGCCATAACTGGTACAATATGATTTAGGACACAAATATGTTGGATGCTTTTGGTCATAACTTCCTCATCCGACCTCCAAATGAAGTGATTTTTGAAGCAATAGATTACTAAGACATGTATCTATCTCTCCATAAAAATTGGTATCCTTTGGTGTTGTTTTGAAAAAGTTTGATTGGAAATTGATCTTCTTGTATGGAGTAATCTTCTAACTGATACTTAATCCATAACATCTATGAATACCAACTTGCAGTTGACATGTATTTAGCCTCTGTAGTTGATAGAGCAATTGAACTTTGCCTCTTGCTTGACCATGAAATTAGATTATGAAAAAGAAAGTGACAACCTTCACTTGTACTCTTTCTATCAATTCTATCTCCAGCATAATCAGCATCACAGTAACCAATTAACCTGAAATCTTTACCTTTCTTATACATTAAACAAAGATTAGTAGAACCTACCAAGTATTTCAATAGTCTTTTAACAGCAATATAATGAGATTCTCTAGGATCTGCTTGAAATCTTGCACACAAACAAACACTCAACAAGATATCAGGTCTGCTTGCAATTAGGTAAAGTAAAAACCAATAATTCCTCTGAAGAGGGTTTGATCAACCTTCTTACCTATTTCATCCTTAGATAAAAGGTTTGAAGAATGCATAAGAGTTGACATAGGTTTAACCTTTTTCATTTTATATTTGACTAACAATTCTTTGATGTATTTCTATTGATGAATAAAAATCTTTTCTTCGGTTTGCTTAATTTGTAAACCAAGGAAAATTTTCAATTCACCCATAATACTCATTTCAAATTCACTTTTCATAAGATTTTCAAAACTAAATCATAGCTTCTTAGAAGTTGCACCAAAAATAATATCATCTACATATATCTGTACTATAATGAAATCATTTTTGATACATTTTCTAAACAGAGTCTTATCTACTTGTCCTTTAATAAAGTCATTTCTAATAAAAAATGAACTTAGACAATCATACCAAGCATGAGGTGCTTGTTTTAATCCATACAAAGCTTTATGAAGTCTATAGACATAATCTGGTTTATCAGTATCTTTAAAACCATGAGGTTGCCTTACATAAACTTCTTCATCTATAAAACCATTCAAAAAGTTACTTTCATTATCCATTTGAAACAGTTTTATATTATGACAAATAACATACACAAGAAAAATCCTAATAGCTTCTAGTCTAGCTACAAGAGCATAGGTTTCATTATAGTCTATTTCTTCTTTTTGATATAAAACATGAACTATTTTGACTTTTTAAATCATCTAAATTAATCTTATAGAGATTGTTTCATCTCTTGGCAGAAAATAATATAGAACCGTCCTTGTTTTTGACTATATAAGAATTTTGATTAAAGGATACTTCAAAATCAAAATCACATAATTGACTTACACTAATTAGATTATGCTTTAATCCTTCAACTAGCAGAACATTATCAATAGAAGCAAATGAATATTTACCAAAATTTTCAATTCCAACTATTTTACCCTACTGGTTGTCTCCAAAAGTTACTGATCCTCCTTGCTTATTTTGGAGGTATAGGAATATAGACCTTCTTCCCTTCATGTGTCGCGAGCATCCACTGTCCAAATACCATTGGTACTGGTTGCTTTTTTCAAGAAGGGAGATCTATAGTATATATTATGTACCCATATTTTCTTGGGTACTTTGGGATTAGACTTACAAGAATTCCTCGAACAATAAGAATATTGCTTCTTTTTCTTTCTGATAGGGATAAAACTCTTATTATGATGAACATTACTATTAGTAAACCCTAAACCACTCTTATCCTTTAGATGTCTATATTTTCCAATCATATCATTCATCCTTTTAGTACTTTTAGTAAATGATGATAAATCTGTTGAAAGAGTATTAATCCTTTGTTTCAGTTGATTAATCTCCTCAAATCTATCTACAATTACTTTCTTTTTCATATCATCTACTTGTTTCTTAAGGCAGACGCTTTCTTTCTCTAACACTTCCATGTTCTTCAAGCTTTCAACAAATTTCTTTTTCAGAATCCTATATTGTTTTAATATAGCACGCGAATCTTCTAAAAATTCTAAATATGCCTCTTGAAGATCATTAAATTTAGAAGTTACATCATCGTCGCATTCTTTTTTAGCTACCAAGCATATATTTGCTTGTTCTGATGCTTCTGAATCGGAGTCAAATTTGGATGAGTCCAAATCTTCCCATGTTGCCATCATGCTCTTTTCATTTTCTTTACTTTTCTTCTGTTTTCTTTTGAGCAATGGACATTCAGACTTATAATGTCCTGGTTTGTTGCACTCGTAGCAGATGATAGACATTTTCTCATTTTTGGCTTTGTCTTTGCTATTCTTCTTAAAAAAAAGTCTTTATTTCCTTTTGCTTTCTTTTTCCATGTCCTCCTAATCTTTCTTGAAATGAAGGATAGTTCATCATCAACTTCACTTGAATCTTGATCAGATTCACTAGTATCATCATTCTTGATTTCTTCAATCTTTAACACTTTTGAAGATGTGCTTCTATTTTTCTGATTCTTCTAAGCAGCCTTTAATGCAATAGATTTATCTCTTTTAGGTTTATCTTCTGTATCAAGCTCTACTTCATGTATCTTCAGTGAACCAAGCAATTCATCTAACTTCAGCTTGCTTAAGTCTTTGGCCTCTTATATTGCTGTAAACTTAGGTCTCCATCTTTTAAGTAGACTTCTGAGAATCTTTCTGACATGATCTTGATTATTGTAGATTCTCCTAAGAGCTTTAAGTCCATTAACAATTGTTTGAAATCGTCCAAATATCTGATCAATAGTCTCCTTTTCTTTCATCTTAAACAGCTCATATTGATGAACAAGAATATTGATCTTGGACTCTTTCACTTGATTTGTACCTTCATGTGCAATGGCTAATGTATCCCACATCTCCTTTGCAGATACGCATCCATGAACCTTGTCATATTTACTTCTGCTTAGTGCATAACTTAGAAAGAACTTGGCCTTTGAATTCAACTAAAATCGAGCTTTCTGATTGGCTAACCATTTGTCACGAGAGATGATATTGCCTTCATCATTTGTTGGTGTATATGGACCAATCTCGATGATATCCCAAAGATCAATAAGTGTGGATTCTATGAAGAGTCGCATCCTGTCCTTCCAATAATGATAATCCTCACCATTGAATACAGGAGGTCTTATGACCGAGGCACTTTCAGCTATAAAAACATATGATTCAGCCATAGATCTTTGTCATCACTTTGTGACAGTGTTTCTTGGAAACCTTGCTTTGATACCAACTGAAGTAAATCACTTGTTAATAGAGAAATCCGATATGATATGTAAACTACACAAGAAGGGGGGTTGAATTGTGTAATTTTTTCGAAAATATTAATCTTTTGAGACTTCTTGAATTTCTTTACAAAAATTCAAATGATTACTAAAATACTTTGCTAAAGTTAATAAGCAATGCAATCACAAGTAATATTATCTACTCGTCTAACAACAAGAAAATTAAAAGATAAGGGTTAGATAATAGATGCTACGATTTTATACTGATTCACCCCAAATCTTGAGCTACATCCAGTCCTCAGAGTTAGTCTAATATTTCACTATACTCTCCCAACTTTACAAGTATTCTTTCTACACTTGCAGACCCTCTTCAGATCTCACTCACAAAGTGTTCTTTATCAACTGTATTAGCCTCTCCAGGCTCCAACCTTCCCCTCTCTCTCTAGGAAAAGTATTTTTGAGCTTTAGGTTATAAATGTATTTGCTCACTTTTTTCGCACTTTGAATACATAATTTTTGCTAATGTAAAAGAATTTGTTATTTTAGTCTTTGACTAGAACTAGTATTTATAGCCTAAGTCTCCTACTGTCTTCTTGAAAACTGCTTCTTGAATCTTCTAGAAACAGTCATTAGTTGAGTCCTGTAACTAACTTCAACTAACTAACTATCTGACGTTCTAGAATATCTTCCTTTTGTATCGTTGGGAATAATGCTTCTTCTTTTACTACGTTTCGTCTATTATTTCGCTTCATCTATTATATCGCTTCGTCTGTTGTTGCGCTTCGTCTGGTGTTATGCTTCGTCTGGTGTTGCACTTCGTCTGTTGTTGCGCTTCGTCTAGTGTAACGCTTCGTCTAGTGTAGCACTTCATCTGGCGTTGACCGTGTACCTTCTGAGTTGACTAATTGTTACTTATATTTTTCTGCACACTTAACAAATTTATCAAAACAGTTCATACATTTATAAGATTATTATTATTTGATTGTCATCAAAATTAATAGA
>JANVCQ010000003.1:18463978-18479609 GCA_025531925.1 Erythroxylum plowmanianum
TGAAGCGGCATACATTCTTGGAGTCAAGATTTTAAGAGATCGTTCGAAGATATTGTTATCGCTTTCACAAGCGATGTACATTCAAAGAATTCTTGAACGACTCCGTATGCAAGATTCCAAACCAATTGATAATCCTATTGCTAAAAATGAAGGCCTTAGTAAGAGAAATAAACTGTCAATGCCACAAGAATGAGAACAAATGAAGAATGTTTCCTACTCTAGTGCAATCTGAAGTCTTATATACGCAATGATATGTACAAGACTAGATATTTGTTAAGTTGTTGGGATGGTAAGTAGATATTAATCAAATTCAGGTCAAATACATTGGAAAGCAGTAAAGAGAATATTGAGGTATTTAAAGGGAACTGAGGACTATGCATTATGTTATTAGGGAAATGATCTACGTATATAAGGGTATACTATGTATTCTTACTAAACCATGGAGCAATATCATGGAAAAGTAAGAAACAATCTTGCGCATTATCCACAATGGATACTGAATTCATAACATTCTCAACTGTAATACAAGAGGCTGTGTGGCTTCATTGATTCTTAGTGCATTTGGGAGTCATTAAAAGAAATTAATCCAATGACCATCAACTGTGATAGTCAAGCTGCAATCGCTTATACTAAAGACCCCAAATTTCATTATAAGACAAAGCACATAGATACCAAGTATAATTATGCGAAAGATATAATTGCACGAGGAGAAATGAACATGAAATATATATCTACATGAGATATGATAGTAGACCCAATGACAAAGCCAATTTCTATAGATGTATACATTGGGCATGTAAAGTCACTAGGACTACGTAGATGTTGAAATGTACTGATAAACATTTCTCTGTGTATGTTCACTTATTATAATGTCATATTTTAGATATAATGTATGATAAATATTATACATTATGTATCATTTAATTCATGAATATATGTATTTTTGCATAAATAAATTTTGGGATGAATCACAAGTATATGAGACAGATTGTAAATTGGCCTTCTCACACGGGAAATCACATATGATGTTTATCCTCGCTAGAGATGCATGTTTAAAGTTTATTATCTAGGTGATAATTGAGAGCGAGAAACTTAAACCATAAATGTCGCAAGGAAATTGGTTCAACGTGATTTGTTAATCACTATATCTGTCTTATGTTGCCAAATGTGAGTTATGAACAAGTTTTGAGTAGATAAGTAAACTGAAGTTAAACATTGAGTATGTCTGAACTATCATCTGTACAGTATTTTTTAAATAAAAAATGTTCAAGTTAAATGAACTGGGTAAACTGTAACACATGACTTGTACTATATGTGCACAACTGACCAAAGAAAGGGATTAATGTAAGTCACCATATCTCATCTTACATTGTGTGAGACCCTTGAGGTTAAGAAGAACCTCATCATATACCCTTGACTCTTGTTTTATTCTTGAGAATTGAATTTAAAGTTTGCTACTTTAGGTTATTTCCAAAAGATCAAGCAAGATGTGATCCTATGGAATAATTATAGGAAAGCAAATTAAATTTAATTTAAAAGAGAATTGAGAATAGAAGAAGATTCATTTTTTTAGATTATTGACTCACATGAAAAGTATTCATAGATGGCTATCGTCTCTTTAGTAGAGAATTTGAATACAATCATGACTCAAGAAACTAAATGATCAAAGAAAAGTGAAAATACGAGATATGACCTAGGTATAGCATACAATGTTTACTATAGAAAACTTAAGTCCTAGGATCAATTTGTTAATCTATATGTCATATACTCCTAACATATATATGCAATGTGCTCTCGTTATATACTAGTCAAATCGGTTATTGAACAAGTATGAGCGCTGTAGAGTCTGTTTTTTAATGAGATTAAACACATCATGTGTGAGTGGGAGATAATGACCCATATATACCCATGAAGGGTATTAGGGTCAATATCATTGAAATAACTACTAAAGGAGTTATATGAAGACCATATGCACGAAACGGTATATACATACATTTGTGTATGTTAACTTCTTCTATGAACCATACATTAGAAGAGAAAAGAAGAACTCTGCAGTTGGTAACAAAAAGTTCTTTAAATGGTGGAATCACAATAAGAATCTAAGTACGTGATTCTTTGTTTTATATGCATATGAAACAATCATGTTTATCATAATCTACGTGATGATGTCCATCTTGCCACGTTAGTTCAAATGCACACAAAACATAAACTAAATCAAGACGTTTATTTATTATCAACAGAGATAATAACATTTAACATGATACTTAGTCATTAAAAATTAAATTTATTGATTTATTAGATATATGATAAAATATTAAAAGTTATAATTTCTTAATTTTGTTACATATTAGTTTAATTACTTTATTTGATAAGATTATATTAACTTAAGGATGAGTTCTATTTATGAGAAACTTACAAAGATTATTAAAAAATAATTTTTTCATAGGCAAGTTTGAAAAACTTGCAACGGTGAAAGTCTTTTAGCTAAGAAAATTTTCTTTGACTAGCTTCTTATATGAAATAACATTACCGAAAGTTATGGGATAATTGTAAATGATATAAATGCAGTTATAAAAAGATTGCCACAATTTAAAATCCTAATTTTTATATTTTAAATTTAAACCGTACAATCTTCTTTACTACAGTCAAAGAACAAAATATATCCTATATTTTTATATTTTTATATGTTACAAATTCATTTTTGTTGATTTCGTAATGGTGGAGGTTAATATCTATATTATATGGAGAGGAATTCTTATCATTTTCGATACATAAATGTTTACGTTTCTTTTCTGACATAAGAATTTCGATCTTTATTCGTATATGTTCATATTCCAAAGCCATATTATGTATAGAGATATCAAATTACTCAGCCACACTATGAAGTTACGAGAGAAGGTGATTGATAAGAGAGTAAGAAGCGATGTTTTTATCTCAAAAAATCAGTTTAACTTTATGCGAAGAAGCAGAAGTTTTACATCTCCTTAAAAAATTAGTGGAATATTACAGCAAAAGATAACATAACCTACACATAATTTTTATTGATTTAGAGAAAACATATGATAGAGTACCTAGAAAAATTATGTAGAAGTGTTTAGAAGTTAGGAGAGTTCTTATTACTTATATTTGGGTTATTAGAGATATGCATGAAGGTGTAAAAACTATAGTAAGGACATAAGATACAAAACATTTTCTATCAATATTGGACTATATTAAGGTTCCTCTTTAAGCCTTATTTTGTTTGCAGTATTGATTGATGAGCTCACAAAAAAATTCCAAAGAGATATCTCTTGATATATATTGTTTATTGATGACATTGTTTTAGTGGATGAAACAAATAATGATGTCAATGTCAAACTTGAACTTTGAAGGGATTTGTTAGAGTTGAATGACTTTAGATTAAATACGACTAAGATTGAGTAAGTGGAGTATAAATTTTTGAGAAATAAGATAGCTACCGGTATAGAGGTAAATATTAGTTAAAAGTTATACTACTAAAGGAGTGTTTTAACTTTTAATTATGTAGAAGCAATCGTCCAAAGAAGAGATTGATGATTTTTCAATTCTAGACTTTCCTATTTTGCTTGTATTTCATGTCTTTTTTTCCCTGAGATATCTGCAATCCATTGACTTGGTGATTTCTTCCCAGGTTAAAAGAACACTGGAACAGTTTACACCAGCTCATTGGGATGAAGATGAGTGGCATCCCTTGCTTGGTCCATGGCGATTCATCCAAGATCTAAGTCTCTGCATTGTCTCCCTGACGGTAGAGCTGAACACGTTCTTTCTCAAGTTTTGTCTATGGGTTCCTCCAAGAAATCTTGTGGTAGTTTATAGATTGATATTGTGGTGGTTCCCACAATTCGTGAGTACAATTCATATCTCCAGGATCGGAATCCCCTATCTCTCTATTGTTGAGATGATTTTAAGCGCATCTGAATTTGTGAAGATAATGAATGCAAAATGATTCTCATGTATGCCGATTCTTATTCAAATTGCTTTCAGGAAACCAGTGAAAAAAGTCGGGGCTTTTTGCTGGCTTTCCCTGGCCTTATGTATTGTTGAATTACTCATTTGTATCAAGTTTGGACATGTTATGTTCTGTATCTCAATGGGTTCATGTCGATCCATTTTTATATAATCTATTTGACATTGACGTATTTTAACTGCTGATTCAGGTCCGTATCCTAATCCCCTGCCTGTATGTTCTTTTGGACATTTATTGGAGTTGCGATACTTGTGTTTCTGATTGTTTGGTCTTGGCAACTACATGGAAGTTTACAAAGAAAGAGGCAATGATTTTGTTGCTGGCATCGCACATTATTCTTTGATTCCTTAAAACTTTTAGTAAATACTCACTAAATAGGATTGTAAGTGCTTAATTTATTAGCTTAGTGGATCACAGTTCATCATTTATAAAATTTTCCTTTTCTTCCCTTTCATTATCGTAGCTACCTGGGTAACTGAGTAACGTAATTAATTTAATTGGCAAAACTTACCCCATTCTGTCATTTGATTTCCTCTTTTCAGAAGTTTCGTTTACCAATGGCAGCAGATTGCAGTTCGTGATTTGTATTTTGTAGAAGATTTCAAGGCCACAGCGTTCGAACTTTCATTTCACTTGGTCATTCGTTATCTTTGAAAATTAGAGGTATGAAATTAACTGGCCATAAGTGCATCCATCTTTCTCTTTTCTTCGGATCCAAATTATCCACACAAAAAAAAAAGAAAAGGATGCCCGCTGGAGTAATCTTTTCGAATCGAAGCAGAAAATGCGACTGAACTTTTTTAACATTTTCGTTGTTGTACTAAAACTTCACCTGCCCCTAACCCAGTTTTCAACATCATCATATAACTCGAGTTTGTATAACAGTCTAATTAATGACATACGACTCAAATGAGTAAAAATTATACTAAAGTTGTCGATGAATTTTAATTTGGTCTTCATATTTGAAACGTCTTTTTTGTTATTGCAATTGTTTTTCAAAGTGGTTTGTCTCGTTATGTTAGCAAGTAAGGATAGATTTAGAGTGAATGGAGGTGTTTTATTCTTTTTACACGAGGTTCGGTTGTCTTGGGTTAGTTCTTAAAATCTGAGCTTCAATATGGAGGATGATATGTCCTTATAGCTCTGGCCGTTAGTTATGATAATATTCATTTGTCAATAGTTGGATTGTCAGCTTCATTTGTCTTTACTCTTACTTGTATTAAAACAACAGTTTTGCACAAAGTAGCAGACGCTATACTGCTTTAAATTAATCTAGCTCGATACACCCTATAAACATATACCACATTCACTATCTTCACTGACTATACAACATTCATTTTGATTAAAACAATTCATACATTTTTCTTTTTTGGGTATGGGCTCCTTTTCAGTACCTCATTATATTCCGATGCAATGTGGGAGAATTATCGGGACCTCTATTTCAGTTCCTTTCAAATCTGGACTTGGAATGTCGACGATAAATCTGCTGGCTACGTACTTGCGTTGTTCCGGAGGGTGTCCTATTATATTGATGAATGAAAATGCTTCACGAGGATCAACTTACTGTTCTTGACATTTGATGGAACACAGTATCTCATTTTACTTGGAAGGAAATGGCATAGCAGGCAATTTTCTCTTCCACTCAGTCTTTCCCCGAACAATTTCTTCGCTTTTAGCTTCTCCTTTGGTTTGAAGTAAATGTGTATATCTGGGAGGTATCTTGTCCAGAGATCCTAGAAGTCCATTTCCTTGTATTATCTGTGTAGCCAACGAAAATCTGTTGAGTAGGCTCATTTCATTCTCTTCACTTGAATCTCTTGCAAGGATCCCATATTCATCAGGTTCGCAGAGTGACTGAACTATATCTGAACTCCCACATTCCCTTCTGTATTCTAGTACAATGCTCGACAATTGGTGATCTTCCAAAAATTGGTCAGGTATTGTCTGGAAAAGGAAAATGGGCACAAACGTTGGGAGCTTCTTGTTTAATAAAATTGATGAAAGGTTGGGGTGTGCATTAGTTTATGTAGATGTAGATAATTACCTCCAACATCCATCTTACGTATTTGACGTTGTTGACATGGTGGTTCATGTCCAAATCGCTTCTTTTGGGCTAGGCAGAAATAATAATTTTAGTTTTCAGTTAGTTGTAGCTTGTGATGTTGAAATTTGATAGTGATGTTCACCTTGAGGTTAGAGTTCATGTATCTTGCTTCGTCGTCAAGTTTACTGATTTTGTCTGGAACTTCTTCGATTGCTTGTTTCTCAATGAACCATGGTGAGATCTCAGCCCTCACTTCCTCGGGCATCTTTGAGAGGCGCCTCGTCGTCTGGTTCATCATCACCCAAGTGCTGTTTCACGTCGTAACAAGGAGTAGTAATTTTCTTTTTGCTAATTTTTTTATTGATTAAGCAAAATACTCACGTTCACGTAATATCAATTGTACTTGGGTTTAAACGCGTAAATCTAACAGGCGTTTGAATAACAAAATTGGTCCAATTGTACTTGGGTTTAAACGCGTAAATCTAAAAGTGGGCGAGAATGGTGTAATTGCATCTTACAAAACAACAATAAATGTTAACTGATCCTTCCCTATTCCTGTAATATGGAAAGGATAATTAATTTTAAAGTGTCTAATATTTTAAAGTTTTTTTTAATCAAATATTTAAGCTTTTAAATGTTTAAAATTTTAATAGTTCAATTCAAAATATTAATTTTGTCACATAATAATAAAAAAAATTCCTTAACTATTTACCCAAAAAAATTTCCTTAACTAAATCTGTAAATTTTATTATTAACGAAATTAGCTTGTTAAATTCATAAATTGAATTATTAAGGCTTAGAAAGACGTGGAACAAACGTACCTGGTCGCACGTGCAAGTACCTGGCCTGTTGCTTGGCTTCGTATCAGCCAATCTCGCCGCATTCCGTTTCTGCCAGAGGCTCCAACCCATGTGTCGATGTCCACTATCTCACCCCTACACCAAAGTCCACCTTATAGTTAACGTTTGTGCATTAGCATTAGCATATTTCGCTGTGTTTGTGTGAAAGTTGAAGCTTCTTACGTACAACGGTCGTTTGTATACTTCTCTGTCATACCAACTTTATTGAAAATGAAAAACTGTAAAAGCAGTCACTATGGATCTATACTATAACCGAAATCGACTTCATTGGGTTGAGGTTAAGTATTTCAATTCCTTTTTCCGTTTTGTCCTTATACCAAGTCGAAGAATAATTAATAATAGTGTAAAAAAACAGAAAGGAATAGAAAGAACACCCCCTTGATCCTACTGAAAAAATTTCTGCTACCGTTAATTTTGGCTGATATATCGTATAAACAGCTTTGTTTCTCTTTAAGTATTTTCAGTAAAGTGGAAATGAAACCAATTCAACATGTTAGGCTCTTAGTTGGCATAACTCAATCAGAGGAAGATGGGCCACCAGCAAAATACAGAGGATACAAATTGTTTTCTTTTTTTCTAGGAAATTGAGGATACAGATTATTAGAACTATATAATTCCCATTTCAATCCTAAAAAACTTCTCACAAGTTCATTTTTAGAACAAGTTTAATGATGGAGAAATAGCAGTTACCAGATTGGATAATGATCCACTTGAGCGTGCATTCTTGAGACAACCCAGATGAGATTGTTCCTAACCATTCCATGCGTGGCTCCGAATCCGTTGCTGAGAAGTCCCGACATCCATACATGGTTCAGTGCTGTTTCCTACATCACTTAGGAATACTTGTAAGAATACAAATTAACTATCGCTGTGTGCGTTGAATTTGATAACGGAAACAAGTTTCTGTTATGTCACCTGAAGAAGATTCAGAATACTTTCAAGAGTGGCAGTTTTATCAGCTCCAACTTCATACGACCTGATAACAACTGTCTGTCTGTAGCCAACCCCACCTTCAATTATCAGGCCTTGACGATGAGGATCAACGCACTGCTTCTTTGTTGGTATGTTTTGACGTATCTGCTCCTTTGGGATGCTTCCATTTTTAGATATAAAAGCATCTGACGAGGTCTGCAAGCTTGCGGTTTGGCTGAGAGGATCAACCTTAGACAATCTGTTGGAGGTACCGTTAACTTTGATTCTGTTCTTAGGAGGATCGTTATTGTAACTATTGCCGGACTGACACCTGATAGGTGAGGTGATGGTATAAGAGAAAGCAGCCATCGTTTTGAGCTGTTTTTGCTTTTACGTGAGGAGATGGAAAAGTTGAAACTGAGAAATGGGTGCTTAAACACATTTATAGAGATTAAACAGCGGGGTATGGCCAACTCCAAGGAAGTGAGTCTCAAATAGTTTACAGGGACAAAATTAGGTAGCTTCGTTATAGCAAAATGCCGAGTAAATCAAAGACAGAGCCTTGAGTGTGGTGAAATGAGGTGTTTTTGGTGGAACAAGTCCAGTAGTCTTAGTAGTGATCGAATCGCTGGAGCAGACAAAAGGGTTTGTTTCTTTTCCTAACTTTTCGTGTCGGAAACCAACTATTCTTTGGGATCTTGTTAGTTGTTAATTATTATTTACTTTTGGCTTTTACAGCAATGTTAAATTCTTAGTCTCTGTTTGGATGGACTTTTGGCATATATTATTTGTATAACCTTGCGTTTTGTTTATAGTCCCCAAGGAGCACAACTCTTTTCTGTGGGAGGAAGCAATTGCTATCGTTAATAACTAGTAAAGAACTAATTGCCACTTGTTTTAGTCGGCTGTGACTCCGAGGAAAGGAAAGAGCAACTCGCAAGCTTTTTACTCGGCTTACTTAAGCAGCAGTTTCCAAAAAAAGGCCTTATATTTGCCATCGCCATTTGGGACACGACCAACAAGCTTTTGTCGAATAATAAAGCTAGGCAACTAAAGGGATTGGTAAAATTTTTGTATACTCCAGATATCTTTCGTTTTCTGGGGTTGCCCCAAGTTGGGGGGCTCTCACCCTCTTGTCAATATCTTCACTCCCCAAATATATTTAGAAAAGCCCCTTTTCAATCTCTGTCCCTTACACATACTGTATTTTAGATCCTTCCCCGCCATTTCTACATGAGTTCAAACTTCAAAGTAGGGCGTATTGAGTGGATAGGACTAAATTTTGTTACCTAGCTGCCCAGAGAGGATTAGAACTTGAAGGTTTAATCTCAAATTCACTTGAGCCATGTTTCGTAATTGTCTCCAGCATATTGAAAAACCATAATCTTGGGATGGTTGTAGTTTTTAATTTTAATTTTTTGTTTTTAGTTTGTATTTTTCTTTTGAATAAAAACAAAACCTTATTTACTTATAGTTATATTTTTATTAATTATAATAATTAATATTAGATAAAACTTAAAAATAAATTATTTTTAATTAATTAAATTTATTTTAATCTTTTATATAATATTTATTATTAAATTATAAAAAATTATTAAAATAAATGATTTTAAATTAAAATTTTATTTATAAATTTTATTTATTATATATTTTTAACTATTAAATAAAACTTTTATTTGAAATTTATATATTTTGAAGATATTTTAAATTTAATTATATTCATTAACAATTATTAAATTAAATTTGTCATAATTTTATTAATAATTAATATATTAAACAATTACAGAATATATATTTAGTCGTTGGTAAATCATATTATAAAAATTAGAAAATAAAAATTATTTTTTGTGAATTTTGAAAACTGAAAGAAGCTAAAATAATAAATAGAACAAATAAATTTTTTATTAAATTTAAAAATAAATAAACATACCCTTATTTTTAACATGGAAGCTACTAAAATAAGAAATATAGGCGAAGGAACTGGGCATAATTTCCTTCTCAAACTCATGGAGTTCGTAGCCAATAATTAATACCTTCCTAAAAAAAGGAAGTCAATAGACAAATGAGTAGTTGAACACGTGATAAACATTTAACTGCAAGCCGAGTAGAGCTGAGGCGAATGAACGACTGAAAAATCTCGTCTTCTGTATGAACTTGAATTGTCCGATGTTAAGAAAAGATCCGAATAAAACCTGGAACATGTACGGTTAAAGAAAAAAGAAAAAGTGGGTTACGACAAGAATGGACCTCGAAACCTTAGATGATTAATTTGCTTAGATTCTTGAAAGAGACTGTCTAATTATGTGGACATTTTATAATGATTAGACAATGATCAAGCACAATTCATTTCATTAGTTCTCCAATGTTGCCGTTGCCTATTTTTGTCATTTCGTTAGTTCTCATTTTAAAGACGGTCGGTCAACACTCAACAGTCATCAGTTAGCACGGCGAATTCAGCGCTCATTAGTTAATACAATTTAGAGGCCATTGATGTGTGTTCCTTCCAAAGGAGGAGGCTATTTAATAGCCAGAATGGAGAATTGAAGTGCACATGTTTTCATCTAAAACTTGGGCCAGACATAAATGATATACGGTTAGTTATGTTAAGACTGCAAGGTAAAAATTATTATAATGCAGTGTTGGGTAATAAAACCACGCGTTATTCAAATCTAAATAAAAGGCATTGAAACATTTATTGTGAAATCTGGATAAACGGAACATGCTAATGCAAGTGAATGTATGTTTAAATAGGAGAATAAAAGTTGCTTCTTATGAACATGTAGACATTGAAGTAAGTATTCAATTGTCTTTTGCATTCGGCAGTGACATAAAATAGGGTGTACTTCAGACCAGCTCGCAAAGATTTTTAAACTCAAAATTTTGGTTTATTAAAAGCTATAATCCCACAAGATTTAGAATTACGAATACCTCATCTTTTCTTTTTGTTTGATGATGAAAATATATATTTTGAGATACAAGCCATATAGGTTATTATTTATTCTCCTCTTTTATTCACTCATAGAATTGTTGAAATATTACTAATTAAATTAGTAGCAATAAAATCTAGGCAATCACTTTTCAAACACAAATACTGTCAAATAGGAGTTAGACAGATAGCTAATAATTTCAACTTCTTTAATTGCCAAAACTTGAGCAAATACTGAAATTCCAGGAAAATTAATAAGCAGCTGTTGAAAATGAATAATCCAACATCAAGAAGAAATATGAGTGAGTTATATATAAATATATGATTTATTGTTCATTACAATCCTCAAAATTTTTCAAAATACTTCATTGATATCAAAGCCAGAGCGAAGTTTGATTAATAGAAATTCATGGCTTAGCTATAAGTTAAGGGAAAACTAGTCTGGTATGAATAGATCCAAAGGTCTAAAAATTCACTATTACAATGATCATATGTCGAAAAGACATATGAGGATGAAGTTAGTTATACTTAAAGATTTGACTAATAAATTAGGCTAAAAGAGTATTTTAGCCCTCAACTTTTATATTGAAGTCTAAATTGGACCTTAACGTTTTAGTGTGTTTGAAATAAACTCTCAAGTTTGCAAAACGTTCAAAATGAATCATAACGTCTAGAAAATGTTCAAAACAACCCTTAAATAGACGGAACTACTAACGAAATTAGGCTTTCATCAGTTAAATGCTGACATAACATTTTATTTTGTTGATGTGAATTTTTTTAGATTTTAATATAATGGGACTCACATATAGATGACGTAGATTTTTTAAAAATGATAGTAAGTCCCACTTCTACTCATCAAAGATACATGATCAATAGTTCTGTTTACGAATTTTTTCGTTTGAGGAGAATTTCCATTGTTTCTTTCTGTTTTGAACAACTCCAGATATTGGAGTAATAAGTGAAGCAACAATCTTCATCCAAGAACAATTTCATCTCAGCAATATTAAACTTGAACTTTTGGCTGGTCTCCTTAGCATCTACTCCTTTATCGATGCAACTTTCACTGGTCAAACCTTAGACTTGGTTGGTCGTTGCTACATCATTGTAGTTGCTAGATGTTTTTTTCTTTGCAGGAGCCATCCTGATGGGTTTTACCACCAACTATGCTTTCTTATGGTTGTTTGCTTAGTTGCTGGTATTGATGTTGGCTTTGCCATGACGATTTCTCCCGTCTACACGATTGAGGTCACTCCATCATCAATGCGTTGCTTCCTCAGCTCTTTCATAAAGGTATCTATACGTATATTATTGTCATTGATCATCTATAACTTTTGTATAACTAGGACTATAATGGTTGTTCTTATGTAGGTTTTCATTAACATTGGAACCTTACTCAGATATGTGTCAAACTATGTGTTCACAAGACTCCCAGGACACTTGGGCTTGGAGTTGGTGCAGTCCCTTCAATTCTTATTACTTTGGCATGTTAGCGATGCCTAAATCACCTCATTGGTTAGTGATGCAAGGTAGGCTTAGTGAAACCAAGCGGGTTCTTAAAAAGGTTAGTGTTTAAGAGAAAGAAGCTCAATAGCAACTTGCAAGAATCAAAGAAGTTGTTGATATTCCACTAGATTTTGATAGCGAAATCATAGAGTTACCAAATAAGAAAAGTCATGGAGCAGGCATGTGAACAGTGTTGTTCATCTATCCTAGTCCTGTTGCTCGACAAATCTTGATTTTTGCTCTTAGAATAAGAGTGAGCTGGCATATCTCACTCTTTCGTTCCCGCCTAGCTCGAGTGTTTTGCTGCTTTGCACTAGGACTTCGCTCTTCGATCTCCAGCTTCGAGAGCTACCCAGAGGCTCCTATGGAGCCCCCTGCTTTGGAGGGTCAGCTCTATAAATGGGTACGTACCCGTAAACGTGAGGATGAGCTAGCTGTGCCACCTCCCACGTCGTATAGTGCAGCCGTGAACGACCCTGCTATTGCTGAAGGTCCTACCACCGTTTGGACTGAAGACGACATTATAGACATAACTGACGGTGATATCTAGGTCTTAGAGGCACCGGGGGGAAGCATTCATCTCTCCACCACCTTCAAGTCTAAGCTTGACGCCCAATGGAATTATGCGGTGGTCGTGAATCTTCTCGGTAGAAAGATCGGCTACCGCTTGCTCTGCTCGTGGCTGGAGACCCTTTGGCATCCACAGGGGCAGATGAAAGTCATTGACTTGGATTACAATTACTTCCTCGTCCGCTTCAGAGAGGAAACTGACTTCTTTCAAGCTTTAACTCAAGGACCCTGGGTGTTGTTTGGCCATGTACTGTCGGTGCAGAAATGGCATCCGACCTTCTGGCCATCTCATGGCACTGTGAATCGAGCGGTAGTATGGGTGAGAATTCTCAATATGCCCATTGCAGGCTATCATCCCCAAATTATCTCCGCGGTGGGCAACCTTATGGGTAGGACAGTCCGGATTGACGAGGCTACCGTGCTGAAAGACAGGGGCAAATACGCGAGGTTGGCGATGGACATCGACCTCGGATCTCCTCTTCGCCATAGCATTGAACTTGATAGGGAGACACTGCTTTTGGCGTATGAAGGCTTGCACCAACTGTGCTTCACTTATGGGAGGATCGGACACGTTGTTGTCGCTTGCCCCCAGGGACCCCATCCCACCCAGGACGCTCACCCAGGAGTTGACGTTCAGCAACCGCAGTCATCCCACGATCCGCCTCCAGCAGCGCCGTCAACGACTCTCCCACCTAACGGCTATATAGAATGGACGCAGGTTCAACAACGTGGCTCACGAAAATCAAAGCTTCGGGGAGATCCTGCGCGACATGACAAGGAAGGCACATCCTTGGGGGGCTCGAGGTTTGAGCTGCTTGCAAGTCAGGCAGCTACAGAAACTCCATTGCAGAATCCCTTCCAGGGCCCACCACCAAGATCTCCTTTTGGTAACTGGAGAAACCTTACAGCCAAAACTTCTCCAGCTAAAGGACGAAAGGCCCACGCAGTAGCTAAAGGCAAGCAGGCCCACGTGGGCCTTATTTTTACCTCCAATGGACAACCGACCCATGTGGCAACTAAAGGCCAGTAGGCCCACACGGGCCCAGGTGCTGTTAAGTCAAAATGACTTTACGATTAATAATTTTGATGAAAATCAAATAATAATGCAGACGGAAGCAGAAGCTAAAAATGACACGAAGAAATGAGACGGAAGCAGAAGACAAAATGAGACGGAAGAAAATGAGACGGAAGCTAAAAATGAGACGATACAAAATGAGACAGAAGCAGAAAGCAAAATGAGACGGAAGAAAATGAGACTGAAGCTGAAAATGAGACGATACAAAATGAGACGGAAGATGAAAATGAGACGATACTAAATGGGATGGAAGCAGAAAGAAAAATGAGACGAAGAAAATGAGACGGAAGAAATGAGACGAAGAAAATGAGACGGAAGAAATGAGACTAAAGCAGAAGATAAAATGAGACGGAAGAAAATAAGACGGAAGCTAAAAATGAGATGGAAGCTGAAAATGAGACGATGCAAAATGAGACGAAAGCAGAAAGCAAAATGAGACGAAGAAAATGAGACGAAAGAAAATGAGACGAAAGTAGAAAGCAAAATGAGACGATAGAAAGGAGACGAAAGAATCGAAGACGAAGAACCAATACCACGTCAGATGATCAATCAGTTTGAGTACATTACAAAACTCAACTGAATAACTGTTTCTTCAAAGATCAAGAAACAAGAAGAAAGAAGCAGTTGAAGATGAAGGCTATAAATACAAGTCGGAGTCGAAGACTGAAAAAGTTAGTGATTTTCAAAAAGGGCTAGAGATTCCAAAGCTAGAAATTTTATTCATTGTGCTAAACTTAGAGCTACTATTGTCTGTAACAAAGCTCGAAACATCTTTCAGTAGAAGGAAGAATAGCTGATAGACTGAAGAGGCTAAGTTAGAAAAGAATACTTGTTGTAGAGACCTGAAGAGGCTTTGTGACAAGAATACTTGTATCTTTGAGAAATATAGTGAAATCTCAGAAAGGATTCTGAGGACTAGACGTAGCCCACGATTTGGGATGAACTAGTATAAAACTGCTGTGTCAATTCTTACTCTCAACTCTCAACTTTTAATTTATGTTGTTGATACAAATATTTAGAAGTAGATTGCATTACTTCATAATACTGTTTTTCAAATCATTTGAGAAAGCAAGTTTTTCTTTAAAAAGAAGTTTTGGTTAAAAGGGGATTGTATTCAAAAATGGATACACAATTCAACCCCCCCTTCTTGTGTGTTTTGTATATCGAATATTAAGTCTATACTAACGTGTGATTCACTTTAATTGGTATCAGAGCTCGGTGTCCAAGAACCACCGTAATAAAGTGTGGATAAAGATCCATGGCAGAGTCACACATATATATAGCTGAAGGTGCCTCTGTCACTAAACCTCTTGCGTTCAATGGAGAAGACTACCATTACTGAAAAGACAGAATGCGGCTCTTCATTGAATCTACTCATATCGACCTTTGGGAGATAATAAAAAATGGACCGCATACACCAATAGATGAAGAAGGAAATGCTGTTCCATGAATCAGATGGTCTGCAGAACAAAAAGCGAGATTCCAGCTAAATTCGAAGGCCAAGTTCTTTTTAAGCTATGCCATAAGCAGAAGTGAGTACGATAAAGTTCATGGATGCGACACTGTGAAGGAGATGTGAGATACGCTATCCATCGCACACGAAGGCACAAATCAAGTAAAGGAATCCAAGATAAGCATTCTTGTACACCAGTATGAGCTGTTCTAGATGAAGGACGAAGAGTCTATCGATCAGATGTTTGGAAGATTTCAAACTATCATCAATGGACTTAAAGCTCTCGATAGAACTTACGAC
>JANVCQ010000003.1:18496254-18511310 GCA_025531925.1 Erythroxylum plowmanianum
AAACTGTAACTGAAGAAGATAAAGTTACATGTAAATACACTTGCTTTCCAGGGCACTATATTTACATAACTCCAACAAATACTAGTTCATAAAATTTAATAACCAAGATTATACTAAGCTTAAAGAAATCATTAAAAAGTCATTAATCCCTTCTCCACACTTAAAGTTGTGCATTGTCCCCAATGTACACAATATAAGTATATATAACAAGTGAGAAGTGTTAGTAGTACTTGATGCGTGTTGAATGCACCATCAAGTGAACCTAACTCTGCACACTAATCTTTATAGTAGTAGTGAGTAAAGATTGTATCCACAGGGAGTTTTCGTGTAGCTTTTGCAATGCAAGAAATTGGGTGATTCAAGTAAGAAAATAAAGTGAAATTAAACTAACGAAAGCAAATTAAAGAAAACATATAAAAAGTGATAAAAGTGGTTAATAGGTTTGGAATTCGATCATAGGTTCAATCTCGGCCTACACACAATTAAACATACTTAATTAAAAAGATTTTCAAACCTCTCCTAGAAACTATTAATCATAGGTTAACAATAAGTTCTGTTAACCCTAGTTTTCCCTTAGGTTGTGTTTAATTAAAACAAGTTCTTTAACTAAACCTAGCTATCGAACAACCTATAATAAGCTCTCTATATTTAATAGGACAGCTACATTATAAGTTAGGAAAATAGATTAATCAAGGTAACAACCATATAAGCTTGGGTCATTTAACCAAGGCTACGACATCCCTAATGATTCGACACTGTTAGTTTCCATAAATGAATCGGAAACATCATGATTATGCATTGTATTCAAGATTCTAACAATGAATTTTCATAAAAAAAACAACCAAATGAATGCATTCAGATTATCTTTATACAAATACACAAATCAATAAACATAGGATAACATAAATAATTCCTAAAAAGAGAATGATTCAACTTTACACAATGAAGAAGTGGTCAAATGTGATATTCAACTTCAATTTCACCTCCGAACTAGATTGAGGAAGCTTAGCCCTCTATGGGTCTCCCAAGAATGCATGCTCTGCCCTTCCTTTTCTTCCAAATTTGATCCATCGTACGTTTGGCCACTCAAATGTTATTTTATATTAAAAATTAGGTTTTGGGGAGTCACATGGTTACATACACGACCATGTATCCAACCATGCATATCATAAAAATGTGGATCTTTCGAATATATACATGGCCGTGTAAGCATATACATGGCCGGGTACCATGTATCTCTCAGATCATCTTGAATGCTTCATTTTCTTACATTTTCTTGTCCCATCTTCACTTGAATCCATCTCCTCCTTATGTACAAACTAGAAACAAAAATCAAAAGTTTTTTTATAAGGTTATAATGAGGCTTAGGCAAGGTATGATGGAGATAATAAAAAAGGGTTAAATTGACGAAAATTTACTACACCATATAATTCAAAACTTGTTTACTATTACACATAGTTCCTTTCATTGCAAAATTAATGGTACTATATACTAATTATTTATTTATTTTCTTTTACATCTTTTTCTTTTTCATTTTCTTTTTTTAACGTTAAACATTCGATACCACACTTCAAGAAATATTAGACATTTTACAAATTTCAAGTGTCAACAAGTAAATAATGTAAATAACCTTCAAGACTCAAATCAATAAATAAATCTTTAAAGAGAAATAGTATAAAAGTTTCTATTTTGGGTTTAAATAATGAAAAAGGCTAAGGCTCAACTTGGTTATTTCTAAATGTAAATTTTGGGTATGGTAATTTCAAATAAATAGGCTAAGCAAGTTGGTAAATTTAAATGCATTCATCATATTAATGCTTCTAATTCGACAAATATGTCTCTGTTAGAGAAGTAATCTAAAGGCAATCCCCATTAGCACTTACTGTACAAATCATTTTATGATTAATAAAGGCATTTTTCATTATTTCGATGTTCATACATTTATGGATTTGATGTTGATCTTAAATTGATTTAATGAAGTCCTTGATACAAAACATATCATGGAGGAAATCATGATGAGATCATAATAAAGAGATTCCTATCATGTGTAATTATATTAGAATCTAAACTTTCCTTAGTCATAGAATTAATGAGATGGGATATCATTAATTCAGATAGACTAGCACATGTTATACTCCTTGATTAGATCAGGCAGTATATCTCATAAGCTGTAGACATAAGTTGTTTAAAATTAACATATGGATGCTTACTAAGGGTAGTAAGTATATTAGATTGACCTACAATGAGATAATAATATGGATATTCTATTCTAGTGTTAATGATAGTCTCATCATAGCAATGGTGCAAGTATCCTTTGACTTGAGGTGCTCAAAGATATCTCGGATACTGATCCTTTGCTTTGACTCCATTCGTTAGTGCCTTTTAGGGATTACTCATAGGGTAGTGATTACGTACAGCTTGAGGTATTCAGAGGTAATTGAGTAACCAATAAATGATTAACCACTCCTGATAGAAGAAGATGATACCCATGACCCCTTATTGGGGTCATTACTTGGGAGTCTCTGGCCAGAGTAGATTTGTATCATGAAGAGAGTCTTCAATGATACATAGGGTAATGAGATCCTCAGGACAAGATCTAATATCACTTGGACTAGATGTGACATAGTTAGTCTAGTGGGAGTTGACACTTTGACTATACTCTGAACTAAGCGAGGTATAGATGGTGAAAGGAAAAATTGCATGATAACATTGTGTATGGAAGGATTCATAGTCAAACCACTGACTTTCCGATTAATTGTAGGTCATGACGTGTTGCTAGATAACACTCTGTACTTTTTTAAATTAAGTGTTAATTCAAGTGACCAACATAATCGGGAGCCTAATGGGTCACACAAATAGGAGATCTGAAGGCTGAGTAAAAATGGTCTTGAATGGTGATTCAAGATATGCGAGAGTGTTTCAAGATTATATTGCAATGTGATTGTGGTGGAAAACGTTACATGGAATGGATTAGAAACAAATGATGTTGGCTGGCAATTTGGTCATTAACTTCCCAAAACTTCTATTAATGCATGCTATTCATGATCATTAACTTCCCATAACTTCCATTAATGCATGCCATTCATGACCGTTAACTTCCCATAACTCTCCATTAGTGATGGGAGTTATGGAAGGTCAAATGGTGTAGAAAATAAAGATAATTTTCGTGCATTTTGTGTAAGACACAAGTGAAAAAAAGGTTCTTTCTTACACACACACTCTCTTTCTCTCTAACTCCGACAAGAGTTCTTATCTTTGCTAGTACAAAGAAAGAACTCTATCCATTTCCTAGTGAGGTTTCATCCTTCTATCTTTGTGTGGACTTTCATTAAAGACAGTCATTGATCGATGTCATTTACGACAACCTAACGCGAAGAAGATTAAAGATCGAAGGAGATCGTCAAAAAGGTATGCAAATATATTACATTTCATGTTTTTGTTTTCTATATCTAGATGCATGAGTAAGTCTGGTTTTTGAGGTTTTGTTTTATTTTCTACTGCATATATTTGATATATATTATGTATAAGATGCATGATCAAAACCAAACAGTGGTATCAAAGCCATCTTCTGCCTTGTTAGATGTAGTATACATGACATTTGAAATTGTATTCATAGTTGTGACAACTTAGAGTCTTGTAATGTTTTGTTCAAAATTAATTATAGAAAAATATTTTTAACGATTTTCTCTCACCAATCTATTCATAAGATGTATTTTAATGATTTAGTGTGATTGAAAATATTTTTAATGTGATTAAAATATTTAATTTTGAATTTACAATAACATGCATGAAATATGTCTTTCTGCTGGGCATGTGATGTCTATTGGCTAAACTGATGAGGTTAAGCATGATTTTCATGGAATTTGATTCTGGAAAAGTTGTGTGAACATATTTGGGATGTTTTTATGCCTCCATAATTTTTGTAGAATTATTAAAAATGTTTTAATAATGTTATCAAACAATTTTCCAAATCTGGACAATTTTCTTAAAATTGTAGGAATTGTTTGTTTGATGTTTTTGTATATTTATATTTCAGTTCCAAAACCTTAAAAATATTTTTATGAGATAAAAAGTGTTAATTTTATGTTTTATGCACACATAAATGATTTTGCTTGAAATTTGATTTCCAGAAAATTTTAAAAATCATAATTTTCATTTTTGATGTCTTATCGGTGTTTCGGTGATCATAATAATTTTTGGGTGGTTCCTAAATTATTTTGATCATCATGAAAGAACCTAGAGATTCTTGGAATGATGATTTGATGTTCTAAAAATTTTGAGAAATTATAGAAATTAATTTTGAATTAATTTTAGTAGAGCAATAGATTTTTTAGTAAGACTAGAAAAATTGGAATATGTGACAGACAACAAATAACTATTTTAAGGTAAATTAATTATTAATTAAATTTTGGAATTATGAATTAATCTTAATTAGATTAATATTAATTCCAATTGAAATAACATACACTAGTAATTTTAGCCAAGTTAGTAAAAGGAAGATAATAAATCTAATTGTTGGATTGAGCTTAGATCCAAATGTTAGATTAAGCTTTCATGATAGGATCCATAAGATATCATAACTAAAATGGTGTGTTTACATATATGCATTACAGAATGTATGGTTAGGAGATGTATGGGCTTGCATGATGGATGGTTATGGGCTTAGGCCTAATTTGATTGGGTAGTCTATATCATGCCATGTAGTTATATAGTAACTATATATATATATAAAAGACCATCTAAATTAGATGAGACCTTAGTCAAACCCCTCACTTAGAATATCAAAACTAATGCCTTCCTTTAATATGGCGAGAACCAGAGTCTTTTTAAAGATAGGGTTGTTCGGCAAACCCAAGATTATTTTATACAAATATGTTTGAACCACGAAAATAGGATTTTCAGATTAATGGTTCGGTTTTAACTAGAAGCGTTGGTTTATTAGGCAAACCCAAAATCAACGTGGATAGAGGTGAAGTTGGATAGTGTACATTAGATGTACACATGTCAATAGTTGATAGCCCAATGAGTGTGCACACATCAACAGTTAATAGCACTAGATTTGATAGTTTCATTGGATATGCAATTGGTATGCTCGATACCTACCAATTGAACTAAGGTGGCTTGTTAGGCAAATCCAAGGTCATTCTTAGGGATATTAGATATTGACCCACTAGAAGAACTTATCTACGAGTTCTCTCGGATTTATATTGAGGGTTATGAATTTGGGAAAAATAGTGGGAGCCATAATGCGTGTTATTAAAGTCCATATAGACATGCATTTAAGTACATTCTAATTTTTTTCTCTTTGATGATAGGTTACTATTGCCCGAGTCGATACCATGAGTACTAGTGTGAATCTAAGATCATTGATGTAAGCTAACAAGTTGACTGGACCAAACATCCTTGATTGGATCAGGAACTTAAGAATAATTCTCAAGTCCGAGAAGCTTGGTTATGTCTTAGAAGAAACACTTCCCGATCCCCCTGCAGCTGATGCCTCTGATCATGATCAAAGGGCATATAGGAAACATCTCGATGTAGCGAGATGGATAGTTGTATTATGCTAGCCATTATGTCACCGGAGCTACAAAAGCAACACAAGGCTATAGATGCTCATACCATAGTCTATCATCCTAGGGAGCTCTTTGATGAGCAACCAAGGTCTGAAAGGTTCAAGACTATGCGATTGCTCTTCCTCTCCAAAATGGTTGAGGGGACATCTCCAGTGCAGTATGCATTGAAGATGAATGACTACATCGAGCAGCTGGCGTCCTTTGATTTTCTTTTGGATCACAAATTAAGTATTGACTTAATTCTGACAGGTTTAATTGATAATTACTTACAATTTGTGCTTAACTATTAGATGAACAATATATCTAACACAATTCTCGAGTTGGTCAACATGCTCAAGGCAGTTGAGGCATCTTTCTTCAAGGACAAGGTTGTGATGATGGTGGACTCTTTTGATTTGAAGAAAAAGAGCCAAAAGAAGACAAAGACCATAGGGCCTAAGGAGGTGTCAAGAAAGCAGAGAAGATTGCCTCGAAGAGAACTTGCTTCCACTGTGGTAAGCATGGAAACTGGAAGAGAAACTGCATGGCATATCTGGAGTCCTTGAAGCAGAAGAAGGCATCTAATGCCCCATCTACTTTAGGTATTTATGTTATTAATATTCATACTATTTCTGATAACAACATATGAGTATTAGATACAGGTTGTGGCTCACACATTTGTACTGATATACAGGGCCTTAGGAATAGCCGACATCTCAACAAGGGAGAGTCAGACCTACAAGTGGGCAATTGAGCAAGAGTTATTGCATTAGCTATAGGTATATATGTATTGACACTCCCTAGTGAGCTTGTAGTAGAATTGGACAATTGTTTTTATGTACCTGCTTTGACCAAAAGTGTAATGTTCATTTCTAGTCTTAATAAAGTTGGATTCCATTTAAATTTTAGTAACAATGGTTGTTCAATTTATTTGAATGGAATGTTATATGCTTTGGGTACATTGTGCAATGGTATATATAAATTGGATATGTCTAATCCAGTTATAAATATCAATAATATGAGATAATGTAAAATTTTCGTACTTATGGCATTGTCTCCTTAGCTATATAAGTGAGAGACATACGTCTAAACTACATAAATGTGGTAGTTTTGGGTCATTTGATTATGAATCATATGACACATGCGAATCTTGCCTATTAGGCAAAATGACTAAGTTACCCTTTAAGGGAAAGGGTGAACGAGCTAGTGGACTTTTAGACCTAATATATATTGATGTATAGGGTATAATGTCCATACGTGCCAAAGGTGGCTTCGTATACTTCATTATCTTTATCGATGATCATTCTCGATATGGGTATGTGTATCTTATGAGATACAAGTACGAAGACTTTGAAAGGTTTAAAAAATTCAGAAATGAAGTTGAGAAACAACTTGGGAGAAGTATTAAATCACTTCAGTCGAATCAAGGTGGTGAAGACTTAAGCCAAGAGTTTTTAGATTATCTCAGGGATAATGGAATATTATCCCAATGGACTCCAACTTACACGCCACAACACAATGGTGTGGCTAAAAGGAGAAATTGAGCCTTATTAGACATAGTGAGGTCTATGATGAGTTTAGTGGATTTATCAAAATCCTTTTAAGGGTATGCACTCGAAACTTCTATTAATGTATTAAACAAAGTCCTATTCAAGTCAGTTGATGTTATGCCATATAAAGATATGGACTAACAAGAAATCCTATCTTTCTCACATGAAAGTTTGCGATTGTCCTGCTCATATGAAGCAGATTTAGTCAAATAAGCTTGAAGCTAAATCTAACAAGTGTCTATTTGTAAGATATCCCAAGGAAACTATAGGATATCAGTTCTACCATGTTTCAGAATAAAAGGTGATTGTTTCAAAACATGTTGTCTTTTTAGAGAAAGAGTTTCTTCTAAGAGAAGACAGTAGAAGCAAAATTGAAGTTGTGGAAGTTTAAGATGCTCAAACAGACGCATATCAATTACCTGGACCCGATACTATTGTTCATGAAGATGAAACAATAGTTCAACAAGTTTTGATATGTGCTTAATTGATTGTTTAATTATTTCAGAACACCTAGCGATTATTGACATGAAATTATTTAAGATACACACTTTGACACATATATGATTTTAGGCATAAGTCGGAAGCAAAGAAGTTAAAATGAGTCGAAGCTTTATATTTTGGTCATTTTTTAAAGACTAATTTTTACTTGTCTTCATAGAGCAAGAAGAAGAAAATTAAAAGACAATAAGCAAATTAACGGAAGAAAAAATGCAAAGAATAGTGAAAGAAGATGGAAAACCAGAAAAAAAAGATAAAAATGACATTGCAAGATGAAGAAAACATAGTGCAGGAGGATAAGGCAGGAGATGAAACACAACGTAGCAGTTGGAGGTTAGAGCAAAACGTCTGAGTTTCACGCAAACATCCTACGTAACACACACAACTTCTGTGTCTCACGCAAACAACATCTGCATTTAACATAGACAGCTGTATTAAATGCAGCGTTCAATACAAGAGAGGGAGGCAAGGGTTCTGCGGAGGTTTTACGTGAATAGGGACATGGAACAAAAATCATGAAGTTAATTCGTCCCATCAATAAAATAGTGTAGGGGACGCATGAAAAGAGGGGGCTGCAGTACGACTTGGTGGCTGAGAGATATTGGAGAAAATCTGTGGCTAGGCTAGGCATGAGAGAATAGAAGCATAAATAGGGGGTGGACTGAAAACCCATTTTGTTAAATTGTCACATTATAGCACAGTGAGAGGAGAAGGGGGCGATAGTGAGAGCTATGTACGAGGATTATGTTTAATATTGTGACTCCTATCACGACTCCGGTCCATATCTGGAAGAGTTGATTAGTATTGTGAAAGCTAATACTTTGCAATTGTAACAAAATACTCTACAATTCTAAAAAGATGGAGGCCAATTCCTAAAAAACACATGGTCTAGTGCCCAAGATTCAAAGATCTGACACGATTCAGGCGTATCTTTAGAAGAACTTGTTAAGAATCTTACTACTAACAATTTGCAATTTCAACAAGATATGAAGCAACAGTTGTAACAATTCCGATAGGAGCTAAAAGTAAGCTAACAGAGCATAGAACACCAAATGGGTCAGATGGCAATAAGGCTCAATCGCCTAGAATCACAGAACGAAGAGGAGCAACTGTATTAACTCGTGGTGTACCTAATGGACATTTGTGTGGAAACTTTACAAAGTAAAGAGGAACTTGAGAATTTTGAGATCAACCCTCAACGAATTGCTTGTGTCAAAGAAGATGAGAAGGAACTCGAAGTAGAAAGGAACACATCTTTTAGCTCGGAGGTAAGTACTAAGTCCATGATTAATTTTTAGACTAACTCTTTACCTTTACATAATAAATTGAATTGAATGATGAAGAAAAATATGAAGAGACATTCGAAATATTTTCAGAGTGTATGGACTCAATTGAGATTGAGAATCTGAGGATAAGGAAGATGCTGAATGAGGATGATGATCAACTAACTCCCTATCCAGAACTATCTCACATGGAAGTGGTGGTAACTGTAATACCTGAAGATCACAATTTCATTACGTGAGGAGAAGAAGGAGTCGAGCTAGTAACCCTAAACAAAGACGCTTCTTGAGAGGCAACCTAAGGGAAGTAAATATTTTTTCCTTTACATTTCTGCATTACTTTTTATATGCATGTGTGTTTTTGAATTTATTTGTTTTGCTTGTTTTTAAGTTTTTAATCAAAATGAAAGAAAGAATAAAACAAATGAAACAAACATTCTCTCATTTTCTATTGCTTCTGGGATTATATAGTCGTGATTAGAGTATGGATTGACTAGAGAATTTCATAGCAAATTATAACATATATTTTTACTCTTGTGATTAGTCGATATGCATTATCTTTAGAAGAGTAGTGACTAATGGTAGATAAAGCTAGTGAGATTTTAAGCCTTATTTAACTGACACATCCATATTAGTCTTATTGCCTTTTGATAATGTATGACTTTTATGATATGTACATCTCGATTTTTCGTTGAATTTCTATTTGAGACCATATTTTTATCACATGCATTAACTGTTGGATCAAAAAATAATATCATACTAGATTTGGCTAAATGGTAGATTTCAAAAACTTTTTACGAAATCAAAACACAGCGGAAGCATGATAACCAAATCAACATGTTTTAATCCATACATGATACGGTATTAGAAAAATAAATAACATAAGAACATGATTGAAATTTTACTGAATCCTTGCTATTGTATCCTCTCCTCGCTATTGTTGAAGTAAATCACTTGTTAATATAGTAATTATGTGTAATATGTAGAATACACAAGAATAGGGGGTTGAATTGTGTTAAATCATCTAAGATATTAATCTT
Organism: Erythroxylum plowmanianum; assembly: GCA_025531925.1. Lineage (NCBI taxonomy): Eukaryota > Viridiplantae > Streptophyta > Magnoliopsida > Malpighiales > Erythroxylaceae > Erythroxylum > Erythroxylum plowmanianum. The sequence continues at coordinate 18,506,175 of JANVCQ010000003.1, forward strand.
TAGAATCTTCTTGATTTTCTTTACAAATTCAGACAATTACAAAACAATTCACTTAATTTGATGAGTAATGCAATAACGAAAATTATTATCTATTCTTCTAACAACAAGAAAATTAAAGAGATAAGGGTTAGAGAATAAGACATCGTGATTTACACTAATTCACCCTTAACCTTGGGCTATTTATGGTCCTTAGAGTTTGTCTAAGATTTCACTATACTCATCAATGTTACAAACATTATTTCTACACTTGCAGAGCCTCTTCAGGTCTCTCTCACAAAATATTCTTTATCTACTTCCTTAGCCTCTCTAGGCTCTAGCCTTTCTTTCGATTGAAAAGATATTGTTTGAGCTTCATGTTTCAGATGTATTTGCTCTCTTTCTTTTTCACTTGAGTACAGAGTTTCTCTAAGTAAGTTTTGTACAATCAAATTTTCTCTCTTGTATTGTTGTTGTTGTTTTTAGTTTACCACTATAACTAGTATTTATAACCTAAATCTTCAACTGTCTTCTTAAGAAATCTGCTTCTTGAATCTTTTAGCAACCGTTATTAGTTGAGTCCTGTAACTAACTCTAACTAACTAACTGGCTGACATTCTAGAATTTTTCAATTGCATCATCTGGTATTATACTTCGTTTGGTGTTATACTTCGTCTGGTGTTGTGCTTCCTGTAGTGTTACGCTTCGTCTAGTAATGCACTTTGTCTGGTGTCTTAGACTATGCACTTCACACTTTTGTCTAGTCTATCTAAGATGTTTTGTCTTATTCAGCTTTTACTTAAATATCGTCTTAAGTTAACCTTGAGTCTTATGTATCGTCTTGAGTTGACCTTGAGTTTTATGTATTGTCTTGAGTTGACCTTGAGTCTTATGTATCATCTTGAGTTGACCTTGAGTCTTATGTATCATCTTAAGTTGATGATTTGTGTTACTTACATTTATCTGCGCATTTAACAAACTCATCAAAACAACTCACACACTTCTATGATTATTATTATTTGATGACAATATGTATCGTCTTGAGTTGACGATTTGTGCTACTTACATTTATCTGCACACTTAACAAACTCATCAAAACAATTCACACACTTCTATGATTATTATTATTTAATTGTCACCAAAATTAATAGAAGCAGTGAAGTCTTTTTGACTTAACAATCTCCTCCTTTTTGATGATAACAAACTATCATAATATTAGAAGATAAAATAATATTAAGATGACAGACGAATAACATTTAAAGCAATACACAAGATATGTATAAGATATACAATGCTTTCTAATGTACTCCACTTTTCTCCCCCTATTTGTTTTTAATAAAAAGATAGTACATATTAGATGCTTCAAAATTTCAGAATACATATGTTGAATATCAGTGCGGATAGTCTTGAGGTCTTGTTCAATAGAAACACGTAGAAGTGTTATTTCCTCATAAAGATCACCCACTGCATCACCTAGTTCATCAACCTTAGTGTGAATTTCCTCAATATTTTTAGCTAAGACTTCCTGAACTTTCGTCTGTTTGTGACTAGCTTCAGTCCAATTGATGAAATGCTTCAAAAACTTCGAATTAACAACAGCATCTTGTAGTATTTCACTAAGTGGATGAGGGTGTTAAAAAATAGATGGTTTTCTAGGTGAATCATCTAATTCTATGATTTTGATTGAGGTTATTTTGAAGGTTTGTTTTCCTTTAGGGATATCAAGATCATCAGGTCTAGGTAGCTTGTAAATTGGTTACCCAAGAAGGTGTAAAATAGTTTTAACTAAAGGTATGAAATGTAAGGGTCTGAAATGAATGATTAAATGCATACAGGTTTCTAAGTTAAAATTGATACCTTCAATTGTGATACTTCTGTACTTTCCTTCTGAAATTGTGTCAACTACTTTGAAACTTTCGTGTTTGGTAGATACTCCAAATTGACTTCTTGATGCCCTTGATATTTAATGTGATACATAGACACCTACAGGTTGAACTACATGGCATGCATCGTCTATGTTTTTCACTGCCACTTGAATTTGTTCATCTATAAGATCATCTTCATGCCCTTCAAAAGACATCTTCTTTTTCCCTTTTCCTTCGTTTATTACAGGTGTTGGATATCTTGGTTGTGCATCTGGTACAATCTTGATTGTCGTTCTGCTTGTTATTGGATAGATTATATAACGATCTTTTGTAATCTTCATTGGATATGGTTCTGACTTTTCATCTTGCAGAATACCATATAGTCTTCGTTCTTCATAACTTAGAAGATGTATCGTCAAATCGTTTATTAGTATAGGCTCAACTTGTATCTTGACTGTCTACTTAGAAGGTTCTCTGATAATAATTGAACTTCTATTTTGATCAGGTATTGATTCTTCTATGACCTTTATCTTTAAATCCTTTTTCTTTATTTGTTGAGGAGAGTTGTAAATACTAACTGGTGTTCAATAGTCTGTGTCTTTTATGGAGCATCAAATGAAGAAACCTTTTGTTGACTAAGCTTCATCTTCTTTTGTTCTTCTGCTGGTTTGGAAGAGAGTTATTGTTGAGGCTTGTTCCTCTTAAATACTAACTTCCTTTTTATCTCTGTCTCTCTAGATGACGGTGCTGATTAAATTTTAGGGATAGAGATAATTGATTTGGTAGCCTGCTGTTGTTGCTCTTGCTTCTCAAAATCTCCGGTAAGAATTAGAACTTTTTGTTTCTTCTGTTCTTGTTGTTGTAAGGTCAATAATCTTAGTGACCTTCTTAACTCTTTGGGCCTTTATGATTGGAGCGTCTCAACCTTCCTCTTTAAAGACACTTGGTGTGTTGATTGTTAAACTTTGCGTTCCTCCCTCTTTAGAACCATCTTGACTTGTATTGGCACATTAGATAATTGTTCAACCTTTTCCTCTGTGGATATTCTTTTGGACGATCGAGGTTTTGCTTGTATTTTAGACAGAACATGTTCACTCTTGCTTCGTTCTACTAAAAACTCCTCCTTAAAATTTGCTTTCGGTGTAAAATTTACATCCGCTTCTGCTTCAGTCTTGATTCCCATTTTGTGAATAATATAGGCATTAATAACACTCTTAACATTCATCTTTACTTTATTTCCTCTATCGAGTAGGATTCTAGATTCTTTGAAGAATCTTGTCAACAACATACCGTAAGGTAAAGAACCACTCTTCACATAATAATCCTCCCTAGCCTTTATCATGTTCTTCATAATCAAGAATGGAAGATTAATGGGTTGGTGAGTAAGTAGGTGAAACAAACAATGTTCATCATTTATTGTCACCATGTCCTTTGATCCTACTCTTGGTAGAATACAATAGAGAAGAAGTGAATGAAGAACCCTAGCCTTCGGAATGAGGGTTGAAGACTTCTTGACTCCTGGATTACTAGATCCATATAGCTGTCGACTGATGTTAGCTTTATCTATATGACCTTGAGCGATCCAATGCTTAGACACCCAATATCCTTCTCGATAGAATTTTGTGTGACTATTATCGATAACCCATCTACCATCGATACCAAAGAGTTGTCCACCACCTTTGCATTCTTCCAGAACTCATATATTTCATTCAGATATATCATCTCGGGAATGTTGAAGAAATTTTTCTAGCCAACTGCTTCAATCTCTGGTTCGATATCCATATGATTTTTCTTCAAGGAAGTGAAATCGATGAGTCTCCCATAGACAAGAGATTTCGACATTTTTGATCTGTAACAAATAAACACTAAACACAGAAGTGTATTTCGTTTAACGAAGCGAGGTTAGTATATAAAGATAAAGATATGAAATGAGAGGAATTTGAAGTTTAGAATAGAGTGTTGGATCGTCTTTGTTGAGAGCACTAAACAAGCCAGTTGCAAAGTTTTTCAAGAATATTCTAGAGTGTAAGGTGTTTTAGAATCTTGAGAAGATTTCCTTTTTATACATACTCTTGAAAAGTTACTGTTCGTAACTTACCGTTACTATTTTATTTGAAAACTTAGGACTTTTTAGCTTCTTCTAGACGAATCGTCTGGGTCATAGAGTAGACGAATGGTCATTTAACATTACCATATTTAGGTTTTGTCTAATTTCTTTAAATCTATCTTCACTTAAGGGTTTGGTGAAGATATCTTCCCATTGTTGATTCATCTGAACAAATTGTAGATTGATGATCCCTCTCTGTACGTAGTCTTTTATAAAATGATGTCTAACTTCAATATGTTTTGCCCTTGAGTGTTGATTTGGATTCTTTGAGAGATTGATAGCACTTGTGTTGTCACAGAATATTGGAATCTAATCTTCTTGGATAGAATAATCCTCTAATTGATACTTAATCCATAACATCTGTGAACAATAGCTTACAGCTGATATGTATTCAACTTTTGTGGTAGATAGAGCAATTGAGCTTTGCCTCTTGCTTGACCAAGAAATTAGATTATGACCAAGAAAGTGACAACCTCCATTTGTACCTTTTCTATCAATCCTATCTCCAGCATAATCAGCATCACAGTAGCAAATTAACCTGAAATCTTTACGTTTCTCATACGTTAAACAAAGATCAGTAGAACCTGCCAAGTATCTCAATATTCTTTTGACAGCAATATAATGAGATTTTCTAGGATCTACTTGAAATCTTGCACACAAACAAGCATTAAATAATATATCAGGTCTATTTACAGTTACGTAAAGCAAAGAACCAATAATTCCTCTGAAAAGAGTTTGATCAATCTTCTTACCAGCTTCATCCTTAGATAAGAGGATTGAAAAGCTTTAATTCACCCATCATACTCATTTCAAATTCACTTTTCATCAGATTTTCAAAATTTGAACATAATTTCTTAGAAGTTGCACCAAAAATGATGTCATCTACATATATTTGTACAATTATAAAATCATTTTTAATATATTTTCTAAATAAAGTTTTATCTACTTGACCTCTAATAAAATCATTTTTAATCAAAAACAAACTCAGACGATCATACTAAACACGAGGTGCTTGTTTTGATCCATACAAAGATTTATGAAGTTTATAGACATAGTCTAGTTTATCAATGTCTTGAAAACCAGGGGGTTGTTTTACATTAACTTCTTCATCTATAAAACCATTCAAAAAGGCACTTTTCACATCCATTTGAAACAGTTTTATATCATGAAAAACAACATATGCAAGCA
>JANVCQ010000003.1:18531008-18543105 GCA_025531925.1 Erythroxylum plowmanianum
CAATGTACTACACCCAATTCTCAACTTTATGACAAACTTTGAGATTCTTAAAGACCGAATTTAAATTCGATGTCTTCATAAGAAATATAGGCATAGGTTCCTAGTTTAATCCCAATCCAGAATCATCTCGTCTGGATAACTAGAGAGCAAGTCATGGCTAATAAACCGAAGCACACTCAGTGAACATTTTCAGATCACTCTTTCATCTCCCTCTACTTCTCATTTTCAATAAATTCACATTCAAAAACAATCATACCCGGAAGTTGTCAATGAATGCTTATACAATTATTTTTATGTGCAGGAACATTTACTATTCAATATGTATGTGTATGTCATATTATGCATGAGTATGGAACGTATTTCCTACTTCCTTGGCACTTTCTCTCATCTATTAATTTTGTCTTTTTCTAGGGTAACGGGATGTTACATTTGAAGTGGTTTTGAATCAAATTTGTCATATGAATGTGTTTTTGAAATAACTTCAAATTTGTTTTTAAATTTGTTTTAGGAAGTTTAATCGATTAATATATTAGTTGACTAATATCTTTTGACAACATATAGCATGAGTTTGTAACTACATTGATCGACCAATAAGACTTATTGGTTGATTAGTATACTATAATGGTTCACCGCAATGTTATTGCTACTAATTGTTATAATGGTTAGCTTTTGTTTGTGATGACTATTATATAAATAGGTTACATAAAAGGGAGATATCTAAAGCATATCAGAGATTTTGCTAGGACACTTGAAATGATAGAGAATATACATGTGTAAATGACACAATATATACTGAATCTTCTTTTATTAGTATGAGCAAGTCAAGGATGTTTTAGGTTATATGATTGTACAATTATCGTAATTGATAAAAAAATTTAGATTCAAATTGTAGGTTTTTTTAAAAAACCTTGAACAAGATTTGTAAAGAGAATCAAGATATTTGCAATGATTTCTTATCATCTGTGACAAAAAAGAATTTTGTATCGAGGGTTTATCTTCACTTATTAAGATATGAAAATAGTATATTCATAAGTGAAATTTATAAAATGAACATACATCAAGGGTTACTTGATTAAATTACTACAAATTAATTTTGCCTCTTTTCTTATTACATTTTTTAATTATTGGCATTTTTATGATTATTTTTATAAAAAATTGTTATAAATCATTAGAATAAACAATTTATTTATTAGTTTCAAAATAAGGTAAAAAGTGAATACACACATTTTACCTTATTTCTTGCCTGCCATTCAAAAACTAACAATAAACAATATGATTCACTATACTATCTTGCAAATGATAATTATAACCCACTTGTAACTACTACTATCAATATGTCTAGCTAGCAATAATTATCTACTCATTAATGCATATTTTGACTAAACCTACTAGTCTAAGTAGATTGAAGAATTCCTGATGGGGTTTTATTTTCTTGTAATTTGAATTCGTGATTAGTCTCTATTATTAATATTTGAATCTTTTTGAAGAAGATATTTTCCATCTCTTCTCTCTCAATAAAAATGCTGCTTGTTGACTTGGTTGACTGAGCTTTTCTTTCTTTTGACTAAGCTTTTCAATTGTCGGTGAATTTCAGTCCTCAGTCCCCTGATCTTAGCATCACTGTATACTTTCCTCTTCACTCCGTAGCCCATCTTTAACTCCTGCTAAATGCGTTAGCTTATCTCTTCAGTAGCAATGAAAACGCATGAACCCACAACACTTCCATTCTCTACTCACCTATGTCTTTTACTAATTCTTCTAATTCATCTCTACCTAACACAAGTTCAAGCTAGAATAGCCTTTCAACAATCTTGCTCTTCTTCATGCGGAGACATCCAAAATATCAGCTACCCCTTTCGCCTCAACACCGATCCACCTGGCTGCGGCGATACAGATTATCAACTTTCGTGCGAAAACAACTTGACCCTTTTGGAATTTCACTCAGGAAAGTATTATGTGAAGCAAATTTCCTACGATAAGCGTATAATTCGAGTGGTTGATGTTAATTTAGCAAGTGGTAGCTGTAACCTCCCATACAAGTCTGTGTCAGTTGATGAAATGATAAGTGATAGTCGATATAAAGGAAGAGTCCTTAATACTTATACAAGTTTTATTAGATGTTCGAGTAACATAAGCAATCAAGCCTATAGGAGTCTTCCTTGTTTGAATGGAAATGGGTCTTATGTGTATGCTAGTTATGATACCTATATAATTTCTGATCTTCAAGGGTCTTGCTCGTTCCTTTCACGGGTTCCAACAATTTATCAGGCTGTGTTGTACCCGTCTTATGATAGTATCTTGAAGTTGATGCAATCAGGTTTTGATCTTGGTTGGTCTGTGGAATGTCGGGATTGTGTTGCATCTGGTTCTTTATGCTCTTTGAGATCATGGGATGCTCCATATGTCTACCACTGTTACAGAGCAGGTCAGTTAACTCGTCTTAGTTGATTTGATTAACCCATGTAAGAGATTTGGTTGTGTTATAATAATCTATGGAGCTCATTTTGCTTTTCCTGTGATCATTTACAGGCATTCATATTCCCTCACAGATTTTGGCCATTTTTTCAGCTATTTGGACTGTTCTGTTAGGTAGTTTTTAAAACTGAAATCCCATTACTTCTATATGCATAAGTTTGATGCTTCAAAAATTAGCACTCTTTGTTTATGTTTTTTGTTTTCTTCAGGAATTAATCTTGTTGCAAGGTTCGTCCTTGCACCGATTGTTATAATTGCGTTCCTTGTCCGTAAATACAGAAGGGAAAAGAGGCCAGTGAATAACTACGGGAACCTTCAGTTAAATCCGCAGTCTTTGATGCCCAGAAGATACAGTTATGCTCATATTGTTGCAATTACGAATGACTTTAAAGATAAATTGGGTCAAGGTGGTTTTGGTACTGTGTACAAAGGTCAACTTCCCGATAGTTCTTATGTTGCTGTTAAAATGCTTTCTAATTCCAAAATCAAAGATGGGGACTTTACCAGTGAAGTCTCCATGCTTGGTCAGATTCATCATGTCAATATAGTGCAGTTGGTAGGATTCTGTTTAGAGGGGTCTCATCGAGCTCTTCTATACGAGTACATGCCTAATGGGTCTCTCACTAAGTATATATTCCCAAGAGAACCAAGGCTTCAGCCCTTTACTTGGGAGAAGATCCTTCAAATAGCTTTAGGGACAGCTCAAGGGATCCAGCATCTACATGGGGGATTCAGCGTTAGCATTATTCATTTTGATATTAAGCCTCAAAATATATTGCTAGACGAGAATTTTATCCCTAAGGTTTCAGATTTCGGGCTTGCAAGATTTTTCCAGATGGGGGCAGATTTTATGTCCACTGACACTGCTCACGGAACTATGGCTTATGTTGCTCCTGAAATAGTTTCAGGTAGACTCAAAAAGGTCTCTTGCAAATCAGATGTTTATAGTTTTGGTATGTTACTGCTTGAAATGGTTGAAAGAAGAAGGGTCCTTGATGGAAAGGAAAGCAGTACAAGTGAAACATATTTTCCATCATGGGTATATAACTGTCTCAATGAGAGAGGGGATTTAGAGCTTGAGAATGTCCCTGAAATTGAGACTGCAATGATGAAGTTGTGTGTGGTTGGCCTGTGGTGCATCCAAAAGAAAGCTGTGGAACGGCCATCGATGACCAAAGTGGGGGAAATGTTGGAAGGGGATGTTAACAGTTTGAAATTGCCTCCCAATTCCATATCTGTTCCTCAGTGTTTTACTAGTAAGCAGTATGAATCCGACTCTTCAACAGAGTTGCTAATATCTGAGCAATAGAGCCAAGCTTGTAGGATCACTGATTCTCCTGCAAAATAAAGGTAAAAAAAAAAACAAAATAATGCAGTTTTTCATATGGAAGGCAACATGCTGTATTTATTTGTTGCATGTATTTTTAGTTTCTGGAGTGACATGTCGTCTGAGGCTTTCGTAAGGTTTTCTTGGTAAGGTCATGGAGTTGGTTTAGCTCCGTGAGTTGATGTTGTAACGAAGTTTATAAGCTCTTCAACATCAACATTCTTTAGGAAGAAATCAACAGGTTGGCCATTGTTTTATATTATTTCTCCATTGTTGCATGTGCAATCCTGTTTGTTCACTTAGCTGAATTGCTTTTTACTCCTGTTAACAAGTAATTCGCCAAAATAAACATATCTATCCGAAAGAGAGAACATTTGAGAAAATATCCTTATACAAATATATAAAGTTTACAGCAACTCTCCAGTGCAAGATATCTTACTTGGGAACCATCATGATCTTTGGCAGTAAAAGAAAATATCATCACTATGTAGTAATGTACCACCTTAAAATCTTAAAGCTAAAATTCACTCTACACTCCAAATCTCAACTACTTTTGACCCAGTATTGCGGAAACGATGCATATTTACATGAAAGCATTGGACTCGACATTTTGCAAATTCTATCTCAAAAGCTTAAGAAGCATTTAAACTATCCATGTACTTAAAAATGTTTGCTCTCATCCACATAATGGCTTCATAAAGATTTCAGCAAATTCATCTCTTTCCAAAGGGTTTTTTTTTTGGGTAAATAAAAAAAATTATATAAATAAGTAAAGTTATGCACAAGACTAGAGATTGCCTATGACGCTAATCTCTTTTCTAAACCAGAAAGGAAAACCTTGCGTGAAAGTATGAGGAAACCTACCATTGATTCTTATGTCCAAAAGAAATCACAATATCAAGCCTAGACTAATTTACCCACCAAGATGATCTTATGGCAAGAGCTCATCTTACTACCAATAACACAACCATATCATACAACATTCTCAAGCAAAAATTAAACTAGAAGTCTTCTCTACAAAGCCATAACTTCAAGTCATCACCTCATAAATAGGAGAATCTTAGCTATGTTCATCGAACAATGGGAGATCTTCTTTGTGTAGTACACTGATGGTAATGAAGTAGAGTCATTTTCCCTTGCCCCTATATTCCCCTCTGTCAAGTGTTTTTTGAAATCTCACCCCACCTTCCTTGGTAATTCTATCTGGAAAAATATTGCGTTCAATAGGATTTGAACCTAAACCAAAGGTTTAGAAGACCTCTGTCCTATCCATTAGACAATGAACGCTCTTCAAATTTGTCTTTTCTTAGTTATTTTTTCGTGCTGATAAAGAGAAAATATTGAAAAGAGAAAATATTGACAAAAATTTCGAGAATTGCATATTGAATTAATTCAATTATAGATTCAATTTGTTATTGTTAAAATTTAGAAATTATAAAAAGAATTTTTTATTATATGAAAAAAATGTATTGAACTTCCAGATTTTAAGAACCAGACAATGGAGTAGTCGATCTCCTATTCCAAGACTGATGCTTTAAGGCTGAAACATTCCTTGAATCTAGTGTCTTCCTTGCTGTATATTTTCCTGAACCTTTCATTTCGGAATCTTTATTATGAAGTCCGTACTGATCTTCCTTATTAACAGGCAGCATCCGTAGGAGAGGGGACTTGGATTCCCCTTGTAACTTTACTACCCTGGTTCCATAATCAAAGTTTGGTGAAGTGTGTGGCTTGCCCTTCATCTTATGGTGATCCTTTTGTAGCATGGTATGGGACTGCCTGTTCTTGATCGGGACCTAAACCTGGAGGCACCACTTACAGACAATTCATTAGAAATAAAAGGAAACATAAACATTTACCTTCTCTTAGTGTTTGAGCTGAGGTATTCCATAACTTGAAAGATCACTTGCGTAGAGAAATTCCCTACATCCAAGGCTTCATCTTTAAAGGTGTGCAAGTTTCTTTTAGTCCATAGGTTATAAACATTTACAGAAAGGACAGTGAAGAAGGTATTTATGTCACAAGTTCTGGAGGTAGTTGGCTGGTTAAACCATAATAAAATGGATTGAAGATTGGTTTGCTAAGGTAGGTGGATTTGGAAGTAACTTAGGCTTTTAAACCAAACAGTTTTTTAGAAAGGGCATTCAAATAATAAATGTTCAATAGTCTCTAAGTCTGCGACACACAAGGAACACCGATTAGGGGTGTGGAGGTAAAGTAATTTGTCCCTTGTTTGTAATTTATTTAGGAAGGCTAATCATAATATGAAAGAACACCTCCGACTATTCTTTTTATTCCATACAATTTTATACCAAGGAACTGTTTGATGTGGAGGTCTCAAGAAGGTGTGTACAGAAGCATTTGTATACTGCTTCGAAGAGCTAGCTAGCCATTCTAAATCATCCTCTCTTGAAGAATCTGGGAAATATGGTAAAGGTTTAAGATTACTGATAGTCCCCACTGTTAACTCCTGCCAGCACCATTCATTATTTCTGATTACTTCAGACATTCTTACATTCATAGGAAGTTCAGACCCATTAATCAACCTAGGAGTAGAATGATCCATAAAGAGTCCTCTATGATGCCAAGGATCCTACCATAAGAAAGTAGAATTTCCATTTCCAATTCTAAATCTGAATTGATTCCCAATTTGATCCCTCAAGTACAAAATTTTCCTCCAACTCCACGAAAAACAGTTGTTAGGAGAGGTATTCTAGAAGTTTTTCCATTTGAGGATACTAGTGTGAACCCATCTGACCCATAAAGCTTCCTTATCATGAAATAGAAACTAAATTCTTTTCCCTAGCAACAAAGTATTCCAAGTAGACAAGTGTTTAATACGTAGGCCTCCCTCTTTTTTTGATCTACAAATATCATGCCATTTTACCTTAGCTTTAGCTTTTGTTTCCACCGTAAAGGAGATAAAGAATCCCTTTGTACTAGCACATTCAGTAGGAAATCCCAATGGATCGAGTCATATGCTTTTTGTAAGTCCACCTTGAAAGCACATCTCCTATGGTTATTTGCAAGATGGTAATTCTTGAAGATCTCTTAGGCCAATAAGATATTATCCCCAATTCGACGATTCCTAATAAAAACACTTTGGTTTGGGCTAATGATGGAAGGGAGGACGTCTTTAAGCCTACTAGACATGATTTTTGAAATCACCTTATAAATAAAGTTACAACTTGCTATAGGCCTATGGTCAACTACTGTGGAAGGGTTATCTATTTTAGGAACAAGAGTGATGAAAGTAGAATTAATCTCTTTGAGGGATCTCCCATGATGGAAGAAATCTTGTATTGCCCTAGAGACATCCTTCCCGACTATATGCCAAGTATGTTTAAAGAAAACCCCATTAAATCTATCTGGCCCAGGTGACTTATTAGGGTAAAAAGTATTGAGAACATCCTTAATCTCCTGGGTTGAGGCATCAACAATTAGTTTGTTTTAGAATGTATCTGAAATCCTATTAGGGAAACAATTTTCTACAAATTCTTTAGAAGGAGGAAGGGCCTTGCTAGCCCCAATAGTGCTTCGAAATAAATCTAAGAACTGGCTTTGAATCTCTTCTACTTCAACAATTATAATGCCATTTTCTCCTAAGAGAGAGTGAATGTTGTTTCTATTCCTATTTGCCAGGATAGAATGGTTTAAAAATTTTGGTATTTCGATCCCCCTCTTTGAGCCACTTGATGCCGGAAGCTTGTTTGTAAAGAGACTCCTAGTCATCTAAGGCCCTAATCAAGTTATTAATGGCCTCAGTTTCTTTGTCAACTAGGAAAGGGTAGCTAGGAAACTGACTCTTTGATCTTGAATTTGGTTAAGAGTTGTTTGGCAGTGCTTTACTCTAGCATTCACATCACCTACTTGACCATAATTAATCCATTTGAGGGCCTTTCTCACTAGTTTAAGCTTTGCCACATCACAAAACATAGGAGTTCCTTGAACTGGAATATTCTTGGCCTCTTCTACTATCTGGAGAAAGGTTGAATGTGAAACTAGGAAGTTTGCAAACCTAAAAGGAGAAGGTCTCTTCAACTTATCAGAAGGAGACCTAATCACTATAGGAGAGTGATCTGAAATGTTTGGATTAAGGATAACCCCATAAGATCTAGGAAACCTAGAACTCCAAGAAGCATTAACAAAGGCTCTATCTAACTTCCTAGCAATAAAGAGCTCACCACTTTGCTTGTTGGTCCATGTGAAATTAGGACCACTAAAATTAAGATCATACAAAGAACATTCCTCAACACACTATGTAAAATCATTCATTCTGGTAATAGCTAAGGGACTAATAGGGTTAGCCTAATGAGAGAACAGAATAGCATTAAAATCCCCAGCTAAAATCCAAGGATGGTTTCCTACTGTGCTTTTAAGATTTGACAGGGTAGACTAGAGATTTTTCCTATTATTAGAATTGTTAGACCCATACATAAGTAATAAAAAAGACAGAAGGGCTATGTATAAGAGTAATCTCTAAGTGAACCTATTGATCACTAATGCATTTAAGAACACACAGTAAACAGTCTAGATTCCAAGTTATTACTAACCTAGCATTAGGACCGTACTCTAAGTTACTAAAAGAAAGTCAACTAGGAAATAAAGAAGAGCACACATTATTTAACAAATGGAGCGACTTAATCCAAGACTCAATCAAGCACACAAAAGAAACCGACAATCTCTTAAGCAAAGCATGCACATTTAATTGCTTTTTAGAGTTATTATGACCCTTAACATTCTAAAACACTAAATCCATATCAAAAAAAAAAAAAAAAAAAGTCAAAACAGAACCATTAGTTTTGTTTCCTCTTAGATTTCTTGTTCTTTCTAACAATGAATTCCCCCTCTGCCCTTTCCATATTCCCCATACTATGATCAGGAATCAATTCAGATTTAGAAGGAGAAAGTTGATTACCTGCTTTACTTATGTCTAGGAGGTCAACATCCTCAAGGTTTCCTTTTGGTTCATCTAGCTTCTGTTGATCCTTACATTGTGCAATTAAACTTCCTAAAGAAATACTCTCCTTGTCACTCGACATTACCATTTCATGCAGTTGACCCTTCTATGGGGTTCCTTTACCCTCCCCTTGTTCAATTTGATTGCCAAAGTCCATATTCTTCTGATGAATTAGGTTAGACTTATCAGAAACAATCTCCTTTCCATTCTTCTTCTGCTGAATTAACCTTGTTTGAATGGGTTCCTTCCCCCTTACCAATTCTTGTTGTAAACTCGTGTCAAAAAATCTTCTAGTAGGAGCCCATTCTTGTTTCAGTGTCTGATTCTCTGGCCTCCATTCATATTTAACCTGAATTTCTTTAAAAGTTAGTTTCCCATCTTCATTATAAGTAGCTAACTGGAAGGAAGAGGGTCAACTCTTTCCCAACTCCACCTCCACACACATTCTAGCATAAACAATTCGGGACATCTTGGCAGTCTCTGTATCCATTAAGAGAGGGTTACCTACTGCACTAGCTTTTCTTCCTAGACCCTCAATATTCTAGTATTCCACTGGAATATTGTGAAACTTTATCCAGATTGGAGCAACTCGGACTTCTTCCTGTTCCTCGCCATTTAAGCTCCATCTTTGTAGGAAAAGGGGTTTTCCTTGGATATGCCAAGGCCCCTTTTCTAATACAGAATGCATCCCATCTTCAGAGTCAAATTTAAACAAGAAGACATTCACACCAGTAATAAGAGTTTCATTCAATATGAAAACTAACCATGATTTGGACAATCCTCTCTGAACCACTGGATACGCGGGGTGTTTGCCTAAGAAGAACCCAATGAGAGCATGCCAAAAATGAATTGCTCCTTTCTTCGCTAACTCTGGTAGAGGGATAACAATGATTTGGTCGTCTTTGATCTATAGAGGATAATATGTCAATGCTTCACCATTGAAGGTTCAGCCTCGACATCAGCAAACACTGATTTCCAGGATCTAGGTTTAGTGGGCTAGGGGTTGGGAGTAAGTTCTGGGTCCAAAGAGGCATTTTTTGTTGGCGAAAGAGGACGAGGAAGGGGGATGTTTTGGGTTTGAGAAGTAAGGTTTTTGCAAGGGTTTTATTTGAATCAATATTATGAATATCGTACCAGTACTGATACCGAATTTGGTTTCGGTACAATATTGTACTAGTACTATTTAATACCAAGTATTGTTTTGGGTAATTTTTAAATTTATAAAATAGTCTTCGAATTTTTTAAAAATTACAAAATAATCTCTTAATATATTGTACTATATAATTTCTAATTTTACAACATCCATGTCTCCAAAAATTATAATAATAGAAATTTGAAATAATGACAATCTATTAATTTCTATAAATATTTCTTTTTATATATTTGATATATAAAAAATAATCACAATTAATGTGAAAAAATATTATACAAAATAAAATTAGGGATAATACAAAGTATTTAAAATGTTACAATTTCTTTGTATAATAAATAATATCGCATCAAAACATCAAATAAAATAATATATAAATATCAATAACTCTCTAAGTATTACAATTTATAACAATACTTTTTGTCGAAGAAACAACCAACTATAAGTGAAACCTAAAACAAGAGCATTTACAAGTATATTTATATTGCATATATGTAATTTAACATACACATCAAATATAAGTGAAATTAAAAGAAGACGATAAATGAAAACCTAAAACTTTATTGAATCAAATATACACTCAAATTGGATTGACTTCAATTCTTATTTAGTACAAAATCTTCATCATTTAGAGGAGCCCCATCATCACCATGACATGTCATTATTTTCACATCTAAGATTATCTTTCAAGTCACTTTTATCCAGCAGACCCGGTTTCTTCATAAACTCAATTCGACAAAAGATCAATATGGTAAAGGCAAATTAGATCTAGAAAACTACTTGTTCTATTAAGAGTCCTAGTAAACAAATAAATTTTAGTTATTAAGAAATTACAATAAATTATATTCAACTTAACAATAATAATAACATAACTTTTTCAAAGCTTTAAGTTGTATATACCAAAGACTAAGTCATTCAATCTTTTGTATTCCAATCTATTCCTTTTCTTGTAATGGATGAATTCAATTGCACTCTAATTCCTTTCACACTCTATTGCACTCACATATTAACTCAAAATTCAAATTACAAATATTTACAATTCTGATAGACCACTCTTGAATTTGTCCCACCAAGCAACTGTAAGACAACAAAAGCAATAATATAAGAAATAAAATAATGATTAATTTTCAATAAGTAACAAAGGTAAAAAAAAAAATACGTATAGCTATATTAAAGTTGTCTCTTTGACGAGTAGTAATGGGCATCTTAAAATCACCAGAAGCATCTTTATAAACCTTAATTTGTGAGCTTAAGAGATCTTGTATTATCTCATAGGCAATAATTGTTGAAATAATTAAGAGTATTCTCTTATTAATTTCAACTTTATTTGTAAAATTTAGCCTAAAATAGATACTAAGATTAAAAAAATGCCTCAACTGCAAATAACAAAGAGGAAATTTGTCTTTCTTATCTCTCATTGATGATTACAAGATAAGGTGTGTACAAAGAAAGCATATTTTTTAGATTAGCCTTGATTATTTTCTTTTCCCTCTCTGTAGCATTATAAAAATAACCTAATGTTGTCTTCTCATCACTATTAGCTAGACGAAGTATTTTCACCAAAGCTTCACAAACTCAGATTAAAAAGTAGCACTGGGACCAAAATTCATTATATTTAAGTATACTTCTAGAAATCTTAGCTCCAATATTAAACTTGATATGCTGTGATACAATCCACCTATCACTTATAAACATTTGCCTCGACTTCTTCTTCAAAACAAAAAATTGAGGTGGTAAGAAATTAGTTGCAAACCTTGTTATAATAGGACGACATAAATTCTTGCAATTAATGAACCTTCCTCATCAAATTTAGGACCCATGCATGATAATCAATAAACTTGGTCACTTTCATTGCTTTTCACACAGTCTAATCAATAATCAAAAAATATTTAGCATCTCCCAATAATCAGCAGAAAGAGTCCAATAAAAAGAATTATACTTGATTTGCAATTTTTTCCTAGCTACTGAAGTGAATCACACGTTAATATATTGAGAAATAATATGATCAAGATACACAAGAAGGGGGGGGGGGGGGTTGAATTGTGATAAACTTTTCGTTAATCCCTTCAAAAACAATTACTTGTTCTTTCATAAACTTATCGTAAATTAATTCATAACTAGTTTTGAAAAACTTTGTTAATATTGAAAACTACGATTTAAGTAAAATGAGAGTAGAGAGAGAAAC
>JANVCQ010000003.1:18543205-18556253 GCA_025531925.1 Erythroxylum plowmanianum
AATAAAATTGTGGAAAGATTTAAAGGTAATTAAAAAAATCTAAATGATGACCTAGAATTGAACAATATATTCAGCTTTAATATTTCAATCATTAAATAATACAAACACATAGCGGTAGCAAAGCTAGCATAGGATTAAGGGAATTTAGTTAACTAGGACTGGTTAGCTATTTTTCCTAGTAAGCAACTTACCCTACTGCCTATTACTCCATGTATATAGATCCCCTAAAAATCTTAGGCCAGTACTCCTAACCGATTCACCATTTGCCTTAACTCCCTATCAATTCCTCTAACCTTAACATTGTACCCTTTTACCTTACTAGGATCCAACACAATTAAAAACCACCTACTATAAACTAGGGGAGACTCATAAATGATTGAATTCCCTTTAAATCTTTCCACAATTTTATTCTTTGAAATTTTTAAGTTCATTATATATATCACCAAGACATTAATAAGAGTGTTGGACTCCTCTAGACATGTCTTTCTATGTATTAACTCATTTGAAGTTAATATACTAGTAATTTTAACTCTTATTACATTGTAGTCTAGCACAATCCTACCATTGTAGTGGTGGTGCTTATGGTTGTATTGAATATCCTAGTTAGTACCCAAACAACGAAGACTATTCATAAGATAGTCAGTTTTTATTTTAGTTTATAATAACCCTATAATTAGAGGTTTCTTCTTCAAAAGTATCCCTAATCTTATGCTTCTTAAGAGGATAATTCATTTCTTTAACATTAAAAAACATATTAAAAAATAAGAAGAATGAGTTTTAGTTACCTCCTTGCCTATTCCTCACTTTTTTCATTTCAGATCTCCTTATAGGGGTAGTCTTAATCTCCTTCCATTCAATTAGTAAGACTTTTATCTAATCCTAGCCTTTTTCTTCCACCCCCTTATTAATGTCATTTATCTTGTATTGGTTAGCATTGTCTTTTGGCAGTTAGTTATCTTAATATTTTTGGTCCTCTACTATCTCTTGTTATACAAGCATCCTGGATATTCTATTAGGGGATTATGGTTATCCCTCTAGGTTAACCTCTCCTTTAGTACTAGTTGGTTATGTAATTTGAACATTCAAGGGTTCCCCTTTCTCCATCTATTCATTAGTATAGAGAACTTCCTTATCCTGATTAGGTTTTGCTAAAAAGTGCCTCTCCTTTGAAAACTCTTTTGAATCCATGGTACCCATTAGCTCCTTATAAGTCCTTATGGAGAATTTTCTCCCATTTGACTTCTAAACACTATTTTATTCCTTAAGTCTCCAGTTGTAAGATTTATCCCCATCTTTATAAACTCCCCACCTTCATCTAGTTTCATCACTGAAATCGCCTCAAGTAATTTTTTCTCTCTCTTAACCTCCACATGAATTCGCACATAGTGGAGTCTTTCCATTCTCGCCATTTATGAATCAAGACTAAGTGGGTTGCTAACTGAACTCACCCTGAAGCTTAACCCCTCAACCATTCAGTATTCCAATGGTACATTGTGAAAGTTAATCCACATATGAAGGGTTAGAATTCCTCTCTCATCTATCTCAATCCTAGTTCTCCACTTCTACATAAACATCATCTAGCCCCTAACGTGCCATGACCCTTGTTCAAGGATCTCCTGAAGATCAACTTCCATAATGAACTTGAATATGAACATTTCATCTTCTATGAGAAGCATCTTCTCTAGTCCTTTCCTTCAGTATTTAATAGTTGCCCACACTTGTACCTGAGGGAACACATGCAAATTTGTAATAAAGAAAACAAGCAATGCATTCAACCAAGCCAAAACTCTTACTTGCAGTAGTTTGATTGGAGACCTAGTTATATCGGTTTAGGACTTAAGTAGAGAATCTACACTCAACTCTTTGATTTCCTTACCTCTCATTTAACTTTCCTTAGATAGATTAACTTGCATGAGTGGCAAGAAATCCTCGTCTCTTGGATAATAGCCATTGTTTTCCTCTTTTGTTTGTGCCTCGATCCCTGTTGGTTCTAAATCGGTAGCTCATGTCGAGCTTTGGTCCTCCTCTGAGGTTTACCCTATTAGGAGAGACCCTTTTCCCAAGGTTTCTTCTTAATTTCCCTCCGTACAACTTCCTCCTCTAATTTCCCTTTCCAATTTTACTCTAATTTTGCCTGTCGCCCTAATTTCAGCTTAATTTCTCCTTAATTTAACCTAGTTCTTAATTTTATTTTATATTAATAGATAATGCGATCACTATCTTTCAAATTCAAATTCTATATACCTGTGGTAACCAATAGACCACATAATTTGGGTTAATCATTTAACGATCTAGTAATTTTGAACTAAGTAACAAACTTGATCTACGTGATGTTTACAAGCTCCAATATTTCTCACTCCTAGTCAACTATCTACTATTATGGTTGATATGAGTTTAATACCTACCTTAATGTGTGACTTAAACCTTCAATCTTTTAAGTTGGAAGGCACTTAAAGGAGTTCACTTCACTAATTTCTCTAACCCCTTAGAGACTAACTTATGATTTGTTATAGACAACTTAAAACAAAAGATATGAAACTAGGTGTTCCATAAGCAACTAGTTTCAATTGGCATTAAAGAGGGGAATTATTACTATGTCTTCATTTGCTATCATTCAAAGCAAATGATATTTATTGCTCATAATAACGTAGAAAAAGCTAAACAAATCAGAAGTACATAATCGTGAAAAATAAAGTATAGAATTCGACTAAAATTTTAAAATTTAATAAATACAAAAAATAGTATATAGCATCATTTAATGCCTTAAAAAGACAAAAAAAATATTTATATAGTAACAATGACTAACCCTAATAAAATTACTAATTGATAAATATGTGAAATTATCTTTAAACATGATAAAATTATTTAAAAAGCTAAAATGGTCTCAAATTACTTCTAAAAAAATCTCAACCAAATAAATTTCAAAAGATTTTACTGATATAAATATTCCTCAAATCTCTGCTATCATAAAAAGGTTATTATTGTTGGTAAAATTATTCAAAAACTCCTTTTAATTCTTTTCCCTTTTTCAAATTTCATAGGTAACTTAAATTATTTATATTTTTAATATTTTAAAATTCACAAAGATCAAAATGAGTTTTAATTTGTAATCTAATGAAAATTACTAATCATTTTTGTTGCAACTTTAACTATAGATGCAACTTGCTTGGTCTACAATTACAATCTATACAATTGATAATAATCTTGACATTAGTTATACAACCAATTCTATCACAGATTATTATTTATTTATTTGATAATAATGATAATTCATTAATCTCTTATTGTTAAATTGAAATATAATATAAATAAAAATATTTATTATAATCAATTTCACTTTTGCTCTAAATAATAAATATAACATTGAATAAAAGTCTCTATCTTTTTTCTCTTAACAGTGTTAATTTCCTTCTACTTCACTTTCTGCTTTTTAAAATAGTTATATTCCTCCTATTAATCTCCCTAATTGAGAGTGGTTGGGGATGCCAATCCTTTACATTGTATGTTTCTCTTTCTTTGGAAATTCTCAAAGTCGAAGCCTTTTATATAGGCTTGTTTGTTAGCAAGTTTTTTATTTATAAAATACTATTGTTTTCATTATTCTAAAACTGGGCTACTTCTCATTACAATCGTTATTGTCTAAAGCAAGTTTTTTATAAATAAAGCAGCTTATTCCTTTTAAAATTTATTCTCCTACGAGATTGATGAAGGTATTGAAACAGGGGCTTAAGCACCTTGTTAGGAAGTTGACCTTCTTAAGAAAGTGGTATAATGGCATTGAACTTAAGCTAACCAAAAATTGTTCATATATAGGTTAATTTTCATAATATCCCTCTAGAATCTTAATGTACTAGAAGACTTATTTACCTAATAAGCTTCATTGGAAGACTAATATATGTGAATGAAAATACATAATCTCTATAAAGATTAGGGTATGCTCGAGTTTTCATTAAGGTGGACTTAAAAAAGACCTCCCATAACTATTAAACTTCACAAACTAGATGAAGGAAAGCCTTATCATTTATTTCATCTTTATGGGCTATAAATGAAAGCTTAAAAGTGAACAAAACTTGAAAGTTCATAAATAAATAAGGAAATTATCCAATATAGGTAAATTTGAGGAGTTTTGTGAGTTTTTCAAACGAATTCTCTTTGCCTAAATATATTGGTAAGGAGGTTGCAAATAGTTTAACATTCTTTCATTTTATAGAAAAAAATTGATTTTGTTTAATCACCTTATAAGGCTCTTTCTCTTATGAGTGACACCCCAGCTTATTTGCTGAACCTTATTTGGATTATTGATGCATAGACTTCTAATATTGACATTCTAAACTATTATGAGATAACTTCATAAACAGAGGTAGAGCATGAAGATTTTGAAGCATTGAACCCATTTAACTTGCTAGAAGTAGGGAAAAAAAAGGTTGGAAGGAAACTAAGTAGGAAAAAGGTTAGAAGGAAACCAAAAGAAAAGGTATAATTATTCATCTCCATCTTAACGTTTATCCTAAGTTAGAACATTATGGCCTAGACAACTCCACCAAATAACTAGCTATTAAAGAATTATGTTTATTAAAAAAACTTGTGATTATAAAATTGCATCAGACTAAAATCAAAGTTCATAACATTTATAATGTAAAGTCTTTTTTCTGAAAATTGCCCCTTGTTTAATAATTCATATCATTATTATAATGGTCGAATTATAATTACTTATGATCCTAGCATAGCCCATGGTTTAGTTTTAGAAATGACATATTAATTCATTCACCTTAAACTTAAGTTTTTTCTAATAACTTCTTTTTACTTATCTTTTTTTCTCTGATAACTCTTTAATTTGTAAGTTCCTTTAGGAAGAACCTTCCAAAATTAATGCTTATTCGGATGACATTTAAATCAATCTTTATGATTTAAATACTGTACTCTCCTAAAAGATGTAGGTTGAAGATAGACTTCCATTAAGTTTTTAATTCAACAGAATGAGACTTCATGCTAGTCTCTCTTAAAGCCTTTGGATTTTCATAGTTATTCTCTAAATAGCTCTATCAATTCTTTTTAATTCCTTCCTTTAGCTTCCTCATTAATGGAGAACAAATGCATGTAGAATTCCTCTAAGGTGCAAGCTTTTAGGAACTTTATGCACATACATCCAACACTTGGATGCTAATTCAAATCTTGAACCTAAAAGATGTAACAAGGATTACATTTTTTAGGTAACTGGAAATGGAAAATAAGCTTCGTTTTGATTTGATAAATTGCATCCCTTTAGGTAATTAAAGAGATGCAAGTTCATTAGATTAATCATAAAAGGATTGTCGCCAAATGCAAAGGCCCTAGAAACTCTTAGAGATAGCCCTTGTAGCACACATGTAATCTAACCAACATTAAAAAAAAAACTTTTTGATATGAAGTGCCTATCCTTTTATAGTGTTCTCCAACAAATCTTGCTTTCTACTCTTGAGAAATTTACATCTTGTCTATCTATGGTGGAGTAAAATGTGGTTTTCAATTTCTCTCAAAAGCTAGTTCTTTACTTTAGGTAGCTATAAAGCAAAATCTATGGACAAAAGACAATATTACATTTTTTAGTCTCCCTAACTTGGAATGTTCTCGTTAGGAGTAGGTAGCTTATTCCCTATATATTTCTACCACTCCTATGCCAAGCTTCGAAACAATACTTTACTCCTAGATGTTCAATCAACTGTTACACCTCAATCGATATTGAGTCAACAGAACATACTTTTAATACGTGTTCTACTTTTGGAAGACTTGTTTTACATCCCCGATCTCGATTTTTCATATATAAGTGAAACTAGTGTATCTCATTCATAAACGATTTCTTCAGTAAACTACTGAGAGCTTATATAGTCCATGTTGGATTAATCGTATTTTAGGTTGAAGCAATAAATCTCTTGGCTCGAGAAAAGAAAAGGAGGATTGAACCGTTTTGATTGAGTTATAAATAATCTATTTATAATATAAAAGTATGGACATAAAATATTATGAAATTTGTGAAAAACATTTTTAAACTTAAAAAAGTGATAATTAATTGTGAAGTTGCATGAAGTAAGAAACCTCTCATAAATATAATCACATAGCCGTTTATTTTTTGAATATTCATTTAGCTCGCTTATTTGGAGGACTTCTTTAAACTCCTATTGTATTACATGGACCGATCAATCATAAAATTCAACCATCGATTGGGCAACTTCTATAAACCACTGTAGAACTTTAAAGAAATTACCAAAGAGTGCCATAGTTACATCTTCAAACATAAGTCTAAGACAACCTTCAAATAAAATGTATAGAAAAGTTGTATTTCTTGTGTAGCGTTTAGATATCAGATTGATCTTTATCTTATATATTTCTTTTTCCAAAAGTTGCTTAATGAACTTTCTTTTAACTTTCAAAGAGATTAACATTTTTTTTGCGAAGTTAAATATAATGATGCACTGAATATTGTAATAAAATTTAATAATTTTATAAATCAAGAGAGGATAATCTAAAAAATCTTAAATATTTATAATTTTCTCATTTGATTCATATATTTTATTTATTGTAATTGAATTTTAAATTTATTAAGAATTTAGTAAATTCATATAAATTATTATTTTATGTGCTAATACATTTTGAAACATAATATAAATTTGATATAGTTTAAATAAATTTTAAATTCAACTTGAATTCAAGATTTCCTTGTTCCAAAAAGGTTGAGTCCCCAACCCCAAGGGCCCCCAGTCGCAGGCCTGACCACCGCTGGAGGATTGAATCACGGTATAATCTTGGTCAGCCCCCTAGCAAAGCGGTCCACTGCTTCTCGTTACCGAGAGTCTGAATTCAAGATTTCCTAAATCAACGTAATGGTGCTATATCATTTGACTAGCAAATCTTTATTAAATGCTGCCAACACTACCCAATGATCTTGTGTAATTAACGAACACTTGAAAAAATATATTAGGAAGAGCAGCCAGTGTATAACCCTCTATTACAAAGCCACTAGCAAAATTAACTTTGATAGCTTGTTTTTTTTTTTGAAACTATATGTATTTACTGATGAAACTCGGCTTCACATCGTACAATATTGATCAAAAAATTTGGTGGTATATCTCATCTAGATCTATTGGGATAACCAATAGCTGCTGTAGCTAATAAGTGAACTACCTTATTAATATTCTTAGGAACTCATGTAAACGAGCAAGATTGAAATCTACCAAAAAGTAATTTACAGTCATTCAATATTGCTCCCACTTCATTGATTCCCGAATGTGCACCATGGAAACGCTACACTAGCTGGAGGCAATCTGTTTCCACATCCACAGAGGTAAAACTCAAATGCGTTAACTATGTTAGAGCTTACTTAAACGCTATAGTTTCGGCTATAGGTGGTGTATAGTTTGAGATAGTAAAACCAGAAAAACAGTTGAGAAAAAGACCATTTGCACCTCTGATCATTATACCATACGACGTAATTCCCTGGCTTGGTTGAATGATTGCATCAAAATTACATTTCACTGATCCGGCGGTAGGGCTAGACCATCTGACAATATTGTGTTCTGCTCGTTGTGGAATTCCAGAAACGACTGTCGAATTTTGGGCTTGCTTCCACTCTTCGTAGTAGTGGTTTGAATTTGACACTAGGATCCGGAGTTCGAGCCTTTGTTGCTGCCAGATGAAGGAGTTAATGTTATTTTAAATGTTTATATTAAATAGTACAATAATATATTATGTGTAATGTTAATTCATCTTTTTAATAATTAGTAATATATTATTGTTTTATTTCATTATATTTTATTTATAATTATCATATTATTATTTTAGTATGATAAAAATTAAGTATTTTGTTGAATTTTATTTATTATGTATAATATTTATAAATAAGATAATTAATTTATATTAATATTAATTTTTACAGTTAATAAATAAAATTGTATAATTTTTATTTTTTATATTACGTTATCTTATTTACAAAACTCTCTTATATTAAAGGAGTATAGAATAAGATTATTAATTTCATATTTTTATTTATAGTCAATAATTAATGTGACTCATTTTTAATATTAATAAATAAAATTATAAAACACTAGTTATTTTATTAATTTATCATATTTGGATATTATGAAAAGTATAATATTATTTAATACGTAATGTTAAAATTTTTAATTCATTTTATAATTAATATGTTAATTTATTATATTTATTAATAGTCAAACATGTTTATTAGTGTAATATGATAATAAATTAAATTATGTGATTAAAATTTAAAAATATT
Organism: Erythroxylum plowmanianum; assembly: GCA_025531925.1. Classification (NCBI taxonomy): domain Eukaryota; kingdom Viridiplantae; phylum Streptophyta; class Magnoliopsida; order Malpighiales; family Erythroxylaceae; genus Erythroxylum; species Erythroxylum plowmanianum. Next base: position 18,551,472 of record JANVCQ010000003.1, read on the forward strand.
ACAATATAATCAAGATTCATTGCAAATAAAGAAGACTTCTTTTTCTTTTCGAAAACGTGGTTTTTGTATTGATGTCAGCATACACTCGCATCCGCTGCGTGACAGTATGCTGTCCACCGCAAAAAAGGGCCGAAAGGTAGGAGATCCAGCTTTGAAACAGTAACAGAATGTCAACTTTGGGTAGCAAGTGATGTAGGCCCGCGGTGAGTGCTCAGATGCTATAAAAATAAAACATATCTGTCAATTGCCATTTGTCCCAACGACTTTCTGGCTCCTCTCTGTCGAAGATGATTTGCTGGAAGACAAATCTTTGAGATTTAAGTCAGAGCATCATTATTTGGCTTCTATAAGTCTGTAACAATGTCACGAAAGCAAACAATCCACCAACCATACGGTAACCGGGAGCAAAAAATCGAAGCTTTCGATTCAAATATCGAAATCCAGTCTTCTGTATTTCTCGTGCCCTTGATAATTTTTCTCCTTTTATCACTCTTGTCATGGGACTGCTTGACGGTCAAAAAATGACACTCCCAACACAAACGATACAAAATGCCAAGGTCCCTCCTGATTCAGGCACTGCGCGTCTCAAGGAGCTTGGCTACAAGCAGGAGCTTAAGCGTGACCTCTCGTAAACCTCTCAAAAATCTTTCTTTAATGTAACCTTTTGTTTTGCTTAGATAACCCGCAACGTCTTTTGAATTTGAACTGGGTCATTACGTGACCTTTTCTGGGATTTGCAGGGTGTTCTCTAATTTTGCATTTTCATTTTCGATCATATCCATCGTAACTGGTATAACCACCTTGTACAATACGGGGTTGACTTATGGTGGACCAGTTTCCATTGTATATGGGTGGGTTGTAGCTTGTGGCTTCACCATGTTTGTTGGGTTAGCAATGGCTGAGATTTGCTCCTCTTACCCAACTTCTGGTGGTCTCTACTATTGGAGTGCAAAGCTTGCTGGCCCTCGATGGGCACCCTTTGCGTCGTGGATTACTGGCTGGTAAAACTTTTCACTTTTCGGATGTTTGTGTCATCTTTGGGTTATGGGTTTCAAATTTTTATTTGAGTTAAAATTTATAGATTCATGAGTTTTTAGGAACACTGTATATTCTTGGCCTTTGATCAGGTTTTCCTTTACGCTGTGTCTGATTTCATTTCCCACCTAGTCAACGATATGTCCGAATCTTAGCATTTAAGGAAACTTTGAGTTGGCGTCAAATTTGGAGTTTCAATTTCTTTAATCTCCATTGTTTAGGAGGCTATCATGGCTGAGCCAAAATTAGAATCTCTCAGGATGTTAAAGTCCAAGTGTAAAGACATACCTAATAAAGGTTCTTTAAATGCTGCCTTTATCCTATTTTTGGAGTCCCAATAGCGCCATGTACACTGGTCTCTTTTCGTTTTTGGCTGTAGAAGTCTTATCCTTCCATGGGTTGAAGCAATTTCTGATAGTATGTTTGTGAATTCTCCTCTCACTGAAGGTGTTTGGGCTCATATCGCCAATGATCTTGAAGAATCTATAAACTCTAGGGATTTAGTTCTATTTGTGAAATGATTTTTGTAATCACTGTATAATGCTTATTATTTACAGAAAGAGAACAGATAGTATTTATACCATCAATGTCTGTGTAAACAAAAACAACACCAACTATATACAGAAAACGCAAAAACTAGAAACTCTACAGTACACAACTATAGTACAGAACTCTATACTCTACAGTATAAATACAAGTTATTATAGAGCCCCCCCTCAAGGTGGGGCTTGGTGCTAATCACACAAGCCCAACTTGGACAACAAAAAAGAAAAAACTGGAGCTGACAAAGCCTTAGTAAACATATCTACCAATTGAAGCTTTGAAGGAATATGTTGAGGAAGAACAAAGCCTTCTTTATACTTATCACGAACTAGATGACAATCAATTTCTAAATGCTTAGTCCTCTCATGAAAAATAGGGTTAGTAGTGATATGAACAATAGCTAAATTGTCACACCATAACGAAATAGGAAATGAAATGGACACCCAAAAATTAGCCAGCAAATAAGAAATCCATTGCAACTCACAAACTGTAGTAGAGAGACTACGATATTCAGCCTCCACGGAAGATCAAGAAATAGTGGATCGTTTCTTAGTCTTTCAGGAAATCAGAGCATCACCCAAGAATGTACAAAAACCTGTTAAAGATCGCCGACTAAAAAGACATACAGCTCAATCCGCATCACAATAAGCTTGTAAAGAACAAGAATTGTTATAAGGAAAGAATAAACCTATAGACGGAGGCTGCTTCAAATACTTGAACACATAAATGGCAGCCATCCAATGTTGCTCAGTAGGAGCTTGAACAAATTGACTCAACTGCTGAGTCACTTGAGTGACATCAGGCCGGGTAAAACCAAGATAAAGGAGACACCCAACTAACCTCCGATATCTATCTGGATTCTCCAATAAAGAAGAGCTAGCATCTTCAAACCGACAGTGAGGAGATAAAGGAGTGGCTGCCCCTTTTGAACAAGTTAACCCTGCATCCTTGAAAATATCTAACACATACTTTCGTTGATTCACATACAAGTCATTAGGTGACCTAGCAAGTTCTAACCCATGGAAATATTTTGCAGATCCCATATCTTTAATAGTAAATTGTTCATGTAAAAATCGTTTGACTTGATTAATACATGTCTCCGTTGGACCCATGATCAACACATCATCAACATACACAACGATAGCAATATAACCATTCCCTTCGGATTTAAGGAAGAGACATGGATCATGAGCAGATTGCACAAAATTCTATTTACAAAGAGAAACAGTAAGATCATGATTCCATTGTCGTGAGGCTTGCTTAAGGCCATATAAAGACCTCCTCAAACGACAAACTTGATTAGGACCAGCCTTGGTATATCCTTGAGGAGGTAACATGTATAATTCCTCATCAATATACCCATGCAAAAGCGCATTATTTATATCCAACTAATGTAAAGGCCATCCTTTGGTAGTAGCAATAGCTATAAAAATTCGCACAGTAACCATTTTAGCAACTGAAGAAAAACATTCATTATAATCCACTCCCTCAGTTTGATTATAGCCCTTTGCTACTAACCTAGCCTTATACTTATCAATAGTCCCATCAAATTTGAGTTTAACTTTATAAACCCATTTAGAGCCTTTATCCTTTTTCCCCTTCGATAAAATAGTAAGGTCCCAAGTATGATTATTACCAAGGGCTGTCAATTCAGTCTCCATAGCATTCAACCAATTCAAATTAGTTTTAGCTTGCTCAAAAGAACTAGGTTCTTCAATATTAGACACATTTGCTAAAAAAGAATGATAATCGGATGTAAGATGAGAAGAGAGTACAAATGGATATGTAGGAGGTGTATGAGAAGAATTAATCACAGTAGGGACAGCAGTAGGAGCAATATCGGTAACAGATGCATGTGAAACAAAATCATCCAGTACTCCTACGAATAGGAGCTGGACTCTGTTCTAGATCAGTGGAGCATGGAATATCAAAGGAAGAGGGAACTAAAAAATCCGAAGAATCCACATTAAAAGTTTCAGCTGATGAAGATTCTTGAGACACAACAGATAGTAAAACATTTTGATTGGGCAAAGGAACTGATTCTGGATCCGAGGAAATGCGAAAAAGAAATTTATTTTCATAGAAAACAACATCCCTAGAAATGAAAATATGATGGCTTTGCAAATCATAAAATTTATAGGCCTTTTACCCTGAAGAATAACCAATAAAAATAGACTTGAAAGCCCTAGGTGCAAATTTGTCTTTATGAGGAAAAGTGTCAGACGCATAGCACAAACAACTAAAGGTTCTCAGGAAATTATAATCAGGTTCCATATCGAAAAGAACAGAATAAGGAGACTTCCAGTTTAGAACAGGAGTTGGAAGCATATTTATGATGTAGGTAGCAGTTAAAATGGAATCTCCCCAAAATTATTTTGGTAAATAGGACTGAAACATAAGTGCTCTAGCAGTTTGCAACAAATGCCTATGTTTTCTTTCAACAACTCTATTTTGTTGTGGAGTATAGGAAGAGGTTTTCTAGTGTATAATTCCATAGTTGGCAAACATTTCCTAACAACTATGACTCAAGAACTCTGTCCCATTATCTACTCTAACAACCTTGATTGTAGCATGAAATCGATTTCGGATATGTTTAAGAAATCTCTCTAAGAAAGATGAAGTCTGACTTTTGTGTTTGAGTATGTAAGTCTAGGTTGTTCTAGGAAAATCATCTACTATGGTGAGGATATAGTATGCTCCACTAATCGACCCTTGCTTATAAGGTCCCCAAAGATCCATATGCAACAGTTCAAAACATGCAACTATACTAATACTGCTCTTAGGAAAAGGAAGTCTGGTTTGTTTGAAAGATGACTCACATTACACGATTGTTCAGAAAAATTCATGTTATTGAAAGAATTTTACAACTGTTTCAGTACATTGAGAGATGGATGGCCCAATCTTTGGTGCCAATAAACATCATCAACAGCACTATGACATTGTATTGGTTTATTGATACTCTTTCCTAAATGTGTGATGTAAGACAAAATGGTATTTCTATGAAAAGAGGATTTATCAAGAACATAAAGTCCTGCAATTACCTTCCCAACTGCTAAGACCTCATCAGTCACAAGGTCCTGCAGAACACAAAAGGTTGCATAAAAGATAAATTTGGTAGGAGATTGGCAATGTTAGCACCTTACCTAATGACCAGCCTGCTAGGATCAATGTTACACAGCCCACTAAGCCCATCCAAACCTACAT
>JANVCQ010000003.1:18572096-18593381 GCA_025531925.1 Erythroxylum plowmanianum
ATATTGTTCAAGCCTTCCATAACTAAATGTAGTAACATATAAGTGACATCAATCACAATAATATTTACAAAATATTAAATGATAAATATAATTTAAAATAAACATGTAATAATGCATTGTATACCACACTTAAAAAAATATCGATTCTTTACATTAAAAAGAGGTATTACATTAAGATAATAAAGTCATGTGACATCATTAAAACTAGGAATACACTTTAAGAATTGCAAGGCACGTAAATGTATTTACTATTTCAACTTTGCAAATGTATTTAATATTTCAACTTTGAATTTAATGCATGAGTACACCTTGCATGAAAGACATTTAACGCTTTAACAATGCATTGAATATATGGCCATTATTTTATTTTAAAGATAAGCTTTTTAGTGAATGAAAAACGATAAAGCCATGAATACACGTTTGATAAGAGGCATTTAATGTTTCAACACGAACAGATGCATTGAATGAATGCAAGGCACGTAAATAGATGCATTTAATGCATAAAAGACAACATGAAAGGCTTATTAGTTCATACTTTCTATCTATCTGGGTTCTCTCGCTTTTTTCTTTCTCTGCTTTTTTCAATATATTTCGACAGCTTGGTATCAACCTCCATAGATAGGTGCTGAGAGAACCGATCATCGTCCTCTGCGGAGAGTGTATGGGAACATGGAACCTATACAGATGGGTGCTGAGAGAACCAAGAATGTGTTGATCCTTATGAGTGACACACGTGGTGGTCATCGTGCCTCTGCTGAAGCTATTTGCGACACTTTCAAGCTCGAGTTTGGTGATGAGTATAGAGTGATTGTGAAGGATGTTTGCAAAGAGTACACAGACTGGCCTTTGAATGATATGGAAATATACACAATAACAAGAGCTACGAAGACATAAATATGAAGATGAGGCATAGAGAGGATGAAGATGCAGCGTAGAGAGGATGAAGATGCGGCGCAGAGAGAAAACAGTGCAGAAAAAAAAGAATAGGTTTTTGTAAACGTGATATATTAAATATATCACGGAAACGTGATTTTTCCGTTTTCGTAAAAGAGTTGTAGTTTTTTTATTTTTAAAACCAGCGTAATAAAACAATATCAACCAAACGTGATTTATGCGAAAGTTTTAATTTTTATACAAACCGCAACGAGAAACGGGAAAAAAAAACAAAAACAAACAGGGCCGTATGTGGGTTTAGTCAATGAAAAAGGCTAAGGCTCAACTTGGCTATTCTTAAAGGTAAATTTGAGGGTATGATAATTTCAAAGAAATAGGCTTAAACAAGTTGGTGAATCTAAATGCCTTCATCATATCAATGCTTCTAAATTAATTACTTAACTACCTCTAAATAATTCATGCTATATCTGATAACTACTAAATTAGCTACCATTAACTATAATAGATTATAAGTAGTATCAAAACTTAGCAATCTTTATATGAGATAACTTTGGAGATCTTAAGTCAAATGATCACTTATGCAATCATCACAATGGGAATTTTTATAGACATATAATTAAGGTTCCAAATAGAATTCTCATATAGGATCAGTTTAGTAAACTTATTCTCTAATAAGCACCAACATATTTAATTATCTTTCTGCTTTAGTTTATGAGATCGACTAATTACTTGACAAGAAAGAAACATAATGTGTATTAATCTTTTTACGCTCTATTAATGTCTAATCTTAATATAATAATGACTAGAAATAAGTTAGAGATAATACATAAATGCAATATAAATTTCATAATTATTATATTATCATAATTTCATATGCAGTGTATATTTATCCCATGGACTTTACTATGTACATTTAAATTTATATATGATAAAGAATGTTTTTAAATAATTATGTCATTAAACTATAATCAACTGATTGGTTGTAAGACATAAACTAACAAGTTATTTTTCGTTTGCAACGGGAAATATTCTTTGATGTTCTTAAAGCTTAAAATGTAGAGATGAAGTAAGACTAAAAATTAGTGTTGATATTTTGTTTTTATTATTTATTATTAAATAAATTAACATTATGTTAACTAGTTAATATTGATTATCAGTATTTATGATTAAAATTTATTTAGATAATTAATATAAATTTAATATTAAGAAAACTATTTTAAAAATATAAACCTGACTACATAATAATGTTTGGCTCCATATGCATTTGTGCTAGATTTTGGGGGACAAAGTCAAAGCTTTGATCCTTTGCCTCATAATTTGCTTTAAGATGCTTCCCTTCCCCCGACAAAGTATTTTTAACATCATAAGAATGTTAACATGAAAAATGATGCTAATGGCAAGGATTATCTTGCGAGAATGTTACACAATAAGGAAGATATTCAATTGCTTTCCACTCATCTTGAGAAATTGCTTATAATTTTAGACTTTATAATTATTAAATAAATGTATTTTAAATTATAAATTATAAATTTTAACAATTATATAGTAAATAAAATATTTTATAAATGAAATGATTATATTATTTTAAAAATGAAATATATTTGAATAAAAAACTAATTTATAAATAAATTGTTATACATTTCTTATTTATTAATTGATAAACCTGTATAAATATGATAAATTTTAGTAATAATTGTTATATAAGGAATTAAAATAAATTTAATTACTTGATTAAAAATAAAAAATTTATTTTCAATTTATATTAAAAATAAACCTAAAGCCTGCAAGCCAAATAAATGCCACCTTAGCCCCTCACTTCTCATTTTCTTTCATTTTCCTTTCCTAGTCCTTTTGGACAACAGAGGTCACACACTTCACCTTAGAAAATAATGTACCTGTTCCAAATCTCGAATCTTGATAGATAATTTAAAATTTTTAATTTTCTATACAAATCAAAGTAAGAACAAGATAAAAATGGAAGAACTAGCCTACCGAGAGTCGAAGGACTAAGTAAATTTTGATAGAAATTGATTGGAGAAGGAGAGATAAGACGTCAAGATTAGGAAAGAGTTGCAAAAGGTTAGAATGGGAGAATTAGGAAAGAATAATGCAAACCTAGAAGATAATATATATATAGAGCCTTCCATTTCCGATTACTCTTGTAAAAAATGAAGAGGATCCAAGAGGGTTCAAAAAAAAAGCGTAACTCATTTTGAAACTCAACTTTTATAATAAAGTGTAACTTAAAATTATAACATTTTTAGGTGTTCAAACCAAAATTTAACATTTTCAAAATATTCAGAACAAATTTTAAGTAGATCAAAAATTTGATAGAGTTAGCTTTCTATTAATTAAATGTTAAATCAATGCTAACATAACATTATTTTTATATTTTTAAATATAAAGTGACTACAAATTTTTAAATATAAATAATGGAGAGTGGAATCTATTTTTTATTTAAAAATAAAATATTACATTAATATTAATATGATATTTATCTGATGAATAATTACTTCATTAAATTTTTTTATCTATTTGATGTTTTCTTTTGAATGTTTTGAAAATTTTGAGTTTCAATTTTTAACTTTTAACGCTTTAGGTCTATTATAAATGTTGAAATGGACTTTTAGCATAATTGGTAACGTGGCGCACGTGCCAAGGGCAAGGCTTACCAAATATGATAGGATATTTTTCATGTGAACTGTGAAGTGAACCCAACAAACAACATTAGCATAGCAGCATTAGTATTTGGGACTGCCTTACAGGCCAACTTTTTCCAAGCCTAGCTTAAGCCCATATTAAATTGGAAGCCGACGAGATCTCTCCAATTTCCAAACCCTAAAGGACCTTCCCGATCCTTCTCGTATATATATATAGGCAAACACATCTATAGACAGAGAGATAAGACAGAAGCGCTCCCAGAGCAAGATTCGGCGGAGTGATAGGGAAAGGGAGAGATTCGGTGGGCATTTGAGGTATGGTTGCATCGGCGAGATTATTTTCACCGTAATATGTTCTTACCGATGCCACCCATACCTCGCATCTCCACCTTTTTTCTTCTCTTCCCTAAGCTTAAACTGCTTTTCGGTTTCAGACACTTATATCTCACTTCTGGTAAATTCTGCACTCATCTTTCTGATTTTTGTCGTTGATCCCTTACATATTTTTTCTTCGTACTTTATGCTCGTTAAAACATATAAACATAAGACTGGAAAACCGAAAGTGGTTCACCTAACTAAGGTTACTGGAACTTGGAAGCAGTCCTCTTTTAAATTTATGGATCAATAGAGATTGATAGTTTTGGCTGGCGTCTTTGTAAAGAAATAAACTCTTTTTTTAATGATTAAATCCAGGACAGTAATTTTTGACTGTTACTGAAAAGTTATCTAAAATATCATGATATCTGTTAAACCGGATGCATAAATATTGAACACAACCGACCAGATGCATATATTGGTCAGTGGCAATGCCAGAATCAAATCCACAGGTAGAAGATGAACGTGCCCTTGTTGATTTGATCCTAAGATACTTCTTCATGTGTGTTTTACAATCGATATGTGCTTATAACATCTCAAACTAGGAGAATAAACAGAGAGAAATAAGGATATGACCGATAAAGGAAAATTAAGAAAATAAGGTTATGACCGATAAAGGAAAATTAAGAAAATTTAATGTCCTTGAATATTAGATTTTATATTTTAAACGATGGAGGTAGAAATCCAATGTATTTTAGATTGAATGTTATGTTGACTAAAGCCTTCACTTTTCTCTATACATATTTAGAATTTAATAGACTTTTCCTGTAAAAATATGATCTTTATGATATAAATCAAAATTAACATTTATATATTTATGGCTTTTAATTTGGTACATCCATCAAGTTAAAATAAATTGTTGACATTTATTGAATAGGAAATATAGATTAAATAGAACTTTTTCATTATATTAATAGTGATATATATGCCCTTTTAACTTAGGCCATATTCTAACATTTTAACATGGTATACTTCATTGCAAATATTACAACATTTTTTTAAATAATTTATGAAGTTAGGTAACATAAGTGATATAAATATCATAAAGGTCAACATTAATATCTTATTGGGGTGGGCCACATATTGACCTATTTGGCCATGTGTTAGGCCACGAGTTACCTGGCCCGACAGTCAGGAGCGGCTTGGGCTTGAGCTATTGACATTCCTGTTGGTGGAAGTTCTTTAGTTAAGGGATTTGCAATCATAAGATCCGTCTTAATATGTTCAATGGATACTCTTTGTTTCTAAAATTCATTTTTTATGGCAAAATGTTTCACTTCCATATGTTTATTTCGTTTGGAGTACTTGTCATTCTTGGAGAAGAAAATTGTTATAAAATTATTATAATAAATTTTTAGTGGCTTAGTAATAGTGTCAGGCAATGTCAAGCTTTGAAATAAAGTTTCGTAGTCATAAGACATGAATTATAGCCTCAAAACAAGCTACAAATTTTACATCTATAGTGGGTAAAGCAATGATAGATTGTTTAACATTTTTGCATGAAATTGTTCCTTTTGCTAGTAGAAACAAATAGTCAAACATTGATTTTCTACTATCAATGCATTTAGAAAAATATGAATTCGAAAAACCATTTACTTCTAATGAATTTGATCTTTTATATATGAGTATATAGTCCTTTGTTTAATAAAGATACATTAAGAGTTTCTTTGCAACTTTCAAATGATATATGTTAAGATTATTTTGATATCTGCCTAGCATTTCACATTATTTTTTGGGCATTATCTACTTTTTTTTATCAATACAACTCTTATTAAACATTTATTCATATTAAATCTCTCAAGAATTCTCTTACTATAATCTTTTTGAGATAGACTTATCAGCCTTTGTGATTTATTTTAAAATATTGAAATTTTTATCACATAGGATACTTTTCTTATAACGTTCATTTCAAAATTCTTAGTAACAAAAATATCTAGTCTTATATAGTATGTCCAAAGCATTAACAGTAAATAAAATATCATCAACAGATAAAATTAGAAATATAAACTTAATCCCACTGATCTTGTGGTAGATCAACGATCAACAATATTTTCTTAAAAACCAAAAGGTGTTATCATTAAACTTAATATACCATTTTTAATAAGCTTGTTTAAGTTTGTATATTGATTTCTTAAGTTTACACATCATTACATCCATATAAACTTCTTCGAGATCACCATTTAAAAAGGCGTTTTTCACATTCTTTTATTGTAGCTCTAAATTAAATTAAACCACTAATGTCATGATTATTCTTAACCAATCTTTCTTTGAGATAGTTGAAAAAGTCTCTTTAAAAGTAATGACATCCTTTTGAGTAAAACTTTTGGCAATAACTCTAGCTTTATATAGTTCAATACTGTTATTTGAGTCATATTTGGTCTTAAAAACTTATTTGCATTCGACTTGTTTAGACATTGTTTTGTGCCATTGAATTTAATCAATCTTTCATGACATCAATCTATTTATCAGACTTGAAACTTTTTATGGATTGTGAAAATGAAACACGATATTGTTAATGCTATAATTAAATTTTGACTCTTGTAAATAAACCACATAGTCGTTAGAAATAATTGATCTTCCTATTCTTACAAGTTTGTTCAAAGTTATTTCACATGGTTTATTTACATTAATTAGTTGTAAGCTAGTTTCTATAAGATGTTTCACCTAAATTTTGCCCAATATTATTTTATTCTTCCAACATTAGGACAATATTTGGCATAGATGTGGATATTGAAACATTTATGGGTAATGAAATATTAACCGTTATTTCATTAATATCCATAATATGTTTTTCAACACTCCTACTAACTTTACTATTTTTAATAAACTTAGCATTACTGTTTAATAATTCTTAGATTATAGTTTGGACAGTGAAACCTTTACCTTTTAGATTTCTCTGGGGTAATCAGTAAAGTAATCTTTTATTGTTTGAAAATCTAATTTATTTGCTTGTAGATTATAAACTTATTCATTTGTTAGATAGCTACAATGTCTCAGACTAGGTTTCTTTCTAATCCATAATTCAAAACTCAAAAGGAGCTTTAGATATTGCTTTACTTGGAATCTTATTTAGCAAATACACAATAGTTTTAAGGGTATGTATCTAAAAGGTTTTGGGTAACGAATAATTAATCATCAAACTTCTAAGCATATCGATTAATATTCTATAACACCTTTCTGCCACACCATTTTGTTGCGATGTGCTTGACATAATATACTATACATATATGTTGTGTTTCTTAAGGAACTCTGCAAATGGACTTGAATTTTGTCTTGATTCATCATATTTTTCAAAAAATATTTACCACCTTTATCAGACCATAAAATTTTCACTTTTTAAACTAATTGTCTTTCAACCTCCTTTGCAAACACCACAAGAGCATTTATAGCTAGATTTTTCATTAAGTAAATAGACATATTTGTAACGTGAAAAATCATTTATAAAGATGATAAAATATTTTTCTCCACTGAAATATGGAGCATCAAAAAGTCCACATATGTTGATTTTCATAATTTCAAGGGGTTGAGTATTTCTTTTGGCTCTTTTCTTAATATGTTTGATTTGCTTTCCCTTAATGTAATCTGCACATACAACAATATCAGTAAAATCTAAATTTGGAAGAATATGAATTTTATTCTTTGCTAATATTTCTAACCCCTTTTTTAATATATATAACTTAAACGTTTATGTCTCAAGTAAGGTGAATTATTATTCATTATGTTATGTTTGATAAATAGAAAATAGGGATTTAGAAATTAACATCAAGTTTCAATTTATATAAATTGTCCATAAAAATTTCACAACCATTAATGAAATTATGCTCAAATAAACAAAAAAAACCATCACCAAATTTGAAAGTAAACCTACTTTCATAAAGTTTAGAATAGAAATTATCTAGAAATTGAAAATATATATGGAGTTTTTATTAGATCCTGGTGAAGCAATATCTAATATTAGACTATAAGTCCCTACGTCTTTAATTACGGTTTCTTAGGAACATAAAGTTCTTTGCTAGGTTTATAATTTGGATTGTAAGGAATCTCTCTTTTCTTTTTCTTTTTTTTCCAAACTAAGTCTTATATTTCAGACAATCTTTATGATAGTATCCTTTTTTCTTACAAAAATGAAACTTATCCGCCTTTTATTCCTTTTGATCAACATTAATAGTATCCTATGTCATTTTAGTAGGTGCTTTCTTTTTAAATTTCTTAGCTTTTGGTTTGTAAATCTTGCTAGCATCTTAACCCACAAGGTTAATAAAATGAACTCCATGTTTCTTTAGCTTTGTTTCCTTATGAATGAGTATAATGAAAAATTTATTACCATTCCACTTATCATTTATAATGTTGTCGTTAATTTGAAAATGTCCGTACTCAAGAGGTAACGAGTTTATAATAAATTGTACTAAGGAATCATAGTCTCTAATTTTGCTACAATATTTGTCATCTCGAGGACTTGTTGCTGCATGCTCTATGACCTATTAAACTTCATAGTCATGAGCTTAGCCATTAGAGTGATAACGAGAGACTTATCCACATGATGGAAATATTTTTCCATAAATTTAAGGTATTCTTTAGCATTTTTAGTTTGTGAAATAGTCGTCTTAATATTGTTGGCAATAGTCATTCGTATGAAAATAAGACATAATATGTTATATCTTTTAATGTTTTATAGTTTATCTTCTCATCGTCATTGCTCATTTATGTAATGGTAGTAGGCTTTTCTTTCAATAATGCTAAATCAAGATTGAAAACACCTAAATAGAAATTAACTTATTCACACCATTTAGATAATTTTAAACCGTTAAACAAGCTAACAAAAGAAGCACGCGAATGAAGATAAATAGTTGCAAATACATAAATGTTCAATAAATTATTGGATTCAAATAATCAAACATTTAGAGCATACTGCATGTTTCCTTTAGGACTTCAAAGGGAGTTAAATTATTTCAATGTTTGATTTTTTATTTATTACTTCCAAAATTTTTTTGGATTATTAGTAGAGAGGGATTTTGCCAACAAAAAAGCTTTTACTGCTACCCAATATCCTTTTCATTTCCAAATCTTTTTTCGAATATGCATTTGTGATAGAGAAGTATGCCATTAAAAAAAAGAGGTTATTTAGTATAGTTGGATGTGATTCAATAATATATTATTATAAGTTTAATGCCAAGCAAAATTTTTCAGGTAATTAAAAACTCTCCGAATACAATCAATATATTTAGATATATAATATATTTGACAAGCGAATATTAATTTTCCTTTATTATGCTTATTAGTTATAGAATATTAAGCTACCTTCAGGTATAGTCTAAATTCTATCAACTAATAAGTATCATGTATTTGTATAATTAATTCAATGATAGGCATTAATGTGTTATGAATAAATGACAATTTATACATAAAAAATTAATTTGGTCACTTTGGTGACTAAAAAATTATTCTTCTATAATGTCATGTATAAATCTAACACATATAACATAATTTCAAATTTCAATAATAATATGCATAACACTAACATGAAATTTGAATGTTAATAATAGTTATGGTAAAATCTACATTGATAATATATTGTTGCCCAATGGTTAGGATGTTTGAGTTTTACCCAAGAGACCTAAGTTTGATTCCCAATAAGGTGTTATGCTTATTTATCTTCTTTAAAGTTCCACTTGAATTAGAATCCTAAAGAAAACAATGACAAATGTTCTTCCTTCTTGTCATCTTTAGATTTTTTCATTATATTGAAACCATTAATAGTGAATAATCTAAAAAATCTTCAAACATCAAAATATTTGATAATCATTATCAAATAATCATAGTAAAATAGATGAAAAAATGGTTTATTTATAACATATGTTCTGATATCACGTGTTAAATTATGATCTTTATGACCCAAATCAAAATTGATATTTGTAGCTTTAGAATCTTGAATAAACAATTGTTGCGAAGAGTAATATCGTGTGCCTGATGTGGAAGATGCCATTATTGAAAAAAGATCGAGAAAGTTCACCACATTCTTAGTTAAAATTTGTTCCTCACTTAACTCCCTTATGGTTACAGAAACTTGAAGGAAAACAATTTGTTACCTTAATTAGTAGGGAGATGACCAATTTTTATATATTTGACTTTTAATTTGATACATCCATCAAGTGAACAGAAAAAATGGTTGAAATTTATACCACTACTATATATATATATATATACGGTCATTAATTTAGGCCGCATTCTAACTTTTCCTATTTTTTAATAGGAAAAGTTAACAAATTTAGCCATTAAAGGCAATCAAAATGTACAAAAGCTACAAAGATCTATACAAGATTTTACACTAAGGGCATACCTTAAAATTAAAGCCCAATATCAACCATCTTCAATGTACAGAAAGTTACAAATTACACATTCCACATTTTAGTACAACAATCAAGGTTTTGACTTTTGAATTGGTATAAACTAATGTAGCCTCTAATCTCTAGAAGAATCATGTTGCTGAATTACTCTTTTGTTTGACTTCTGTTTTGAAAAATGCAAGCATCATCTCATCCTAAATGGTTTTGACCATAAAGAACATAACTAGATAGAAACACCACTTAATTGTGATATTAGGATGATCACTAAACTTTAATGGAATTACAATCTCCTAGAGCATGTTGAATGTAGCATTTATAAAGTAAAGATCTCCAAAGATGAGAGAAAAATTGACATTGGAAGAACAGATGATCATTGCTTTCTTTAGCTGCTAGACACAGAGAGCACCTATTAGGAATGTTAAGAATTTCAACTTGTTAACATTTTGTAATCTATCTTTATAGCTAACCATAATGGGAAAGAATCTTGGGGATGAAAATGTTCAAACAGACAATCTGAGTCAAAGGTATATTGCTTGACTAACCTTTAAGAGTCTTCCTTCAAGATTGGTTAGTGAATTTCCCAGTCTTGAAATGCTTCCAAATGACACTATCCTCTCTATCAATTAGGTAAGTTTATGTGATTTATGTAGACAGAGAACTTATAATGGGATATTATCTGAAAATTTATTTATCAACCAAGGCTTTAGCAACTGTTAGATTTTGATTAATAACAGGTTTAAGGATTTCCATTTATTGTAAGATGTATAAAGGTCTAGAAGAGAGCCAATTTTCAAATCAAAAACTGGTTGATCTATTTCTAGTCAAAGAAACAAATTCATTCCTCAATGAACTTTTGGTTCTTAGAGTTGCTATAAAAGTGGAAGCAAATGAATAATTAAACTCTAAACTCCAGATACTTCTACTCTTGGTGCAAAAATCATGAATCCATTTATACCACAGAGCTTGTTTGTCAGTCATTAGTCTTCATAATCTCTTAGAAAGCATGACATTATTCCTTACGTTGAGGGAAATGATCCCAAGTCCTCTTCTATCTATAGGCATTAAACCACCTTCTATTGCATCTTGTCCCTTTTAAAAGAAACGTCATTCCTACTCCAAAGAAACCTACTATAGATAATTTCAATTGCCTTAACAGTCTCCCTTGGAAAAGCAATATGGGCAACTCAAAACACATTGACAGAGTTTAGAACAAAAGTGACTAGCTGAGCTCTTCTAGCCATAAAAAGAGTTTTAGTGTTCTAAGAAGATATTTTGCTATTAATCCAGTCCAAAAGAATTTTGAAATCTCTAAATGATATATTAGAAATGGAAAAGGGAATGCCCAGGTAAGGTACAAGTAGTGACTACATTATAAAGTTAGTAATAGAAATCACAATATGTTCTCTTCCCATAGTAGCCTTGGATAAATAAAAACCACCTTTAGAATAATTGATTTCTAGACCTAAAAGCTTAATGAAAATCTTCACAGCTTTCATGATTGTTAGAAAAGAAGACTGATCAACTTTAGAAAGATATGTAGCCATGTAGGGATCTAGAGTTTTCAAGGAGTTTTCAATTTCTTAAGTGATAATAGGCCTACATAATGATTCCCTTCTTGAGGAGTAATACACTCCTGAATGTTGTCTTTCAAAAGAGAACATCAGGAATTAGCATTAGTGGGATCTCTTAGGATGTTTGAGAAGTATTCAAAAGCTCCTTGCAGTAATAAGGATTGTGAGTCCAATTTTTGATTATTAAAATGCAAAGAAACAATTATATTATTGTTTAGTTTATCCTGGAAAACACAACTTTGTGGAAGAATCTAGTGTTTTTATTACTAGATTTCATCCATTCTACTATTGATCTTTGTCTCATAAGTGAGAGATCATAAAGAAGGGCTTTGGAGAAATGATACATAGCTATTCTCTCCTTGTGTTGCAGGAGAATTAAGGTAGGATCATTTTGAAGTTCAATCTAAATTCTATTAAGAGCATTTCTGGCAATGTTGAGTATTGCCCATGTTGCTTTGAAATAGGACCTTCAACTCCTACCTAATGAGAGCAATCTTGCTGGTATAAATGAACTACTTGGAACCCTTAATGTTGGCATTTAAAGCATTCAAGATACAATCCTTAAACCCTATTATATTAGTTAGAAAGATGTTGAATCTAAAGGGAAATAGAGGACTAACAAAAGTAAGTTAAGTCATAATAGCAAAGTCATTCGAGAGACTTTGATTTGTCAATATGGAGAAGATATTTGGATATTTAGTGAACTATATGTGATTTCCTATACTCCTATCAAGTTTCTTTCTAATGAAGTTGTCTCTAGTTTGCTTGTTGCACCAAGCATAGAAGCTGCCTCTAAATGGAAGATCATCAATTTGAATGTCAGATAAATATTGTCTAAGATCATAATAAGGATTACTAATTGATCTTCATTTGGTTTAAGAAAGGAATTGAAATCTCCAACTATAAGCCAGGGAAGAAAGGAAGCGTTTGCTAATGATGTGAGTTAATTCCACATAAATGTTCTGTGATAAACACTGTTGTGAGCATAGGTAAAAGAAATTAGGAAAGAATCACCTTAATTCTTTATGAAAACCTGAAGATGCATCAATTGATTAGATGTGAATTTGATGATGACATTGACAAAAGATATGTCATACACAACTACAAGTCTACCATTTGAATGATGCATGCCATTGTAGATTTGATTCCAATTCCTTGTCAGAACCTTATGGAGGTTGCAATTAGCCTGTTTCATTTAAGTTTCCAAAATCCCTGCAATAACTACTTTATTCTAAGCTAACAAACTTCTTACCAAAATCTTTTTCTGAGGAGTATTGGCCCCTTTAATATACCAGGTTAGTATAATCATGATTTTAACTCCATTTGTGGAGCTTTTTTCTTTTTGTTAGATCTCTACCCGATAACAAGTTCAAACTCCTAATGAGGTAGCTCAATCTAATCTGTAGATGTACCTGGAGTTCTATACCCACGCTCGCTTGTTCTCCTTTAAATGGATTTATAATTGCATGTTCTTCATCTGGAGACTGGTTAATGTTGATGTTAACAACTTCTTCGTGATGTGTACTTTCCTTACTGACAGTTACAACAGGTAGAGAATGAATATCATCAGTAGTATTTAGTTCGATAACTTCTTAATATCCTGTTTTGAAGATCTTGTCAATTGATTTCTAGACCTTTGTAGTTGTGGGTTGTGGTTTCCACGCATATGAAACCTTAATTTAAACTTCAAAAGGTTCAAAGTTCTTATCTAATAGAATTATAGAAATGTTTTTTGGAAGATTAGTCATTCATGTAAAAGCTTTTCAGCTACTCTTCTTATAAAATACTTTATGCATACTTTTCTTAAGATGTTTCTAGTTCTCTCCTATACGCTTTAGTTGGACTTTCTTGTAAGAGCTTAAGGTTTGGGATCCCTTCGAAAAGGGTCCTAAATTTGCGATAAGAATCCTTTTTGTCTTTGACTGCAA
Source organism: Erythroxylum plowmanianum (assembly GCA_025531925.1). Taxonomy (NCBI): domain Eukaryota; kingdom Viridiplantae; phylum Streptophyta; class Magnoliopsida; order Malpighiales; family Erythroxylaceae; genus Erythroxylum; species Erythroxylum plowmanianum. The sequence goes on from JANVCQ010000003.1 coordinate 18,585,869, forward strand.
TTTTTGTATGATATCATCACATAAAAATGATAATTCATTTAACATATGAAATATAATAGAAGTAACTAATATTGAAATGTAGATAATTGAGGACGATGTTTCTGGTTCTTACTTGATCAAAGCACTAACATATATAGGGCAACTTGATCTTAAACAATACACAAGTACAAAGTCATGAATTCTTCAAGAGGTCAAGTTCGTACGACAAATGGGAGTTGATATGCATGCAACTCAATCTAAGCAGATATATGGCTCATACTCTTCTGATTTTCCAAATATACAACCATCATATCCATCTCTTATATATCAAAAGTATCCAGAAGTAGTTGACTGTTCAAAGGTGTTTAAATATGTGGAAACTTCTTCAGATCTAGTTCATTTATCATCAAGTTTGTCTTTGTCTAGTTTTCCTTATGGTGTAAAGCGTATGTTATCAAACAAAATAAAAAATTTAGTATAAATTATTCATGTGCCTGTAGAAAATCGTGTTTGTGAGTCTTCTTTACCATTGTTGAGTCCGTGCAGTATATATTCTTGTGACCGTTCTTGGACAAAAAGTATTCATAGTGTGTTATCTACTACTAGACCTCTTGTGAAATAAATCATCTAAAGTTTCAGATTGGAACAATGTGGTCTCAGATCTGCAACAGCATAATAATATGTAAAGCTTGAAATCCCTAAGGAGCTGATCGCCTTATGGAGAGAGCACAACTATACACATCTACATGTTAGAGCTATAAGACTTGTTTTTACACTCAATGGAAGAAAAGATATTCCTGCAACGGCCAGGATATCCCGACTACGTTCAACAGCGGAAGTGTCATATTGACCATAGTACTTGATTTTAATATCAGGTTGGATGATCCTACTTTGTCTGAACGACTACAAAATTAGATCCAGATCATTGGAGCAGATCAAGATGCTATAGCTGTCATGGCTATCTTACATCACCAGATGGTCTACCGTCTACAGAATCATGCTTTGGATTTAAACTTTCCAAATTCTACTTCGGATGCTCTTTACATAGTTGCTGATCGATCTAATGATCAGACTACTATCATCCAGATCCCCAAGCAGTTGCCTTCACAGGAGCTAGAAAAGTTGATGCCAATAGAATGGATTACCAATTACCATAAGGCATTCCACACGCCTCACCGACACTCTTTTCATAAAACAACTCCAATTATGAAGACACTGAGAGATGGCTCAGTAAAATCCATCTATTCACGGTCCAGCGATGACATGCCTGGTCCTTCGACATCAGGGTCAATCCTGATGATCCAGCTCACTGAACAATCTCAAGATTTATCGTCTAGGGCAACAAGCCTTAAGATCCAGCCCATATATTCTCAAACGAAAGGTGAAGAAGGTCCTCTTGTTCATTACTTTAAATCTAATGGAGATTCAGTCTATGTCAGTCATCATCGTGGACATTTTGTATGGGATGTCGAATAATCCATGTGCAAATCAGATTGTGAGATTTATCTCAATCCTGAGTCAGATAGTGATGATGATGATCAAAGATATCAACAGAAAAGGAACAAGAAAAAGCTCAAATCTTGGTGTCAGCCTTCTCATCAGTCTCATCATCACTAAAACGATCCAAATGGTCTATTGATGATAAAAAGATCCAGACCCAAGTTTCTTAAAGAGATGCTCAGGTCGTATATATGCAAATCTACCTATGGATTTAGTAGATCTGCGCCAACAATTCCTGTTTTGACTCCTACTCCTATACCCTATATGATGGCGGGACCATACGAGGATGACTTTCTTTACTTATATAGGAGTACTGATGAGACACAACGGGTTGTCTATAACCCTTATATCAGAACGTCAGGAATTACTTTACAAGGAATACTTATATCAAATCTAACTGATGAAGTTCTTAATTGACATACATCTAATGTAGTAGCACAGAACAAAGTTTTAAGAAGAATTGATTTCAAACTGGACGGAATTAGTCAACAAAACATTGCTGCTCACAAAAAAGTTGATTCTGTTTCGGAACATATACAAATGATGTATCGGTCTTATAAAGCCCAGATTCAGCGTCTTGATGCTAAGCTTTGACAATACATCTCTACCCATATGGGGCTAGACTTCGACTTTAAAGTTCATAAAATACAAGAGATATAAAGAATTGTACGACAAATGGAAGTTGATATGCATTCAGCTCAATCTAAATAGATATATGGTTCATCCTCTTCTGATTTTCCAAATATATAGCTATCATATCAATCTCTTATGTATCAAAAGTATCCAAAATAGCTATCATATCAATCTCTTATGTATCAAAAGTATCCAAAAGAAGCTAACTATTCAAAGGTATTTAAACTTAATTATACTTTGATTAGACAGTATATACGTCCTCAGACAACTTATGAGAAACCTCAACGATCAAAACCAAAGTCGACATCTGATCGTACGCCTAAGTGTCATCTTCTTATACACCTTTTGAACCAACTGAACAGTGAAGAAAGCCTTTACAGATTCATACACCTCCAACATCTCTACCTCCAGCACAACCTTCCATCTCATCTCGTAGGAAGGATAAAGCTAAACAGACGAAGTACATAGCTACTCTAACATCTAAATCTCTTGCAAAAGATTCAAATTATCAACCAGATAATACAGAAGCTAGTTTTGATGCATCTGTACAAAGATTTGAAGTTTCTACAACACCATTTGATTGTTCATTTGAACAACAATCATCAGAGTCATCATATAAACCAGTTTCTTCACCATCAACAAACTTTGCTAACTTATCAAAATTATCTAATGTTTTGACTATACCTCAATATACTGAAGCTAAACTAGAAATCAGTGAAGCTGAATCAACAGGTATGGAACCTTTCAAACCTGAACCAACCCCTACAGCAACACTAGTTACAGCAACTGCACAGCCAATGACAAATACGAAGCCCACTTCAGGACCTGAATTTATATTCAATGATCTTCGACCTAAGAAATGGAGGGATCGAATACATGAATTTGGTGCATGGATTGATTTACAAATGATTAGACCTAATCATTGTTTTCAGGATATTTTATCTAAATTCACATCCCGTTTTACTGGTACTTTGTAAGAATGGTGGCAAAGTATTAATGAATATCAACGCCTTCAGTACAACAAGTATCTACAGTTGGAGCACTATTTGGCATAATTCAGAAAGAATTTATTGGTGATTTCTAGTTGATTGATAAGCAAATCCGTCAGTAGTATTTTGCGATGAAATGTTGTTCTTTTGATAAGTATGATATCCAAAAGTATTACAAATGCATGAAGGACATGTATTATCTCTTGAATGGATGGAATGATGTTAACTTGCGTTATACTTTTATATCATCTCTTCCAGATGAAATACAACCAGAACTGCAAAACACCATAGTTTCTCTACAACAAGACATGTCAAAAATCTCTTATAGAGAAATCTATCAGCTTACTTTAATGTCTCTTGACAAACTATGTGATCAGTATACTTTGATCAAGAATATCCTTAAAGTTGGTCTAGTTCTCAAACAGGTTTGCAAGAAGCCTTATCTCCAGATAAAATGCAAAGGTAAAAAGACTTGTATCATAGCAAGAAGAAAGCTCATTCTTCTCAAGTCTACCAAAGGAGAACATTACTCATAAAGAAGGAAAGGTCGAAGCCTTGGAAGCAAACCTTCAAAAAGAAGAACATAAGCAAAAAGCGCAAATTTTTGAGGTTCTTCAAGAAATCTTCACATCAGAATAAGCCTTGATGTTTTATCTGTAAAAACCCATATTACTTTGCAAATAAGTGTTCTTAGGCAACGAAGAAAGATGTCAAGTTTCGTAACAAACTTGAAACTCTATTGCCTATTAATCCTTAAAACAACATTGAAGAATTACTTGAGGAACAGTCTCATAAGGACAGTGATACATAGTTTACTGTCTCTGTGTCTACTGATGAAGAAGAATCATGAAGCTCATCTGCCTCTATTGATGATGATTCATTATACACGTTATAGAAGAATGGTATGAAGATAGATCGTACTCTAGTACAACGACCTTATGTCTAGATTTAGATATTTCAACAAGATAAACATGACAGACCCATTAAAACCATCGAGTTTATGGATACTGGCTTTAGTCGTATGATCATGAAGCCTAATATCTTATCATCGGAAGCATGGACTTCTCATGAAGAGTATTTTACTGGTGTTGATGGTCACTCATTCAAAATTAGGTTCATAACAAGAAGAGCATTCGCTTATTTCCTTAGTGTACAGTTTGGACTAGAGTACTTGAAAGCAATCTACCAGGATAAGATATTCTAATTGGAATGGATACATACAATAAAGCCCAACCTTTACAAGTCCTACCCACAAGCCTTAGGTATTGTAACTTGTTCAGTCCATACACTGATATAAAAAATGTATTTGAAACATACACAAGTTCCTACACATTACACTGGACTTTGAGATAAACTGTTAGAATACTTTCCAGATTCCCATACATAGTTTACTCTATGAAAAAATGCTGACTTTTTTATAAGTCTACCTTTTAAAAAAATAAGGATATAAATCCCATGAAAGCCACACATTTAAGGATGAACCCTGACGACTTAAAGCTCGAACAAAATGAGTGTGCAATACTACTGCAGCAAGGATTGATTGAGCCCACAAAGTCAAATTGGGCTTGTAAAGCATTCTATGTCAATAAACGTTTAGAGTAGAAATTGGAAAGAAATATCCAGTGATAGACTACAAACCTCTGAATGCTTTCCTGCAAGATGACAAGTTTCCTTTGCCTAAAATCAGTACACAGGTACCATTTCTCAAGGAAGTTGTTATATTCTCAAAGTTTGATCTTAAAGCAAGGCTTTGGCAATTGGGTATTCACCCTGAAGAATGTTATAAGACTGTATTTTATATTCCTAACGCTCAGTACCAATGGACTATGATGCCATTCGGACTTAAAGTTACACCGTCGCTGTTTCAAAAATTCATTACAAAAATCTATAAGCCTATCCTCAACAGTGCCTTGATCTATATTGATGATATTCTACTGTTCTCAACGACCTATGAGGAACACCAGGCCCTTCTGAAAGGTTTTTAAATCTTACACAACAGTATGGGATTATGCTTTTGGCCTCGAAAAGTATTATTGGTACAACAGAAATAGAATTTCTGGGTATGCAATTTAAAGATGGATTCTACCAGCCAGATTCACATATTGCAAAAGAATTAATGCAATTTTCAGATGAACATCTCACTGTGAAACAAATTCAGCAGTTCCTTGGCATTGTTAATTATATCAGAGATTTCAGACCCTATGTGGCAACCTATACATCTTGCTTATCTAAGTTCTTACGTAAGAATCCACCACAATGGGAAAAAACACAGACTACAACTGTCAAGTATCTTAAGAAGATTTGTCAAAGTCTTTCACCTTTGAAACTTTCTGATAAGAAATTATCTCTCTCTCAGACAAATGTCAGTCAAACCAATGTAGATAGTGCAGCTCTATCTACACTACTCCGATAGTATCCACCATGGCCACCAGATGCTATTTTTCACTATAAGTATCCCTCTTCTCTTCAGAAAAATCACAAAAAGATATTTAGTACTTCTTTTGTTTCTACTCAAATTTGTAGAATGGTTGATCAAACTATCTTTGCTTTCATAAAGAAGAAGTCTTTTCCTCCTATAACTAGTCCTCCCACTAGTATTTTTGAAGTTGTCTCACTTGCTCGTAGTTGTTTATTCTATTGCTTGCATCTATTTTTGCATGAACATAATTCCTTTGGAAATCCTTTTATGTTCAACACCAAAGTACCCTACCTTAATGTGAATCTTCTTCAAGATCCATTATATGAAAACACATTATGGTATCTTTGGGCACTTTTTGCCCTTTATGCTTGTGCTTTTACAATTTCTCCTCTTCAACTGTATCAACATCTCTGTGATCCTAACAATGATAGTTCTTTATTATGGACGTTTCTAGAATGGTTTTAACCATTAGCTCAATGGAAACATCAATGTGCTATCATAGTTCAACAACATCGTCTATGGACAGCTTCAACTAGATGACAAACACTCAGTGCTTCTTCATTATTCATCATCCATACAGAGAATCACATACTGGTGTCCTTTATATAGAACATGTTTAATTCTGGCATACATCTTTATATTGGCCACGACATAAGGAAAATGTATTAAACTCTTTAAGAAACTTGCTTAAAGAGATTAATAACTTTCTAGATCTTTAAATATTGATAATGTCTATTGGACCAAATCCCGAAGAATTTATTCCTGGTGAACCTGAAGCATCAGAAGTTGACATTCCTAGTTCCAATAGTCCTGAATATGATACAAATTTAGAAGATATAGAAATAAGAATCTCGCACTCTACAGGACCTTCTCAACCGTCCAACTCAGTTTTCCAAGATGCTTAAAATCGCAATGAAGATACTCCCAGCATTGACAAAACTAAGTTAGATAAATTCCTGCATTAACTACACATGGCTCAGTTCAATCCCAACAAAAGATGAAGATTTTCTCATGCTGATACTGATGACTCAAGTGATCCAAATTCTCCATCCAATCTTCAAGCATGGCAAACACCTATTTGCCATAAATAATTTCTTGGATACTTTGGATCTATCATTTTGTGAGACATTACTTTACAACTGTAAAGTAAGCGCATCTTTTGAGAAAATTACTGACATGATAAAAGACGAACCCGCATATCACCATCAACACTATTGAAGATTCCATGTTATCATCTTCCTGTTCACCTTTAGACTTCTCTTGAAGTAGTATACTTTTAAGACTTTTGTAAATGTAGATTCCTTTTTGATAAGGCTAGGTGAATTATTAGGTTACTTTTGTTAAAGTGTAATCATTTTATCTCTAGGTAGTTTCACCTTTCAGACCTTCGCTTCGCTTATAAAAACAAGGCTCTACCTTCATTATAAGTACACAAAATTTGAGATTGAAATTGAAGAAGTTAGTTTTCTTTTAAACTCCCTTCTCATTTATGAAAACTTCAAATCCTGAAATCATGTTTCCTTGGTGCCTTAGATGTAGAATGAGTATGCTCTACACTCGTCTCTTTTGAGGATCTTGTGTAACAGAAAGTCTATGACAGTTTGGGAATTGTTAGTTCTAAACATATCCGCTACCTTGAGTTTGAAGCATTAATGGGGAATGACGAGTAAGAGTATGTGAGTGAAGTAGGGTTTTTAACAACCGAGAGCATTGTGCCCGTATAAGCCGAAAGATAGGTGTTGATGGTTGTAGCTTCGATATTTGGAACTGCCTACATAGTGGTACATACTTTCAATCCGAATTTGGTTAGTCAATGATGTCAACTATGTTAAGTCCAAATGACTTTACTTAGATATAATTTTGATGTATAACAAAGAGAATCAATAAAAAGAAAAGCAAGATAGACGAAGTCATACAGACGAAGTCAGATAGACGAAGTCATACAGACGAAGTCAGATAGACGAAGTCATACAGACACAGATGCAGACGCAGA
>JANVCQ010000003.1:18594576-18608414 GCA_025531925.1 Erythroxylum plowmanianum
TTCATGAAGTTTGAAAAGTTGAGATTTGTGAGAAATAAGTTTTTGATGAATTTCATCTGTGAAAATTTTAAAAAGGGTAAAAGTGTTAAAAAGATGATTTTTGCTTATTTTTCGATTTATAAACATGTTATCCACGAGCTGTCGAGCTCACCCCCTTTCATCCCCATCTTCAGGTATCGAGCAGTAGATCGGATGAAAGAAAGTCAAGGCTTTTGTTCGATTTTGCTTAGCTTGTGTTTTTGTGTATTTTGGAATTTGTTATTGACTTTGTAAATGGCTTGGAATGCCATTAAGGTTTTGTAAGCAATTATTTCATGATATGTATGAATTATGAATTTATATAAGGACTCGAATGGTATAGTGGTGTATGATGAATTATGAATTTGTGTATGGTTATGAAATTATGTATGGTATATGTATGGATATGGATGAATGTGATATGGGTTCCGAACAGGAGGTCCAATGATTCTGGCTATTGATTGTGAATTATTGAAGTGTCTCTTTGTGGATGGTTTGTTTGTCATGTGTGATATTTATGGCAAAAGAAAAAGAATAATAAGATGTTTAAAGATGAATTATGGGATTTGTATAATTATATAAGACGAATATTACGATTTGAGTTTTTGATTGAGGTTAGGGAATTGATGAATTCCAAATTGAAAAGTTTTCTAAAATAGTTGTTTGCGGATGTCGGAGTTAAGTTTGTGCTCTAAAGCGATTCGATTTGTATTCGATTCGTTTTTGATTTCGCTTTCTGATTCATTTTCGTTTGTGATCCGCTTTGTCTGCTTTTCGTTTCGCTTTATGATTCGGACTAATTTCGTTTCCGCCTTCTTGTTTCAGTTTTCGATTCCGTATAAGATTCCGTTTTTTCGGTTGGGATCTGGTTTCCAGATCGGGTTCCAACACTCAATCACCAACCCATTAATCTTTCGTACTTGATTTTGAAGTACATGGTGAAGTCAAAGGGAGATTCTAGCTCTTTACCTTATGGTATGCTGTTGAGAAGGATTTTTAGAGAATCTAGAATCTTACTCGACAGAGGTAACAGGGTAAAGATAGATGTGAAGAGCATTATTAATGCCATTACTATTCATAAAATGGGAATAAAGTTTGAAGATGAAGCAGATACAAGTTCTACATTGAAAGCAGGGTCTGAGGGGGAGCTTGTAGTAAGACGGAGCAGGAGTGAACGTATTACGTTTGAAAGAAAAACAAAACCTCGATCGACAGGAAGAACATCTGTAGGAGAAAAGACTAACAAATCGTCTAATGTACTAATAAAAGTTAAGACGATTCTACATAAAGAGGAAAGACGGGTTCAACAATCATCACAACAAGTGTCATTGAAGAGAAAGGTTGAATCACTTCAATAAGAAAAATCCAAATAGTCAAAAAGGTCACCAAGATTATTGACCTTACGACAACAAGAACATAAGAAGCAGAAAGCTCTGATTCTTGGTGGAGATTCTGAAAAGAAAAAGAAAAGACAGCAGCCTCCCAGATCAATTGTCTCTATTTTGCAAAGTCAATCAGCAAAATCATCTGGAGAGATAGAGATAAAGAGGAGGTTAGTATTTGAGAGGAAGAAGCCTCAACAACAACTTTCTTCTAAACCGACAGAAGAACAAAAGAAGGTAAAGCCTAGTCTAAAAAAGGTTTCTTCATCTAATGCTTAACAGAAGGCTAAGGCAGTTGAACACCAATTGGAACCTTACAATCCTTCTCAACTAATCAACAAAAAGGATTTGAAAATGAAGATTATAGAAGAATCAGTACCTGTTCGAAGTAGAAGTTCAATTATTATCAGAGAACCTTCGAAGAAGACAGTCAAGGTACAAATTGAACCTATACTGATTAACGATCAGTTAATACATCTTCTCAGTCATGAAAAACGAAGACTATATGGTATTCTACGAGATGAGAAGGCGGAACCATATCTAATGAAGATCAAAGGATCGGTATACAATCTATCCAATTACAAGTAGAACATCGATAAAGATTGTGCCAAATACACAATCAAGATGTTCAACCCCCATGAGAAATGAAGAAAAAGGGAAAAAGAAGATGTTTCTTGAAGGAAATGAAGATGATCTTACAGAAGAACAAATTCAAGTAGTTGTGGAAAATATAGATAATGCATGTATTGTAGCTCAACCTAAAGGTATCTATGTTTCACATCACATTTCAAAGGCATCATGAAGTCAATTTGGAGTTTCTACCAAAAATGAAAACTTCAAGGTTGTTGGCACAGTGACAGAAGGATAGTACATAAGTATCATGGTCGAAGATATCAATTTCAACTTAGAAAATTTTGTGCATTTAATCATGCATTTCAGACCCTTAGGTTTCATACCTTTAATCAAAGATGTGTTACACCTTCTTGGGCAACCAATTCTTAAACTCCCTAGACCTGATGATCTTGATCTCCCAGAAGGAAAACAAACCTTCAGACTACCCTCAATCAAAATCATAGAGTTAGACGTTTTACCTATAGAACCATCGGTTATTGAAAACCTTTATCCACTTAATGAAATACAATAAGATCCTACTCTTAATTCGGAGTTCTTGAAGAATTTCATAAATTGCATGGAAGCAAATCACAAACAAAATGAAGTTTAGGAAGCCTTAGCGAATGATATTGAGGAAATCATACTAAGGTTGATGAACTGGGTGATTCAGTGGGTGATCTTCATGAGGAAGTAGTACTTTTACAGGTTACCATTGAACAAGACCTCAAGACAATCCGAACTAACGTGCAACATATGTTTTCTGAAATTCTGACGCATCTAATATGAGCTATCTTTTTGATTAATAACAAATAGGGGGAGAATAAGAGGAGAACAAGAAAAGGCAAAGATAAAAAGCAGAAGAAGAGAAGATAGAAAACATTGTATATATCTTGCATGCAATTCTTATGTTTTTGTTTTGATTATTATTCGTCCATTCGTCTGAACACTATTCGTCTAAATATCATTTCATCTTCTAAAATTATGATAATTTGTTATCATAAAAAAAGGGGGAGATTGTTAAGCCAAAAAGACTTCACTTCTATTAATTTTGATAACAATCAAATAATAATAATCTTAGAAATGTATGAACTATTTTGATAAGTTTGTTAAGTATGTAGAAAAATGTAGATAACACTTAGTCAAATGCAGAAGATGCGTGGTCAACAACAAATGATATATTAGCAATAGACGATACAACAACAACAAACAAAACGTAACACCAGACGAAGTGCAATAACAAACGAAGCACGATAACAAAAGAAGTATTATACCAGACAATACAATAGGAAGTTATTCTAGAACGTCAATCAGTTAGCTAGTTGGAGTTAGTTACAATTAGGTGGTGTTGTAGAAACTTCAGATGTTTGTACTGATTTATCAAAACAAGCTTCTATATTATCTGGTTGAGAATTTTAATCTTTTGAAAGAGATTTAGAGGTTAGAGTAGCTATGTACTCTATCTGTTTAACTTTATCCTTCCCATAAGATGAGGTGGAAGGTTGTATTGGAGGTGGAGATGTTGGAGGTGTATAGATCTGTAACAGCTTTCTCCACTGCTCAGTTAGTTCAAAAGGTGTATAAGAAGATGACGCTTCTAGAAACTTTGAAGATTCAGAAACTCGAGACTTAGGCATATGATCAGATGTAGACTTTGATTTTAATCGTTGAGGTTTCTCATGAGTTGTCTAAGGATGTATATACTGTCTAATCAAAGGATAATTAAATTTAAATACCTTTGAATAGTCAGCTTCTTCTGGATACTTTTAATACATAGGAGATAGATATGATGGCTGAGTATATGGAAAATCCAAGGAGGATGAGCCATATATCTACTTAGATTGAGTTGTATGCATATCAACTTCCATTTGTCGTACAATTTCTTGTATCTCTTGTATCTTACGAACTTTAAAGTCGAAGCCTGACCCCATATAATGGGCATAGATGTATTATCGAAGTTCAACATCAAGATGCTAAATCTGATCCTTATAAAACCCATACATCGTTTGTACCTGTTTCGAAACAAAATTGACTTTCTTTTGAGTAGCAATGTTTTGTTAACTAATTCCATCCAGCTTGGAATCAATCCTTCTAGGAACTTTGTTTTGTGCTATTGCATTAGATATTTTTCAGTTAAGAACTTCATCAGTTGGATTTGATGTAAGTGTTCCTCGTGAAGTAATTCCTGATGCTCTGATATAAAGGTTATAGATAACTTGTTGTGTCTCATCAGTACTCCTAGATAACTGAGGAAAGTCATCCTCGTATAGTCCCGCCATCATACAACGTATAGGAGTAAGAGTCAAAACAAGAATTGCTAGCGTAGATATGCTAGATCCATCAATAGATCTGCATGTAGACGACCAGAGCATCTCTCTAAAAGACCTGAGTTTGGATCTTTCTATCATCAATGGACCATTTGGATCACCTTGATCTAGATCATCACCAAGATGATGATACTGTTGAGAAGGCTGGCACTGAGATTTGGGCTTTTTCTTCTTCCTTCTCCATTGATATCTTGGATCATCATCATCACTATCTGACTCAAGATTGAAACAAATCTTACAATCTGGTTTGCACATGGATGGGTCGACATCTCATACAAAATGTCCACGATCATGACTGACATAGACTAAATCTCTGTTAGATTTGAAGTAATGAACATGAGGATCATCTTTACCTTCCGTATGAGAGCGGGCTGGATCTTACTGCTTGTTGCCCTATACGATGGATCTTGAGACTGTTCAGTAGGCTAGATCGTCAGGATTGATCCTAATGTCGAAGGACTAGGCATGTCATCGCTGGACCGTGAATAGATGGATTTTACTGAGTCATCTCTTAGTGTCTTCAAAATCAAAGGAGTTGTTGTATGAAAAGAGGGTTGGTGAGGCGCGTGGAATACCTTCTGGTAGTTGGTAGTCCATTCGATTGGCATCAACTTTTCAAGCTCCTATGAAGGTAACTGCTTGGGGATTTGGATGATAGTATTCTGATCATAAGATCGATCAGCAACCATGTAAAGAGCATCCGAAGTAGAATTTGGAAAGTTTAAGTCCAAAACGTGATTCTGTAGATGGTAGATCAGTTGGTGATGTAAGGTAGCCATAATGGTTGTAGCATCTTGATGTGCTCTAGTGATCTGGATTTGAACTTATAGTCGTTCAGATAAAGTAGGATCATTCAACCTGATATTGAAATCGGGTGCTATGATCAATATGATACTTTCATTATTGAACGTAGTCAACAAGGTACCAATAAGAGCATTTTCGTATGTTGTGTCGGCAGTTTCAAGAAGAGATATCCTGGCCATTGCAGGAATACCTTTTCTTCCATGGAGTGTAAAAATAAGTCATATAGCTCCAACATGTAGATGTGTATGGTTGTGCTCACTCCATAAGGCGATCAGCTCCTTACGGATTTTAAGCTTTACTTATTGTTTTGCTATTGTAGATCTGAGACCACAGTGTTCCTATCTGAAACTTTGGATGATTTTTTTCACACGAGGTCTAGTAGTAGATAACACACTAGGAATACTTCTCGTCCAAGAACGGTCACGAGAATATATACTGTACGGACTCAACAATGGTAAAGAAGACTCACACACATGATTTTCTACAAGCACATGAGTAATTTCTACTAAATTTTCGATTTTGTTTGATAACACATGCTTTACACTAGAAGACAAACTAGACAAAGACAAACTTGAGGATAAATGAACTAGATCTGAAGAAGTTTCCATATTTCTTATGTAACTCCCTTCTTACTTACTTCTTAACTTGAATCAATGTTACCTACCTGACAAAGATGCGAAGGTTAACTAGGTTTCTAGGTAAACCACAAGCAGTAGTAGAAAACCCTCTGTAGCACAAGGCTAACAGGACACAAGGTGATAAACACCAAGGGGTATGTAGGTGTTTTCGGCTAAATCGACTATAACTGATCATAAACAAACCAAGGTAAGGGATAAAGTGTTCCCGACTTTGTTTTGTTCTGGCTTTGATACCACTCAGGGTATCGAAAACTCAAGGATAAACATATACCCAGTTTTGTTCTGGCTCTGATACCACTCTGGGATTCTTTATTTCGCAAAATTTCATTTTACTAAATACTTCTTAGAAAATGTTATGTCAACGAATGCCAATTTAATGTCACAAGTTACAATAATTATCACGAATAAGTTTATGGCATAAATTTTGTATAAAATAAAATTATGCATTGTCTTATAATTTTATGTTGATTTTTAATTAAATAAATTATTTTAGGTCTTAAAATTGTTGTGTTGAACTTTTGATTAAGTAGATCACACTTATGCATATCAAATTCAAATATAATAGAAAAAGTAGATCACACTGACATTTTCTTGTTTAATTCTTTTTATTTTATTTTTAAATGCATATATTATCAAATAGTTCCTATATTTAATTCTTTATTTCAAAAAAACTTTTTAAATATTTCCTTTACGCTAATAACCGCATTAAAATTTAAGAGTATATAAAAATAAATTATTCAGTTTAATTAGTATACATCATAATTATATATTCAATAAATAAGCTAATTTCATTTAAACAAAGGAAAAATATTAAACAAAATTCTTGAACTCGCTTCAATTAACATAAAATAAAGTTGTGCATAATTCTTATAAAAAAAGTGGTGTATTAAGCTATTTCATTAAAAAAAGATATAGGAATTTGATAAACATACAAGCTAACAACATTTAGAAATATTTAATGGTAATTGACGTTAAGGAATTCTTAAAATTATCAATTAAGTACAAAAATTTATTTATTACATATTAAAATTTAAACACTATAATAGATAAAATCGTGTGTTAAGTTTAAAAAATTATTCGTTAAATGCCAAATCTTAAAGAGAAACAAAATGGTATTGAACTCTAATGAATACAATTTTTTATTTAAAATAAAATATTTATATTCATTATATTTTAGATTCATACTAAAATGTTTTTGACTATATCTAATAAAGTATATATTTCAAAACTGTTCAAAAAAGAAGTAATTGAATCAATTTAAGTTGACCGAAAAAAATGACAACTAAATGACCACTCCTTTTACATAAATAAATGAATGGTTACTTTATATATAACTATGAAAATGTCATAAGCTTAATAATTTTGAAATAATGATTAAATAGGGGGTTGAAATGCTAGTTGATAAATGAGGACTAACTAATAAAATGCCAACATATGCCATGCATTAAGTAACGGCTTGTTTTCATGTGGAAACATCGGAAGTAAGTTGTATTTAGGCTCGTAAGCTTCCATGTTCAGTATGTATACTTTGTAAATTTTGCTTGCCATTCATGGCTTAATTCATTATTATTTCCTAAAAAAGGAAACGGTTTGTTTAAGCAGATACACCATTTTGATGATCGAAGACAAATGCCAGCTAGAGAATAACAGTTGCATAATGTGGCATTTAAAACTGTCGAATTAATTAGTACCCATTCATTTAAAGCAACTTAATAATCGAAAGATCTCAATGGCTTTAGGTTAGCAAGTCCCATGTGGCTTCTCAAAACATCCTAGACAGTTCAGTTTGATGATCATTAGAGTAAATTGTAATTTAAAATTTGAATTTTATTTTATTCTATTAATTAAAATTATTAATTAAATTATCAAATTTCTAATTTATTGTAAAAATATCTCATCATTAACTTCTCAATTAATAATACTAATGTAGACTACATGTGGATTAGTTTTACAAAGATTTTATGAAGAATTTCAATTTCAAACTAAGATATGTCAAATTTTAAACACAATAATTAAACTTAACATTCCTTCATGCTTAAAGTGTTTTTCACAATAGCTTAAACATTCCAACATGATTAACTTAGCCAATACAACTTGATTGCAGCAAAGAAGAAAGATGAAAAGTGTCAATTTTTATAAACTCTTAATAATAGTTATAAAAGGATTACAATACTCTAACTTTCTCAATGATGAAACATTTGCTCAAATGGATATTTATAAGCATTTGGAGATTTGTTGGATAAGAATATAAGAAAGCGAATAGTAAGGTCATTAAGTTACTAACTTAGTGATTGACCTACTTTAGGCACTACTTTAGTCGATGACTTACATCTTTCATGCTTATCTACTACCTAAGTAAAGGAAACATGTGAAAATGAAGCTAAAGATACATTACCACACTTCACCACGTTCTCATGTCCTCCCACTATCTTTATACTTCAATATACTAACTTTATCAAATCACATATAATCTTTATATAAAGGTAAAGGTTAACCAAGTTCTAACTCAATCCATATATATCCCGTGCCTGTGGTTCAATTTGTTTGTCTATGATTTATAATTTAAGCACCATTTCATCCTTAGTCTAACTAAGAATATCTAAGATAATATTAACTCACACTAACAAAGCCAATCAATGTACCTCAGTTCATCAAAACCAACTGAAACTTGAGCCATGCTTAATCCCACCTAGTAAGCCACATTGGATTTTCATGCCTAAATCATGCTAGACTTTAGCAAAGACTCACCAATAACTACCAAAAAGGTCATATAATGTTAAGAGGTTAAAAACAAAATACTCAAACGAAATGAATCTAACAAACTCATTAGAACAAATTTAAGGCAAGTGTGTACCTAATCTTCGAATTTCCACAAGGCTATATCTTTCTCCTAAGTAAATTCTAAAATAGGCTTATTCTTCCATTGAATCAAGTACTCTATTCTTAAATTCCTCTTACTTTGTCGCATTGTCTAATGATTTCTCAATTTGATCATTTAACTATTTCTTGATAATCAATAGTTCTCTTTCCATATAGATCCTATTTGTTCCTGTTAAATTCTCATTGTAAGGTTTAAGACAACTAATATGGAAAGTCATGTAAGTGCACTTTTAACAGTTTAGGTAGTTTGAATCAATACGCTACATTGCTAACTTTTTGAAGGACTTAAAATGGCTATCATATTTTGACACTAAACCTCAATGCACTTGCTTGCTGCAAATTTTCTTACAAATTTAAAGAGTACTCTTTAAAAGCACCCTATCCTTAATTTTGAAGTTAAGAAGCCTTGTTTATTGATTTGCATACTTCTTCAATCTTTTGGAAGCTTTTTGAAGATTATCCCTCACTTCATCCAACAATTCTTATTTCTCTCTCACAAACTAATAAACAATTGGACATTTTCAATATGATTTTTGTTGAACAATTTTAATAGGAGAAAGTAGATTTCATTCTAAAATAAGTTCAAATGGACTCTTTTCTTGCCTTAGAATTTATGTAAGGTGTGAAAAAATGTGCAACATTAACTAAACTTAGACAATTTTATTAACTTATAGTTATCCTAAATACTCTTCTAACAAGCCATTGTTTTGCTTCATTTGATCATCTATTTGTGAATGGTTTGCAGTAGAAAATTTAATAAATACCCTATTATATTGAAAAGAGTCGTCTAGAATTGACTAGTAAATCGGGCATATCTGGCACTTATAATGTCTACTAAAAATCTAAATTGCTTCACCACATTCTTAAAGAATTATACCACTGCAACATTTAAGGGAGATGAAGATGGGGTTAGTTCAAAGACTATATAATTATAAAACCTATTGACCAACATCATGATTGAATACTTGTTATCCATCTTCAATATTTCGCTAATGAAGTACACTAAGATCGACATCCATAGTCTTTCCAAAATGAGCAAGGACTATAAAAGTCATACCTCCTTCCTTTCATACTTATCTAATTGAAAGATATGAGAAGTTTTAACACGAAACTAAATATCGTTTTCCATTTTAGGCTAATAGTAGGAACAAGAAAGGAGAGCTAACATACACTGTACTTTAGGGTAGCTAACTTATTATAAGTCTTATGTCTCCTTCATCAATTGTTTCTGCAAGGCACAAAGCTTGAAACATACAATTGGTTGCTCTTTATCATCAATAACTAAGTCAAAATTGTCTAACAACACCATCCTCAATACTATTTGGTAATAAGTGTTGTCAAAATAGAGTTCCTATTTTGATTTGCTTTGGTAAGTTCGATTTAACTTAAGTGATGGCATAGAAGCCTACAAATATTTCCTTCTAACTTAATGCTTCATCCCTATTGTTACATCTCACTGATTTATACTCCGACACAAAGTCATATTTAGTAAGAAATCTTACCACTGAGCTTGTCTTACAAAAAACTTTTAGGTCCTACAAAAAATCATAGAAACATTATTTATATGGAAAATGAACCTAGTTCTTATCAAATAAACACTTAAAGTATCAAGGTAATGCACCATTACAAACATCTTCTTCTTATAGGCTAAGAATCCCTACTTGGCACTATTGACTTTGCAACTTTTGAATGCAATAGGACGAACTTCTTGTACAAAGGCTTTGTTAATGGATTTTTCTAAAGAATTTATGTCTACCTTAAAAGAAAGATCAAAATCAATCATTTTAAAACAAGTTCTATTAAGATGGTAGCTTTCAATTAAAGGCTTCTCGACATAGCTTTAGCTAGTACCACCTTTACTTCTTTTTCAACAAATTGGTCTAAGGTATTGCTTTCCTTATGTAGGCCACAATAAATTAGCAATTAGGCATGTTATTAAAACAAGGACTCGATATGAATTTGACAGGTATGGCTCAATTTGGTTGGATATTAGATCGGGTTTAAACTCTTTTATAATTTTTGGATTTGGGATTAAAGTTGGACTCTAGTTTTTAGACCTGAAGCCTAAAAATTTTAAAATTTTATTTCATTTTAAAATTAAAAAATAAAAGCTTTCAAGTTTGATTTAAGGGGCTTAAGGCCCGACTTGCCCCACTACTGAAATGTAATAGTGGTTTGACAATTCAAAAAGCATCAAAGTTCCCACATCATCTTAGGGACTTAATCAATTAACAATTATCTATAGCGTTTTAGAATCCATTATCTCTTGGCGCATACTCACTAAGTGTCCAAACATTAATTTTGTACTAGGACAATCCACACTTCTCCATCTTTATGAAGAGTTTGTGCTATCACAATTTCTCAAATATTTTTGTTAAATATTACATTTGTTCTACCAAATCAATGCTATAGACTATGATATCATCTAAGTAAATCTTTAAAAGTCATGAAAGGATTCATACATACAATATATCATTCATTAAGTTCTAAAATGTAGCATGGGAATTTATTAAATTGAACAACATAACTAAAAATTTATATGGTCTATACTAGGTTACAAAAGTTGTATTCTTCTTATCTCCCCTAGTAATCTACATTTGCTAATGCAAGTCAAGCTTTATGATCACCATATGCTGGACCCCGAACTTTTCTTAAAAGTCTAAAACTAATAAATGAAAAATGTGGATATGTTCATGTTCTATTTTGGTGTTTCTGGTGGATAAGAGATTTTGAAATGAGAAGGATTCAGGTGAAAGTTAGAAGTAGAATGAAACAAAAATGAAGTTGAATTATGTAGTAAGTTGATGAAGAATATGTACATATGTGTATGTTCAGTTGTTGGTGTTAATGATTAATCATGGACTATATATTTTCTTTGGATGATATTGATTTGAGATGGAGTTGAGAATGAGGAGTAAATGAAGTAGAAAAGGTGATCTTAGTATGATTTGTGTTAAGGAAAGTTGCATATCTTTCTTTTAGCTTTCCAACGATATATAGCATAGCAATTTAGGACTTTTAGGCGGAAAGTTATAGCCCTTGTAAAGGCAAAAGCATCTTCTTTTTAGTTTTATTTCTTCTTAGTTTTGCTTCTTCTGTGATGACGTCATCTTCTTCTTAATTTTGCTTCGTCTGTCTGTTGCTTCTTCTGAATTTTGCTTCTTCTTAGTTTTACTTCTTTTGTGTTACTGTTTA
Organism: Erythroxylum plowmanianum; assembly: GCA_025531925.1. Lineage (NCBI taxonomy): Eukaryota > Viridiplantae > Streptophyta > Magnoliopsida > Malpighiales > Erythroxylaceae > Erythroxylum > Erythroxylum plowmanianum. The sequence continues at coordinate 18,606,430 of JANVCQ010000003.1, forward strand.
TGAACTTCTTCTGTGTTACTGTTCATGAACTTCTTTTGTGTTATTGTTCATGAACTTCTTCTGTGTTTTTGTTCATGAACTTCTTCTGTATTTCTGTTCATGAACTTCTTCTGTGTTTTGTTCCTTCTGAGTTTCGCTTCTTCTTAGTTTTGTTCCATCTGAGTTTCGCTTCTTCTTAGTTTTGCTCAATCTGTGTTGTGTTCCTTTTGAGTTTCACTTCTCTTTAGTTTTACTTCTTCTGTGTTTTACTGACGCGTCTTCTTTTGTGTTTTGATGACATGTCTTCTTTTGTGCTTTGTTTTGCTGACGCGTCTTTTTTTGTATTTTGTTAACGCGTCTTCTTCTGTGTTTTGCTGACGCGTCTCCTTCTGTGTTTTGCTGACGTGTATTCTTTTGTGTTTTGCTCCTTCTAGGTTTTGATTCTTCTATGTTTTGCTGACGCGTCTTTTTTTGTGTTTTGTTGACGTGTCTTCTTCTGTGTTTTTACTTCTTCTGAGTTTTATTTCTTCTGAGTTTTACATCTTCTATCTTTTTTGCCTGGCCAAAACTTCTTCTCTAGACTCCTAAATGAATTCATTTTTGAACCATGGGACACGTAACACATTTCCCTACATCTCCACCTAAAAATCTTAGCTATTTGAAATGAATTGAGAAACATTGAGTGAGAAATGTAGAACGGGTACAGTGAGAGCGCTCTTAAAGTTTTATGAACTAGAGTTATTCCACTGAACACTACTTCAGTATTTGGAGTATATCTAGACCTGTAGGATTCCAAATGAGACGATTGTTGCTTTGGAGAGAGAGCTAGAGATATAGGCCTACAAATTTTCTCAAGAAGTATAATTGTGATTCAGTCTATAAGATATTTAAGTTCTAAACGGAAGTTGTGCACAGTACACTATTTTGCAACATGACAACCCGAAAATGTTTGAGGCACATCTTCCGAAGTACTGAACCAAATTGATTGATTTTGGTGTCAATGGAAAAGTCTAGAAGTGGTTAAGTAGCTAAGAATTGGACAGGTGTCCTAGTTTTAAAGTTGAGATTTAATAACTTTGAAAGAAGAAGTGTTGCCTTGCTTATAAATGAAGAAGAAAAATGTGAATGGAAGGATAAGCAGAAGAGAACAACGAAAACGAGAGAGAAAGAGAAAGAGAGTTTGGTGGTTTGAGAGAAAAGAAGAGAGTGGGACAAGGTTTAATTCTTCTTGGTCTTCAAGAAAGATTTTGAAGCTGTCCAAGAAAAGAAAAAGGAAGAGGAAGAAAAGAGCTTCCATTTGAGCTAAAAATCCCTTCATTTGGTGAAGAATGAAGGGATCAAAAGAGGCAAGAGGAACAAAAGAAGAGATTTTTTGAGCAAGTCCATAATCAAGGAAATCAAGGTGGGTTTCATGTTTATAATTGAGTAATGAGCCATAAATGCTTTCTTCCAAATCAAAAAAATAAAATGATTTCAGTTACTTCATAAATGTTGCTTTTATTGTTATTTAATGATTTGCAAATTTGCTACATGTTTTGGTATATGAATTTTTTTGATGAATTTCAAAAATAAAGATGGAAATGCATTAAAATATTTTATGTTACGCCTTGAAAAATGTCATGGCATTTTGTATCTTTGGAAAAGAAGAAGAAGCATGAAAGTATGATGAAAGGATTTGAACATAAATTTGCTTGTGTTTGGGCAAGAGAGGAACGTTTCGTTAGTCACGTGCACATCAACATATAGCCTTCTCCAGGCTGCCCACTTGAGGTCACGAGATCTTGAGAAATCGGACTCGTTTTGTTCACGGTATAAACTTTGGTTTATCCGTTTTGTTCCATAGAACTCTCGAGCCATTTGTATGTGCATTGCATCTTTGCATAGTCATGAATGGTGCATAATTGAATATTGTGTGATGATATTCAAACAATGAGTTTGAGTTAAGATTGTGAATTTGTTGAAAATTTGAGAACTATGCGCTTTATAAATTTTCTATGACAAATGAC
>JANVCQ010000003.1:18613474-18628705 GCA_025531925.1 Erythroxylum plowmanianum
TTAGGTCTTTACGTACGTTTCTATCTCTGCATGGAAGGTTTTCCCATGCTGACGGGCCGTAGGGAGCGTGGATCGGGTTTGGGCTTGGCGTGGTAATTAGATAAGGGACTGATCTTTGAAGAATGGACCGATCGGCCCATGGGTTATTTTGAATGAGTCTAGGCCCTGGACAGCCGACCCGACCAGTGATAAAAAATTATGTATGAATTAACTAAATTTTGTATTAATTAAGGGCAAACCTACACAATCTTATACATTTCAGTAGATTTTGAACGTTGGACAACTTATGCAACCCATGTCAAGCACATTATATGAAATGAAAGTGATATGAGGTGTTGGGATGATAACAAGCATCCTTTGGGTCCACTGTACCTTACACCATACTTCTGGAACCGAAGAGGTTCAGTGCGTGAGAATACTAAGATTTATATGCTAGTCCAAAATGGGAACTAGAGCTAGCCTTTTCAATCAATCACTCCTTCATATTAACATCACTAAAAAGGTTGGGAACAAGAGACAAGTTGAAATTTCAGGTACCTGATCCTAAATGTGCATTGTGTGGAGACATTTTGGAGACACTAGATCACTTGTTCTTCAAATGTTCATCAACTAATCAATCTTGGAGATAATTGCTACTGGGATGCAATCTAAAGGAGAATAACTATATATGGATAGACACTCTTACAAAAACAACCAGGGTGAAAGGCAACTTGGAAGGAGATTACAAGTTATCAAAGCTGATTTTGCTATGCTAGTTCGCTATATATGGAAAATGAGGAATGCCAAACTATTTGAGGAAGTTAATTATATCTTGAATTATAACTAGATAGGGTAAATGACCAAACTAAGGCTGACTGCTTTGACAAGTTCCTAAAGAGAATACATCAGATGAAAGATGAAAATGAGATTGAACCTACAAAATATACTACTCACATAAAGATGTTGTAATTCTGTAGAGGTAGCTGGAGTGCCTTTTATAGATTTAGAGTGATTTGAATTGTAATGTTTTGTAATGACTCTATTAGTTAAATATGAAATTCATTATTTACTTTCACAAAATAAAAATTATATTATTTGCGACTTTAGAGAAATAAGGTAAGAGCTAATTTTAAGTATTTCTTGTTTTTCTTTTAACTTAAAGGTTTATCTACAATTAAAATGATTAGTTACCTTATTTATAAATTAGTTTACTAATAATGATCTTTAGTTTAATTAACCAAACATTACACTTGAAAATACAAACATTTGAGAAACTTATTGAAGTACTAGTTATGAAGGATGAAGTGACATAGACATAAGTATATACTAATAGCCTATTCACATCAAGGATAATATATGCATAGGGAGGGAATGCAAAAATTTGTCATGTTTTAAAAATCACTAAAAAAGCATTATCACAATATTTCAATAATGGTGAATGAGCTTTTGATTGAAGAAGTTGATCTGATAGCAGATAGTACTAAGAAAGCCAAAGGGGGGATGGTGAGGGCATGGCTATTGATGATTTTGATTTCTCAATTCTCAGCTTGGTTTGAAGGAAATTCATTAGTAGACGTATGACTTTCCAAGTGGTTCGTGGTGTTCCCTCTACACCAATCAAGTCAATTGATGACACAAATAAGGAGTTTTCAGATGATGAAGAATCTATAACATCAAATTTAAGGATGATATGGATTGTCCCATGTTGGTAATTTCTAAAGAGTAAAAAAGGGAGATGTGTAAGATATTATGGATGGGTTGGATTATCAAAGTCTTTGAACATAAAGTTGGATATAATCTTTTGGTGCATATGCTAGAAGCACTCTAGGGTATTGAATTTGCAGGTTAAATATATCGAGGCTCCATATAGTCAATGATTAAAAAACCAACCCAATTGACCAATTCAATTGTAAAAACCTTGAACTATCAAACTTTCTAGTTCATTTTACTTTAATAACTTTTTTTAAAAAATTGATTAATTTATTAATTAATCGTTCAATTTTTATTAATTAATAAGTTTTTGTAAACCATAATTAATAAAAATTCTTTTTCAATTTATCAAAAGAAAGAAAAAACTGGGTCATCAAAAAAATGTTCTTTATAAAAGAAATAATAAACAAACTTTCACAATCAAAAAGAAATTCAATTCTAGTATTTCGATTTAGAGACATATATGACTTGAATAAAAATAAAACAAAAAAAATAAGATTCAATAATCAAGAATCAAACAATTCATAAAATTTATGGACAAATTCCATCTATGGAGTGGACAAATTATTAACTAATAGAAGAAAAATTCACAATCAAATGTGTCTTTGTTCCAACCAGTTGTTTTCAAATGGATCCATTCAACGATGTAAAATATCAAAATATAATAAAAAAATAATTAAAAGGGATCCTAAAATTCGAATTAGGAATTCGTTTGGCCTTTTAGGAGCAGCCTTTCCAATTGAAAATTTTTCTTCATTTTACTATTTAATAACTCATAATCAGATTTCGGTAACTAAATATTTGATAATTGACAATTTAAAACATACTTTTCAAGTAATTAAATATAATTTATTTTTGTACTTTGATTTATATATTTATATTTATATAAATTTAATTAATTTTTAGTTAACAATCTCCTTTTTCAGTTAAACTTTAAATTCTTTGATGGCTAAGGATAATCTCTTTTAGTCATATTTTAAATCCTTTAATTTTATTCAATTTATAGCCAGTTTTATGACAATTTAATACCAATTGAACCTTCTAAACCTTAAACTTCTTATCTTATCGGTTTAACTTTTGGTTTGATTTTTAAAACATTACATATAGTTTGACCTTGTTATTTTTTATATTTTTAAAATTATCACTTACCTTCTAATTGTATTATTTAGATATCATATAACCCTTTATTCATATTTCCTTATTGAAAATTTTAAATTTCAATATGATGTCATTTAGAGTTACAAATAAATAAAAATTAACAAAATATAATAAAAAGAGTTTTGTGATATCTAAACAATACTATATAAAGGTAAATGAAAAATTTTCAAAACATAAAAATTCAAATAAAAAATTCAAATTACTGGAGTCCAATATAATTAATCCTTCAGATGCTTCAACTATTATGAACTTATGGAATAAATTTTATTTGTTGCATTTTTTCACCAAAGTTGAACAAAATAAGCCTTTATTTAATAGTACATAGATGTCATTAGATCACTACCTTACTATTCCTTCTTGACGATCAAACTTTAATACTTGAAAGGTTAAGATAGAGTTTGTAGCTATTTGGTTATGAGTTCATAATCTCCCCCTTGAATGTTATATGGAAGTTTACTCTCATATTTAGGGATTTACATTAGTAAAAATTTAAGGATTGATAGGTCTTTAAATTTCTTTAACAAGAAGAATATGAATGAAGGACTGTATGTGATTTGTTTTGATTGTAGTGCTTAAGATTATTGTAAGGATCAATGTGGTAGTGCATAGAAGCTAATGTGAATTAGCAAAAAAAAAAAACATAGTGGAATTGTGGGGTGAATAGGTGATAACTAGAAAACCTACCTAATGTCCACGTCAAGCCAACACTTTGGTATCAGACTTCAGGGACTTGTTAGGAAAAATAAAACAGCATTTATCCACAATCTATTCTCTTATAATCACATTTTCAAATTATCATAGACACGGATACTACTAGTCCCATGGAACCCAAGGATTCTTCCTTGTTATATGTTTTGGCATGTGGACCTCATATGTATGGGAAAAATATATATAGGTTGCATTGTTAATGGAGTTAGATTTCACATAAAACATCGTGGTAGTTGACTTAGAAGCCAAAATTGTGGAACAACATAAGGATAATTTTATTGACTTCTACGATGTCATCTTGGAAATAACAGAGTTGCAATACATTAAGGATAAAAAAAGGTTGTTCTTTTTGAGTGAAAATGATTTAATCTTGGTGACAAAGGGATTAACATAAAAATAAATGAAAATGTTACTAGAATCAATGTTAATAGCATATGGTATAATAATGAACCATTTGTACTTACAAGTCAAGTAAAGCAAGCATTCTATCTCAATAACATTGCATTGTGCAACAATTGGAAAGTTGTTAGCGTTCTATCTCAATGACACTGCATTGTGCAACAATTGGAAAGTTGTTCAACAATGAAATATTTTTTATTTTTGTGAAAAGAAAATGTTCCAATGGGTGAAGATGGTGATGAAGTATATCAAGAGATTGAATCGAAGTTGAATAATAGAGCCTTAGAAATAGAAGATGTGGATATATTGTCACTCTATAAGAGAGATTTTGATCCCAATATACTAGAAGCAAATGAAGTACAAGCCAATCTTGTCTAAGAAAGAGATAAAGATATAATGAGGATAAATTATATGACAATCATGATACTTTGGCTGAATATAATAATAATGAAGAGTTGAATCATAGTGCAATTAATGATGATGATTTCAAGGTGTTGATCATAATGATTGAAGGCATCATGAAAGTACTCTTTCTATTGCCTAAAACATAATGTTGGTAACATTTACGTTGTTAATGTGCGTAATGTTGATGATTGACATATGTTAATGATATTAATGTTAATGATTGCATGTATGTTGATAATGATCATTGGATGTATTGTAAAGTACTCTGTATATCGTCTCAAAAGTAATGATGGTAACATTTATGATGTTAATGCGTGTAATGTTGATGGTTGAATTATGTTAATGAAATTAATGTTAATGATTTAATGTATATTATTAATGATGATTTGATGTATCATGAAAGTCCTCTTTATATTGTCTCAAACATATTGTTGGTAACATTTATGTTGTTAATGTACATAATGTTGATGATTGACTTATGTTAACGCAATTAATGTTAATGATTAAATGTATGTTGATAATGATGATTTGATGTATCGTGAAAGTGATCTTCACATTGTCTCGAGCGTAATGATAGTAACATTTATGTTGTTAATGTGCGTAATATTGAGGTTTTACTTATGTTAATGTGATTATTGTTAATGATTGAACGTATGTTGATAATGAATAGATGTATTTTAATGTTACTACAATTTATGTTTTTTATAGATATCTAATATAATGTCACTTGGTAGAAACAAAAGGAAGAAGGTGGAAACTTTGGAAATTGTAGAATAGAGGGCTCTGCAACTTCAACTAGATCAATCAGTTGGTTCCATCAATTCAATTCCTAGCCAACAACAAAATTCTACCTCAGACACCAATGAAATTAATCAACATCATTCTGCCTTAAACAACACTGAGGTAACTAACACAAGTTTGTTAATCTTTAACACCTACAAATAGACTTATGCTCAGATATATATTTATATATTCTAATATTTCCTTATCATTATTGATTTATTTCCAGCTACCAATGCTAGTATTAGAAAAAGTTGTAGAGATAAAACTAGAGGTTGCGAATTGCAATGAATGAATACTACAATGAATTGTAAGATATCAATGCAGACTGATACTCTTGTAGATGAGATCCAATCTGCAAAAATGGTAAGTTAGTTGGGGATTATTATGAGAACAAAATTATTTTTACTGAAACATGTTAAGGACTTGAAGGAAGACAACTTGCTTGAAAATGATTTGGATAAAGTTGCAGTAATTTTTCAATATATTTAACTATTTGTAATATTGCTTCGATGATTTTAAGATTAATTACACTTTTACTTATCGTTCATAGTTGAAATTGTATATTGAGCATATTAAGAACCCATATATTTCAAACTGCATTACTTCATTATTAAAAGAACGGAATAGGGATTGTCGTTTCAAGTTGTATCAATATTATAGATCTTTTTCATCTCATGCGGAGGCACGAAGATATGTTCCCAAACGAATGTCTCAAAAAATTGGAATAGTTTATGTGATTATTGGGTTAACCCAAAAGTTCAAGTTTGTTTTATTTGTCTTCGCATTTGCTTCCATTAATCTTATCAGATGATTTATCGACTACCTATCTTTTTCCTTTATTTAGGAAATTGTGAGAAACCAAAGGTTAGTAGAGCTAAATTGAACACCTCATATTTAAGGGTTAAAATCATTTATAGTTGTTTGAAATAAATATGTAAGATATTTGTTTACAAGTTATAATTATATCAATAAATACTACATTATTTATTGTGCCTTGTAGTTTTCTTTCATAAAACAAAGTGAAAAAAAACTACATTAGCAAAAATGTGATAGGATCACACTATATAAATTCACTCACTATAAGGAAGGTAAAAAGTGGATGTTAGAAGAAGCAAAGCACAACTATATAAGTATAAAATTTTGTGCAATAATTTTGTTCATTTATTAATGAAGTAGTAAGCAATAATATTTGGATTGAATATTGATTTTATGTTTTTTTAATTTTAGAATAAGATGTATGAGTTGTTAGAGAAATCTTTATCTGAGGAGAATGAGTTCAATGTAGAAGACATTTGCAATACCATACTTGGTACACGTTTTGGCATATCAAAGGTCTTAACTATGACCCTAAGTCAAATGTTTCAACCTTATCAAATAAAACAGCCATTCAGTAACTTCTATAGGAAAACAAGGGCCATAAGGCTGCATCATAAGATACTTGAGCAAAAATAACAAAACTAGGTATATTATTCAAAATATTACTTGGCCCAAATTATGATAAAAATGAAGAGGAAAACAAATTATATTAATCATACTTTTTTCTTTCAATTCCTGTTTGTATTATAACTTAAATTTAATATTTTTCTCAAATTACAAAATTGATGAAGATGTAACTCCTGAGTGATTATGTCTTGAATAGTAAAATTATGTGATGTTTGCTTTAATTAGAAACTATTATTTCAATACTGAAAATACTTTTAGTATATTTTAACTAAGCTTTTTAGAATATTACAAGTTTATTGACATAGACAATATTAAGTAGTCGTTCGAGTAATGTAGCTAAAAGTTTTTAGTTATATTTTTATAATATAGTTAATAGGTTTTAAATAAAAAAAGCAAAGCCAAAAACTACTGACAATGATTTCTCAAAATGTAGGTAATAGTTTTTGACTAGGAAAATAAAATGTAGCAAAAAACTAGTGGTATGAGTTTTGAAAATATCGCTTATAATTTTCAACTACAGAGATTTGACGACGTTTTGAGTGACGAAACAATAATGTAGCTAAAAATTATAGGTGACGTTTCTTCCACATTTAGCTAAGTTTTTTTTCATAACCAAATATCAACTTTATTGAAGTGAATTGTTCATTGCTCAATAATGCTTTGCTTTATAAGTCGAACACTTCAGGCAAGTGAGTTATTTTCTTGATTCAACAAATTGCCAAGCACAGTATTCCAGGTAATAAGTAGCCAAAAGTTGGCCCATGAAGCTACTAGCTAGCCACATCAATAATATGGTAATTAAACTATAAAGTTGGCCATGAAGAGACGACTTCGATTATACAAAAAACTTTGCTGGTGAGTGAACCAAGCGCATGTTTATACACAGACAAATAAACCCCATCAATACAACCTTTTCTTCTCCGCGATAATGAATATGAAAATTTCAAAGGCCTCGGAAATCGAGTTAGTGGAGTTATTTGCATTCCTCCACAAACACGCCTTGACGAAGAATTTAAACACACCTTTAATCCCAAAAGAAACAATGAAAAGAAAAGAAATATTTGTTGTATTAGTCCCACTCACGCGAAAACCAAAAGCTACAATCTCGCCTTTTTATACGGCCCATCGGGTCCCTTGATGCCCAATATCCACTGATGCGTAGCAACTTTACCTTGCTGTTGATCATTTGTTACCATTTTCTTCTCCACTTCTTAACTTGGGCGAAGTAGGAACTCAAAACAATGGACGGGGGCCGGTGGGTGAAGGTGTCGGCTACTGGTGGACATTACGGTGGCTCATGGGAGGAGGAAGGTTCTTTTGTAATTACGGTTGAAAAGGTGATGGCAGAAGAACACACGAAAACAAAAGTCTTTGCAATTACACTCTCCCGAGTTCTAGCCTAAGGGGCAGAAATGGGAGATTGTTATAATTGCATCGCGGGGAATTGAGGGAAGCGGTCCGATTTACTTTCTAACTTTTTTGGTCTTCAATGTTCGTTTTTCTCCGGTTTAACTTATGTCTTTCCACTTATATGCATCTTTCCCTTTCTTTTCCTTTTGGTTGTGACATAAATCATGGATGTAAGAGATGCATACGAGGTAGCTTTGGTTAAGGGTGATTCTGGAGTGTGGATTTGAGGAGTTGTGCTGGAAAAAATTGCCGCTGGGCATGCATTTCTTACACCTATCATGTAATTAAAGATTTAAAAGAAAAATACTTTTGCTCCTCTTAATTGTCGTATCTTTCTTTTCGCTTGTTATCTTTACGCATTTTTTCCTTAGATTCTTGATTTGTAACACTCAAGGACCTGATAGAAGTTGACAGGTCTGCCGTTTCGGGGTTGGAGCACCTGTTTCAATTTTTTGTCATTTACTCTTATCCTTACATAAATTTGTAAATAAAATTTAATAGAATAAAGTACGAATTCGTTAATCCCACCGTTTCGTAGCCTTTATCTTACTGCTTTTGATATTGGATAAGTTAAAAGGGCAACGAAAGATGATGTTGGAAAACTAATCTTAATGCTTTTAATATTGGATAAGTTAAAAAGGATACCAAAGATGATGTTGGAAAACTAACACATAACACAAAAATATTTTTAATTTTTAGTTGAAACGCTTTCATTGAATAAGTTTTAAAATATGAATTATAAATAAAAATGTTAAAACATACATAATTTGAACCCTTTCATATTTTTTTGGAACTATCAACTACAAAGTGTCTATGGGTCTAGCATCTAACTATATTCACAGGGAAGGAAAAACAAATTTAAAGAGAAAAAAGTAGGAATATTAGTTTTCCTACGTCTTCCTCTTATTTACATAGAAAGACAAAAAAAGTTTCTTTGTTTTTAAAATTAAACTTTTTAATTATAATTAAAGTTAAAATCTAATTAATTTAACTTTAATAAGATGAAAATATCTTATACTTGTTCTGTGAAGTTTTTTAAAGATCATAATTAAGTTCAACTTAATTTAAATTATTTTTAACTACTTTTTTTATGTGTACGATTTATTGGGTTCTTAATATGTTAGAAATGATTATAAATTACAATTTTAATTCATAATTAAAATTACATAAATTGAATCTCCTTTATCTTTAATTCTCCTATTCTCCAATTGATGATAACAAAGGTAAAGCTATTGCGTGAAAGTGCTAGTGGGGAATAATCAAAATTGATATATAGCAATATTTTATGACCATTTAAATATTAAGAATGTTAAAGTGGTTTATCTCAACCTATCTATGCATAATTATGATGAATAACTTAATCTTTTCGTCATTCAATGTTCTAAATAGACATAGAGTATAAATTTAGATTCTATTCTTTTGAATTCAATCATGTTCATTATTGCTAATTAGTAATTGATTTAATATAGATTTAATTGATCTAATCTTAATTCACTTTGACTAAATAATTCCCATAATCCTCACTAATCAAGAACATCGGAACACTCTTTCTAATTATTTTAGAGCTACAAATTATTTATTAACTTACTCGACTATTTCTATACGATTCATATTATATTCAAGTATTGTTGAATGAGTAACCATAAATAGACTAGGTCATAAGTAGCATTAATACATAGTAATTCTTACTTTAGATAGTTTGGTAATTTCAAGTCTAAGGATCAATTATTCAATGATCATAACGAGGAAATTCATAGACATATAAGTAATATTCCATTTGAGATTCTTATAATTAGATATGTTCAATGAACTTATTCTCTAATATACACTGACACATCTATCTAAGATCTCTATACTTTAATTTATATGTTTAATTATTTTCTTCATAAGAAATAAATATATTGCGTGCTAATTATAGTGTTTCATCAACATCCTTTGTTGATGTAACTTCAACTAAGAACAATTTTAGAATAATATATAAATGCAAATTGAACCTTATAATTATAATTTCATTATAATTTTGATTTCACAACAATTATTCTAGAGATTTTACCTTTAGTATTAAAATATCAAATATAATTAACAAAATACATAAATAAAAATAGTGGTTTTAATTAATTATGTCACAATATTTATAACCAACTGATTGGCTTTAAGGTATACATTAATATAATCTCACTTGCATTAAGTCACTCATTTAAGTATCTTATATCATATCTCCACGTGATGATTACTATTGGGACATTAATTAAGTTAGAGAATTCTACAAGATTCTTTATAGTAAGTACTTGCTTAAATTTTATAATTCATAACTTAATTATCATTATAATTAAAAGAAATTGCTTAAATACATACATGGATCTTTAATGAGACCTTAGATTTTTGTATGCACAATGACTCTAATGTTCTATAGTACATTATTGTTTCGAAAATGCAAAGAACTATATCAAGTTCATTGAAGAAGTTATTGATTAACATAATCATTTCTGCTAAATAAAACATGTAATATGGCTTAATTAGCAATGATGCTATATTGAAACCTTTCTAATCTTAAAACAATATTTTTCTAAGTAAAATATATCTTAACTAAGATTTACTTCTAAAGTTGTTATCTGAATAATCTTGAACTCAAATATCAACTCATATATAGGATAATGGATATCTTTAATACTTCACAAGTATCAAACATCTCAAACACTAAACACTATCTTTGTAAGACTAGAATAGGAAAACAACATCTGTATCTATGTCCATATATATAATTCCTAAAATTAAGTTGTTATCTTTTCATATATATTTAGAGTTATACTTGGACTATTATATTTTCAACAATTAAAGGATTATAGTATTTTCAACAATTAAAAATATGATTTTTTTGTTTTCTATAAGCAATCTGTCTCTACACACACCTACTGAAGAGTACAATTAGGCTCCCAGTAACCTTCTTATAGATATGATAAACTCATAATCACATCCAAGGCAAACTCTTTACATTCATCATGAAAGAAATCTCTCAATATCTTATAACCTTCCCACTACATATCAAATGTATCAACTAATGCACTAGTTTTAATTGGATGTATTGTTATAAGATTTTGAAGCTTTAAATTTTATTTTACTCTTACTAATTATCTTGAGAACATTCACCTATACGTATACACTAAAACAACTATATTATTCATTAGGGTTTGTAAGATCATATCTAACCCTTTTGGATATCCTATAAGTTTCTACTATCTAATTTAATTCTAAACTCATTGGATAGTATATGCTTTAACTATTCATCACATCTTAAAATCATTAACTTCAACTTTTACAAAGTCATATCACTTCATATCTAATATGAAATCTTTTTAATTAATTTAATTGAAAATTTATAGTTAAGTGTTGGAAAAATAGCGCAAGATCAAATCTAAGCGCAACGGAAATAATTTAAAAATTTTCCACATAATCAACTTTAACAGAATGAAATTAGAAACATAAAATAAGAAATTAACACAAACTCTACTAACCTGTTTTGATTTCGTGTTACAATTTTCTGTTTCTTTGAATCTATCAATCCATAAGCCGTTCAATCGTTCGGCTTCTAACAGTATCCACAGATCTATTCAGAGAAAACTCAATTCAAATTTGAGAGGAAAAATGTAAGAAGTGCTAGCTTCCATTTTCTAATTTTTCCTTTTATATGAAAAATCTTATTTTTCATATCCTTGGATTTTATTAAAATTACAAATAAAGTCAAACTTTAATTATAATTATTAATAAATCCTTATAAGATCAAATATCACATATTGACCCTTAAAGTTTCTAAAACTTCTCAATTAAGTCCAACTTAATTTAAATTTCACTCTCTCCTTTTTTTTAAGGGAAGAAAATGAGATTACATAACAAGACGCGGGAAACAGGTTCCCAAACGATCCTCTACAAGGATCATATGGCACCCTATAGGTGTAGTGTCAAAAAAAGTGATGCCAACATCAAAATGGTCGGCATAATGAGCAAGCCAGTCAGCGGCTCCGTTACTTTCCCGATAGACATGGCGATGAACAACAATCCAGTTCCTAGTGAATAGCTCATGAATGTCGAGGACAAGAGGGTAGGGAGTCCGAGCGCGATGATCTGGGGAAGAAAGGATATCGATCACCCTAGTAGAATCAACCTCAAGCTCGATCCTGCGGTATCCCAGATTGCAAGCAAGAGACAGGCTTGTATAAACTCCCTATAACTTCGCTTGGAGAGGAGTGCACCAGCCAATGTTATGGGAGAAACCGCCCCTCCAGTTGCTGTCACTGTCCCGAAGGAGACTGCCGGTAGTAGCTGTGGTCGAAGAGCGATTGCTCGCGCCATCAGTGTTAAGCTTGATCCAGTCGGTAGGAGGTGGGGTCCATCCAAGAATGTGCTCCTGTGGAAGGCGTTGATCGGTTGCCGTCACTCTACTGTGCCACGTGTCTGAGTGGATAAGCAAACCTGCATAAGACAAAATGTGAGAAATGGGTGAGTGTGGCTAAGAGAATTGAGCATCGAAAAGGGACAAATTCTGCCACTGCCAAAGAAACCAGCAGGTGATGCCAAAGAGGAGCGACCAGTCGTGGCCCAACACCCGGCGGTGGAGGTGGAGGTTATGATGGAGCCACTCTCTCATATGCAACCGGTAAAAGTTGCGGGGAATTGTCGAAAGAGGGAAGCTATTCCACACACGTCGAGCGTGAGCGCAGTCACGGATGGCATGCATCGAGGATTCCTCCAAGGAACAATGAGAGCAAGTGCCATTCGTAGTGAAGTGTCATCGCACGCGTTCCCTTTGAGTCAATAATCGCTCTTTCCCGAGAAGCCAGAGAAAGGACCGAATACGTTGAGGCCCTGACCATTTCCAAATACCTGTCCAGGCATCGAGCACGGATGCCTCGGCTATGTCCATGATCATGTTGTAGGTGGATGCCACGATGAACTTGCCAATGTCGGAGGGCCCCCAAACTAAAGTATCCGACCCGAAGAAAGGTTACAGGGGCAAAGTCCTAGTGATAGCGCGACAAATCGACTGTGGGAGATACTGGTGAAAGGTGGCCCACTGCCAATTACCGTCAGACTCCACGAGGTCCCGGGTGCGGACATGGAGATCGAAAGCTGGAATGGGGGTGAGGGTGTGGGATATAAGGGGTCCCATCTCGCTGAGCCACGAGTCTAACCAAAATCGAGTCCGGGCCCCATCCCCGAGTCGTCATTGCATACCCTGAGTGACCAGGGGCCAGGTGGCCGTGATGCCTCGCCACACCATGGATCCCCCGGTGGCGTCCAAGGAGGTGGGGAGGTTGCTCTCGTCGAAATTGTACTTCGCAGAGAGGACCTAAACCCATAAAGCATTCAGACGAACAATCATATTCCAACCTAACTTAGTCAACAGGGCATCATTAGTGGCTCGAAGGTGACGAATGCCCAGTCCCCCCAACACCTTGGGTTGACAAACTTCCTCCCAGTTCACGAGGTGGGTCTTGTTAGAACCATTAGCGGAACCCCACAGGAACTGTTGCATCACTTTCTCGATCGCATCACAGAGGCTGTGGGGTAACCGGACAGTCTGCATGGTATAACTGGGGAGGGCTGTAATGACGGACTGAACCAACGTAGTCCGGCCTGCCAAAGAAAGAGATTAGCTGTCCAACTATACAACCGTTGCTGGACCCTGTCAAGAATGTGTTGATAGGTCCTTTTGTTAACACGATTGTGCAGAAGAGGAACTCCTAGGTAACAGCCAAGGTCTGTGGTCTGTCTAAACCCAAGGGCTCGGCTTAAGCTTCGCGTCGTGGAAGTGGGCGTATTACGGGAAAAGAAACAGCGAGACTTGGTATGGCTGATTCGTTGCTCGGAAGCGACACAGAAATCATGAAGAATCCCTCGTATGATAGACACCTAGTCCAGGGAGGTTTCGGAAAAAAGAATGAGATCATCTGTGAAGAAAAGATGAGACAAAGGCGGAACATTACGGCTTAGTTTTATAGGCTGCCATTGCCCCTGAGACACCGCGTGAGTGATAGAGTGCCCTAATCTCTCCATGCAGAGTACGAACAGATACGGGGAGAGAGGGTCGCCCTGTTAAATACCACGGGACGGACGGAAGACGGGGCTCAGGACGCCATTCCAGTTGATGTGCATGGAAACAATGGTAATGCACTTCATGATAAGATTAATTAGGGAATCAAGAAGTCCTACATCAAAAAGCGTGTCGTGGATGAATTCCCAGGAGAGTCGATCATAGGCTTTCTCTAGATCCACTTTTATAGCCATAAGCCCTTTTCGCCCAGATTTACGTTTCATGGTGTGGATCACTTCCTGGGTGATAATAATGTTGTCTGTAATCAAACGTCCGGGGACAAAGCGGCACTATGTCGGAGCTATCAGATCGGGGAGATATGGTTTGAGCCTGTTCACGATGATCTTGGAAATGGCTTTGTAGAGCATCGAACAGAGCGCGATTGGCCGAAACTGAGTAATCGACGTGGGGGAAGGAATCTTCGGTATAAGTACCATGATAGTACGATTAAGCTATGATTCCCAAAGATCATGCCGGAAGACCTATTGGATAAAAAGGGTCAAAGAGGGGCTAATAATGTCCCATTGCGATTGATAAAATAAGGCAGTGAACCTATCAATCCCGGGGGCTTTGTTCGAGGTCATACTAAAAAAGGCACCCTTGACCTCAGAAGAGGTAATAGGGCTGCCAAAGTCCTCGGCCGTATGGTGGGGAAGGGGGGGACTGGCCCTGGAGAAGCCGGGGCAGGGTTTGCGGCATCTTGGAGCGATATAACGTTTCAAGGTGTTGTTGCCCTAACTGACAGATGCTAGAGGGGTCAGAAAAGACCGAGCCGTTAGCGTTAGTTAAAGAGGTGACATGCAGCTGCTGGAGACGGGATCGAGTGGTGGCATGAAAGTATTTGGTGTTACGATTTCCCTGGAGGAGTCATTGACTGCGGGACCGCTGGTGCCAGTAGAGTTCTTCTTGACACAGGACCTGTTCTAACTCAGTCTGAAGATGGGCCTCCAAGGCTCTGAGAGAAGGCGAGTCCGTGTCGTCAATGCACTTTTGGATTATAGACCTTTTTATGTGTGACCCATTAGGTTCCTAATATGTTGGCCATGATTATAAATTATAATTCTAATTCACAATTAGAATCAGATAAATTAAAACTCCTTTTAATTTATCTTTAATTCCCTAATTAAACAATTTATAATCATAGATCA
>JANVCQ010000003.1:18628805-18643020 GCA_025531925.1 Erythroxylum plowmanianum
GAATTGTCCCATTTGCCCTTCCATTTATGTCTTATGTCTTTTATACTTAAGTGTCTTTCCAAAAGCACCCTTGAATATTTTGACATAACACTTTCTTCTAGAAAAGTGCTCTTCCTTATCTTAAGTTTCCAATGACACCAAAATCAATCCATTTTATTCAGTGATCCGAAAGAACACTTCAAACATTTTTGGATTACTCGTGTCCAAATCAGTATACGATGCACAACTTCTATCCTAAATTTAAATATCTTAAAAACTGAATTGGATTTCAACTTCTTCATACCACTTATATATCTATGTCTCTAGTTTATCTTGAAACAAGAATCATCTTATTCGGAGCTCTATTGATCTAGAAATCATCAAAATACTGTCCAATTCCTATTCTTCCAATTGATACCCTTACTTGACTAAATACATCTTTTCACATCAATACCCAAAATCTATCAAAATCTATGGAGGGATAGAAAAATGGGTCAGAAACTAGTATTCAAGAATCACTTCATTTGGAGGTCGGATAACAAAATTATGGTCGAAAGAATCAAAAAAGATTTGGTCCTCACTCATATTGAATTTGTCTCGGGACAAATGGCATAACTCCCACTAGAGATGTTGGATTAAGATCATATTAGGATTATTTCAAAGATAACTTTTAGATCTACAACTTTGAAGCAGACCTTGAGATTAGATTTTATCATCTGAAGGGTCAAAATGGATCAGACAATAGGATTAGACAAAGCTAAAGGAAAAAGTAGACGAATGGAAAAAGACAGAAGAAGTGGAAAAATTGCTATAACTTTCCCTAAAGACATTAGATTATGGTAATATTTATATGGTTTGAAAGAGAACTTCAAGGTATACAAATTTAATGAAGACCTTGAAGACAGATTCTATTTTCTAAATGATCAAAAATGGAACAAAACATAGGTACAGATGAAAAGCAGACTAATGGAAAAAGATAGAAGAAGTGGGAAAGTTGCTATAACTTTCCCTAAAGATATCAGATTAAGGTTTTCTTTATATGGTTTAAAATAGAACTTCAAGATATACAACTTTCATGAAGACCTTGAAGACAAATTCTATGGTTTGAAGGGTCAAAAATGGAATAGAAGATAGGTTAGGAGAAAAAAAACAGAAGAAGCAAAACATAGAAGAGGTGGCGTCATCACAGAAGAAACAAAAAGGTAGAAGAAGCAAAACATAGAAGAAGATGATGTCATCACAGAAGAAGCAAAATATAGAAGAAGCAAAATACAAAAGGAGCAAAACATAGAAGAAGATGAAGTCATCATAGAAGAAACACATAAGAAGATGACATCATCATAGAACAAGCAAAACACAGAAGAAGTGGAAAAATTACTATAACTTTCCCTAAAGATATTGGATTAAGGTGTTCTTTACATGGTTCGAAAGAGAACTTTTATGAAGACCTAGAAGACAGATTTTATCTTCTAGAGGGTCTAAAATGGAATAGAAGATAGGTACAAAGCAGACTAATGGAAAAAGATAGAAGAAGTGGAAAAAGATAGAAGAAGTGTGAAAATTGCTATAACCTTCCCTACAGATATGAGATTGAGGTGTTCTTTATATGGTTCGAAAGAGGACTTCAAGATCTACAGCTTTAGTGAAGACCTTGAAGATAAATTCTATCTTCTAAAGGGTATAAAATGGAATAGAATATAGGTACAAAGCAGACTAATGGAAAAAGACAGAAGAAGTGGAAAAAGACAGAAAAAGTGGAAAAATTGCTATAACTTTCCCTACAGATATCAGATTGAGGTGTTTTTTTATATGTTTCGAAAGAGGACTTCAAGATATACAACTTTCATGAAGATCTTAAAGATAGATTCTATCATTAGAAGGGTCGAAAATGGAACAGAAGATAGGCTAGGCGAAAAAATAGAAGAAACAAAACATAGAAGAAGATGACGTCATCACAAAAGAAACAAAAAGGTAGAAGAAGCAAAAGACAAAAGAAGATGATGTTATCGCAAAAGAAACAAAACACAAAAAAAGAAAAACACAGAAGAAGATGACATCATCACAGAAGAAACAAAAAGACAGAAGAAGCAAAACATATAAGAAGATGATGTCATCACAGAAGAAACATAGAAGAAGCAAAACACAGAAGAAGAAAAACATAGAAGAAGCAAAACATAGAAGGAGCAAAACATAGAAGATACAACTTTACTCTCGAACATTTTCCCTTGTAAGGACCATAACTTTTAGCTTGGATGTCCAAAATTTTCATGTTATATGTCGCTGGAAAGCTAAAAGAAAGACCTACAACTGAAGACACATTTCTCTAATCTAGCCTAGATTGATCCATAATTGCCCTCGAATTCAGAACACGAATATTTCGTTCATCCACCTATGCACTACAACTAGTTCTCAACTTCATGACAAATTTTGAGATTCTTAAAGACAGAATTTAAATTCTATTCTTCATGTGAAATGTAGCCATATATTTCTAGTTTAATGAAAATAAAGAATCATCTCATTTAGATAACTAAAGAAAAAGTTATGGCTAAAAGACTGAAGCATCATCTCGTGAACATTTTCCAGATCAACACCCATTTTGTTTCACAATCTTTCCTTAAAACAAATCATACTAAGATCACCTTTTCCACTTCATTTACTCCTCATTCTTATCTCCATTTTAAATCAATATCATCCCTAAAGAAAATATAGTCTATGATTAATCATGAACACCAATAATAGAACATATGTATATATACATATTCCTCGTCAACTTACTACACAAATGCAACTTCATTTTTGGCTTTCATTCTACTTTTAACTTTCACCTTAATTCTTCTCACTTCAAAATCTTTTATCCACCAGAAACATCAAAGCAAAACTTGGACATATCCACATTTCTCATTCACTGCTTTACCCTTGCCTATCATTTCTTGGTTCAAGAATTTTCATCATTTGTTCTTTACTTAAGACGAATCACCAAAATTCCTCGTTTACCAGTTATAATCTTCTAATAAAAGTTTAGGGTCCAACAGATAAACTACAACTTTCTAAAAGGAAACTTTGCCCAGTTCAACCTAGATTAATCCAGTCTTTCTCCCAAAGTTAGAGCACGAATTTTACCCCTATAGAAGACTTGAAAATGAAACTCAACAATTTGGAAATATCAACTGTAAAACACCATCATACATCATTTTCATCAAAAGATAAGGGTTTTACAAGGCTTTAATGGGCATTTCAAGCCATAATATAACAATATTTCAAAATCTCAAAATACAAAAGAGTACATGAGCAATGATTTGCTTAAAATGCAATTAAAGGCTTACTTTACAAGATTTGCTTCCAATACAAAATAAACAAATATTAGAGTGATGCGTTGACCATTGACTACTCGATATCTTGCTCATCACCTGGATATGGGGAGGAGAATGGGGGTGAGCATAAAGCCTGTGAGTAACAATTTTATAATCGATAACAAGAAAAATCATTTACAAAGTCATTTCCTATGCAAAAATTCACGTTTATGCAAGTTATGTACGCATCACTCTTGTCAAATTATCATGAACACATAAGCATATCAAAATGGTTTGGGTAGATCAATAAACTTGACGTACTACATATTTCCACATAATGGTCCTGTGTATCCGTAAACTTGAGGGAGTCTATGAAGGAGCTTCGTGGCACTAGCGGGCAGGCAGGGGAAACCTTTAACTTAGTTAACATAGATGTGACATTCATGAGTGGACTACACCAAACCCACATGACATGTAATTCATGAACTGAAAATAGTTTGCCCAATTAGAACATTTTTGCAAAACTTTTATTTCATAAGCACGAAATATTTCATATGCATTTCCAAAACTTGATTTAATAAACTTGCTATTCTTTCAAAAATCATTTCTATCATTTAATTCATCAACAATTAACACAATTCATTTACATCCATATAGCACAATCTTACAACAAAAAAACAATAAATGCACATGAATAAAGTAGTTGAAAATCATTTATTGTCATTTCTTGGAGGAAACTTTAATGGCTTATTACTTAATTATAAAAGTGAAACCCACCTTGAATTTTCTTGCTTATAACTTGCTCAAATGTGCCTCTCCTTTTGCTCCTCTTGCCTTTCTCGATTCCCTTTTCATAGGTAAAAATCCTAAGTTCAAAATGGTTGCAAAATTGAAGATCCACATAATGCATTTACTAAAATTGATCCTAGAGTACCTAAACCCATGCATTTCCTATGCTTTATGAACCAAAACCTTTCCAAAATCCAAAGCATTAAAATGTTCTTACCTTAAACCTTCACCCAATGTAGAGATCTTTGGTTCAAAAGAAAGCTCGTATCTTCCTCTACTTTTTTCCCTTCTTGTACAACCCCAAAATCTCTCTAGAAGGCTTTGAAAAGATGAAACCCTAGCTCAAAACTCCATTCTCTTCTCTCTCCACCGAACCCCCTCTTTCTCACCTTTTCCTTTTCGTATATCACTTCTTCTTTCACCTATTTTTGTTTTTCTCCTTCTCAAGCACAAGACAACACCTTTCCTTTCCCATTTTACCCTTAATGAATGAGAAAAGTCTACCTTTCCCTTTTTTTAATGCCTTAAGAGTTTTTAAACTTAAGTAAGCTACCCCAAATACCCTTCTATGCCTTCCTGCTACTTTTAATTTAACTAACCTAAGCAATAAATCTACTATCATAGACCTAAAGAAAAACTAACTCCTAAAAAAAATCTGGGGGCCAACACACTTCATAAATTCTCATATGATATGACTCTATCTAACAATTGAATCGTTAAATGTAAAAACGAGTTATTACACTTTTTGATCCCTATTGATTGCAATGAATCTCTCTAAACAACTTTGAGAACTAAGAATTAATAAATATAAGAAAAAATTGATCCTATCCCACTCTTCACAATAGATAGGAACCTAGTTACCTAGGCCATCCTACTCGCAACTATACGAGGTAGTTTTAATAATAGGATCATCTCCCACGGAGGTGAAATTGGTTCACTTAAATTAATTTTGAACAAAAACAAAAATAAAAACAATCCTAAACATTCCATTGCCATTTGTTGTGGGAAGGCTTTTAAAGAACGGAACAAAATAGTCTAAAAAGTAAACTGAATCGAACGAAAGCAAAAACAAGTAGAAATCAAAGTGGAAAACTTTTGAGAATTATTTTCACCAACTTAATCTCCTATACATGATTAATGGGAGATGATTGGTTAATTGTCTTACTAAAATTAACTGTCAAATTCTAAGATCAGCTCAAATAATAGACTAAATCTAGCTTTCATATTTGACAAGTTATTATCCAAATTAATTGTAGAAACCTGACTACTAATTACCACTTAAGTTAATATATTTTTATTTCTTAATCTAAGTGTCTATAGTTTTTAGTTCCATGTTAAACTTGTCCTCTTGGTCCTTTGTTTAACACTAAAATGATGAAAAGTTTGGTCATACTGTTACATCCATTTAGCTTAAAAACTAAAGCAAACATAAGATAACAAGACAATCCGTCAATCATGCATATTTGACTAAAATGGCTACATTAATTCTCAAGGAAAAAAGAACAGCCCATAATAGCATAAACACGTTCATTATCTCCATACAATTCAAGTGCATGTTTGTTGGGCACCCTACCCTCGTGGGTCATGTGTCGGACGTCCTAAGTGACATCTAAACACGTGTCCCACAAGGGTGGCGAGCTCACATGAGGACAAACATCAAAACAACTCACTTCTCCTATTTTCGAAAAGATTTTTGGGAAACCTAAAATGGTAATTTCAATTTGACTTGTTCATAACATTTGTGGCTCTATGTCTCTAGTTTATTTAGAGACATGAATCATCTCATTTGGAGATATCAAACAGGGTTTTGACCTTAATCACATTTCACCTATCTTTGGGAAATTAACATAACTGTCATTTGGAATATCATATTAAGATCATCTTAGGACATTTTGAAAGAAGACTTTGAGATCTAGAAATTTCATAAAGACTAAAAGACAGATTCTATCATCTAAGGGCCAAAAATGGAGTGGACAAAATGATCAAACGAAACCGAATGAAAAAGTAGACGAAGTGAAAAAAGTATGAATGGGAAAAATTGTCATAACTTTCTCTTCATATTTTCGATTGAAAGAGGACTTCAGATCTACAATTTCATGAAGACTTTGAAGACAAGTTCTATCATCTGAAGGGTCAAAAATGAAGCAGACAAAAGGATCAGACAAAACCAAATGAAAAAGCAGACGAAGTGAAAAAGCAGATGAATTGGGAAAATTGCCAAAACATTCCCTACAGATATTGAACTAAGGGTCTTTAGATGTTTTGAAAGAAGATTTCAAGATATAAAACTATTGTGAAGATGTTGAACACAAATTCGGTCATCTATACAGTCAATTATGGGATAAGATTATAGAATCAGATGAGCCCAGATGAAGGGTGAGATGAATTGGAAAAATTGTCATAACTTTCCCCATAGAACTTAGATTAAGGTGTTCTTTAGATGGTTCGAAATATTATTTCAAGATCTACAACTGTTATGAAGACCTTGAAGACCAATTCAGTTATCTATAGGATCAAAAGTGAGATAAGACGATAGGGTTAGATGAACCCAGACCAAGGGTGAGATGAATTGAAAAAATGGTCATAACTTTCTCTACAAAAATCAGATTATAGTGTTATTTAAATGGTTTGAAAGAGGACTTCGAGATCTACAAATTTTATAAAGACCATGAAGACAAATTCTATTATATAATAGGTAAAAAGTGGATGAGAAGAAGTTTTAGTCAACATAAGATGAAGCAAAAAGTCAAACTAAGAAGAAGCAGATAGTCAACTTAAGATGAAGCAAAGTCAACTTAAGACAAAGTGACTCTTAAGATGAAGCAGAGTCAACTTAAGATGAAGTAAAGTCAACTTAAGATGAAGTGACTCTTAAGAAAAAGTTGAGTCAACTTAAGACAAAGCAAAGTTAACTTAAGACAATGCAGAGTCAACTTAAGATGAAGCAAAGTCAACTTAAGATGAAGTGACTCTTAAGACGAAGCAAAGTCAACTTAACATGAAGAAAAATCAACTTAACACAAAGTGACTCCTAAGATGAAGTAGACTCAACTTAAAACAAGTGACTTTTAAGACGAAGCAGAGTCAACTTAAGACGAAGCAAGGCAAACTTAAGATGAAGTGACTCTTAAGACGAAGCAGATTACTATCCTAAGCATCTCTACTCATGAAGATCTTAACTTTCAACTCCGATGTCCAAAAGTTTCATACTATATATCGTTAGAAAGCTAGAAAGATAAAATACAACTTTCTAAAGGATAACTTTTCCTAGTTCAACCTAGATTAATCCAGTTTTTCTGCCAAAGTCAGAGCATGAATTTTTCCTCTATCAAAGACTTGGAAATGAAACTCAACAATTTGGAAATATCAACTGTAAAACACCATCATACATCATTTTCATCAAAAGATAAGGGTTTTACAAGGCTTTAATGAGCATTTCAAGCTATAATATAACAATATTTCAAAATCCTAAAATATAAAAGAACACATGAGTAATGATTTGCCCAAAATGTAATTAAAGCCTTGCTTTACAAGATTTGCTTCAAATACAAAATAAACAAAGATCAGAGTGATGCCTTAACCATTAAATACTCAATATCTAGCTCATCACCTGGATATGGGGAGGAGAATGGGGGTGAACGTAAAGCCTGTGCATAACAATTCTATAATCAGTAATAAGCAAAATCATTTATAAAATCATTTCCTATGCAAAAATTCCCGTTTATGCAAGTTATGTATGCATCACTTTTGACAACTTATCATGAACACATAAGCATATCAAAATGGTTTGGGTAGATCCATAAACATGACGCACTATACATTTCTACATAATGGTCTTGTGTAGCTCTAAACTTGAGGGAGTCCATGAAGGAGCTCCGTGTCACTAGTAAGCAGGTGGGAGTACCCTTTAACTTGGTCAACATGCACGTCACATTTTTGAGTGGACTACACCGAACCCGCATAATATGTAATTCATGAACTAAAAATAGTTTGCCCAATTGTCACATTTTTGCAAAACTTGTATTTCATGAGCACGAAATATTTCATATGCATTTCCAAAACTTGATTTAATAAACTTGTTATTCTTTCAAAATTCATTTCCATCATTTAATTCATCAACAATTAACATAATTCAGATACAGCCATGTACCACAATCTTACAAGAAAAGGACAATAAATGCACATGAACAAAGTAGCTAAAAATCATTTATTGTCATTTCTTGAAGGAAACGTTAATGGCTTATTACTTAATTATAAAAGTGAAACCCACCTTGAATTTCCTTGCTTCTAACTTGCTCAAATGTGCCTCTCCTTTTGCTCCTTTGGTCTTTCTTGATTCCCCTTTCATAGGCAAAAATTCCAAGTTCAAAAGGGTTGCAAAATTGAAGATCCACGCAATGCCTTTGCTAAATTTGATCCTAGAGTACCTTAACCCATACATTTCCTAGGCTTCATGGACCAAATTCCAAAATCCAAAGCATTAAAATGTTCTTACCCTTAACCTTCACCCAATGAAAAGATGTTTGGTACAAAAGAAAGCTCTTATCTTCCTCCACCTTTTTCCCTTCTTACACAACCCCAAAATCTCTCTAAAAGGCTTAGAAAAGATGAAACCCTAGCTTAAAACTCCATTCTTTTCTCTCTTCATCAAAACCCCTTTTTCTCACCTTTTCCTTTTCTTATATCACTTCTTCTTTCACCTATTTTCATTTTTCTTCTTCTCAAGCACAAGACAACAAGCACAAGACAACACCTTTCCTTTCCCATTTTAACCTTAATGGATAAGAAAAGTCCACCTTGCCCTTCTTTTAATGCTTTAGAGTTTTTAAACTTAAGTAAGCTACCCACAATACCCTTCTATGCCTTCTTACTACTTTTAATTTAACTAATCTATGCAATAAATCTACTATCATAGACCTAGATTTAACTACCTATGCGATAAATCTGCTATCATAGACCTTAAAAAAACTAACTCCTAAGAAGAATCTGGGGGCCAACATTTCTCCCCCTCTTAAAAGAATTTCATCCTCGAAATTATTACCTGAGTTATTGAAGAGTTGTGAATACTTCTCCCTTATGGCTTCCAACGGCTCCCACGTGCCCTCTTCTACAGAGTGGTTTCTCCACAGGACTTTTAATAGTTGAACCTTGTTGTTCCTAAGGACCTTTTCCTTAGTGTCCAAGATCCCCACTGGGAGGGATCGGATCTATACTTCCTCAGCATAGACACATGAAAGGCGTCATGTATCTATGACAATTCCAGTGGCAACGCCAACCTATAGGTTAGTGATCCAATCCTCTCAACAATCTCATAGGGACCCACATATCTTGGGCTTAACTTGCCCTTCTTGCTAAATCTCAACACTCCTTTCCAAGGAGATGTCTTAAGGAAGACTTTCTCTCCGACTCCATACTCTATCTCCTTTCGGTGTGCATTAGTTTAGATTTTAATTCTATCTTGGGCCGCTTTAAGCCTTGGCTTAACTAACTTGACCTTGTCAACTGTCATCCGAATCAACTCTCGTCCTATTAGTTTTCTTTCTCCTTCTTCATCCAAACATATAGGAGTTCTACATCTACTTCCATATAATGCTTTATAAGGAGCCATTTGAATGCTCGAATGGTACGAATTATTGTAAGCAAATTTGACCAATGGCAAATGTTCATCCCAAGCTCCTTTGAAATCCATCACATATGCCCTAAGCGTTCCCTCAAAAGTCCGAATGGTCCTTTCAAATTGACCATCTGTCTGGGGATGAAAAGTAGTGCTAAAGTGTAACTTGGTTCCCAGAACCTCTTGTAAACCTCCCTGGAATCTCGAAGTAAACCAAGGATCCTTGTCAAAAACTATGGAATCTGGAATCCCATGTAATCTTACTATCTAATCAGTATACTTCTTTGCTAGTACATGCAAAGAATCAGTTTGTTTAATTGCCAGAAAATGGGCTGACTTTGTCAAACTATCAACAATAACCCATATGGCATCATGCTTCCTACAAGCCTTGGGCAAACCCATCAGAAAATTCATAGTTACTCTTTGCCACTTCCACTCAAGAATGGACAATGGCATTAACTTGCCTAAAGGTGCCTGGTGTTTAGCCTTGACTTGTTGACACAATAGACACTTACTTGCATATACTCTGCTACATCCCTTTTCATACCTTTCCACCAGAAATACTATCTCAAATCTCTGTACATCCTGGTACTACTTGGGTGCATGGCATAAGGTGAATTATGTGCCTCATTAAGTATCTCATCCTTTACTTCCTTGACATTCAGGATATAAAGTCTATTCCCTATAACCATAAGTCCATCATCCCTCACTACTACTTCAGATTTCTTCCTATTCTGGATTTCTTCTTGAAGCTTACTCAATTCTGTATCCTGTGCTTGTAACTCCCTAACCTTCTCTCTGAGTATCAGTCTCACTCTGAAATTAGCAAGAATGCAATTTGGTTCCTCCTATTTCAAACATATTCTAAGCTTAGCCATCCCTTCCAATAAAGGCAGATAAACTGTCTGAATGAGAGCTATAGAGGATTTCCTGCTCAAAGCATCCGCTACTACATTTGTCTTTCCTGAATGATACTCAATTAACAAATCATAATCCTTAAGCAACTCAATCCACCTTCTTTGTCTCAAATTTAACTCTTTCTGGCTCAGTAAGTACTTGAAACTTTTATGGTCAGTAAAGATCCTCGTCTGAACCCCATACAGATAATGCCTCTAAATTTTCAAGGCAAAGATTACTACTGCCAATTCCAAATCATGGGTTAGATAATTAAACTCATAAGGCTTCAATTGTCACAAAGCATAAGCTATCACCCTATATCCCTGCATCAATACACAACCCATACCCTTTCTAGAGGCATCACTATACACTATATAACCCTCATCTCCAATTGGCAAAATCAAAATTGGAGAACTTGTTAATCTGTGCTTAAGCTTCTCAAAGCTTTTCTGGCATTCCTCACTACAGATAAATTTTTTATTCTTCCTCAATAACTTAGTCATCGAAGCAGTTATCATAGAAAATCCCTTAACGAATCTCCTATAATATCCTACTAAACCCAGAAAACTTCTCACTTCTGTCACTGTCCTAGGTGCATGCCAATTTACCACTGCTTCAACCTTCCTTGAATCAACATGCACCCTATTCTTCAAAATTACATGTCCAAGGAAAACTACCTCATGAAGATAAAACTCTCACTTGCTGAACTTAGCATAAAGTTCCTTCTCCCTCAATGTTTGCAACACTATTTTAAGATGTTCCTCATGTTCTTTTTCACTTTTAGAATAAACCAGAATGTCATCGATAAATACTATAACAAACTGATCTACATACTCCCTGAAGACCCTATTCATAAGATCCGTAAAAGCAGCTGGAGCATTGGTCAATCAAAAAAACATGACATAAGATGTCGTATTTACATCGAACTCCCTGATTCTGAACTAATGATAACCTGACCTAAGATCCATCTTGGAGAAGACCCTTGCTCCTTATAGCTGGTCAAATAGGTCATCAATCTAGGGCAGAGGATACTTGTTCTTAATAGTCACCTTGTTGAGTCTCCGATAATCAATGAACATGTGTCATGTTTCATCCTTCTTCTTAACAAACAGAACTAGTGCTCCCTAGAGTGACGAGCTCGGTCTTATGTACCCTTTCTCTAGCAGTTCTTCCAACTATTTCTTAAGCTCCTTTAGCTCCGCTAGAGTCATTATATAGGGTGGTATAGAAATGGGTGCGATTTTAGGAATCAAGTCGATGACAAACTCGATTTCCCTCACCGATGGTAAACCAGGTAATTCTTCTGAAAACACATCTAGAAATTCCCTCACAATTGGAAGATCTACTAACCTCCCTTCATTCACATCAGTGTCCACACTAGATGCTAAGAAGGTTTTACATCCCTTTCCCATCATCCTGTCAACTAGAAAAGTCAAAATGATTTTTAATGATGGTGCTTTCCTATCCCCTCTAAAAATCACCTTCTCATTCCACCTCCTAAAGGCTACAATCTAAATTCGCATTATACTTCTCCATGGCATCCATTCCAAGTATAACGTCTAAAACTTTTAGCTCTAGAGGTAGTAAGTCCACAACAAGTCTAGCACCCTTGATGAAAAGCTCATAATCCCTGTACATTTGACTTATAGTCACATTCCTCCCTAAAGGAGTACTAACAATTAAAGGACTACCCAAAGACCTCAAATCAGCATCATGTAATGTCATGCTTGCAGAAACAAATGAATGCGTGGAGCCAAAATCAATCAACACATATACTGCAAAATTGAATAAGTGAGCCATATCTGTGACAACTTTAGGTACGGCTGAAGCTTCCTCTCTGGTCATGGCAAACACTCTTGCTTGAGCCTGACTCCTTGGCCTTCCTAAAGGAATAGCCTTTTTTGCAGTGCCAGAATTGCCCACCTCAGCGACTGGCCTAGTCCCTACTATTTTTTCCCTCCTAGGGGCTTGCAACTGTGACCCCTCTTGTTTTGTTACTTGGGGACAATCCTTGATCATGTCCCTTCTCTCTGCATCGGAAGCATGTTCCAAGTAACTTAAAGCACTTGTGAAGCTTCTCATAATGCTCACATTGAGGGTTTGTGTATCTACTCCTCCCTATCCTTCCAGTGCCTCCCATACTTGAGGCTTGCTCTAAGACTACCCTTGCCTACTTATTCTTGATAGGGCCACTGCTTCCCACCTCACTATGAGTATGGTAACTCCTTCTACTACTCTCAGGCAGTGGAGCACTCATTCCCTTCCTAGAAGACTACTCCCTGTTCTTTCTCTTCCTACTTACTTCATTCTTTATATTCTTTAGTTTCTCAACCTGGAGTGCAGCATCTACTAGTTACTGGTAGTCAAAGAAATTTTGTATCAATATTTTCTCCTTGATCCCCAAATGCAATCCTCCTTCAATCTTGTGGCACTTATCCTCCTCATTAGCAACAATGTTGGCCATATACTGTGACAGTTGGGTAAACTTCAGCACATATTTACTCACACTCATGTCCCTCTGTGTGAGATTTAGGAATTCCCTAGCTTTCTCTTGGATATAAACCCTTGAGAAGCATTTCCTCTTGCAAGCTTCCAAAAAAGCTCTCCATGACAACACCAGAGGCACATCCTGACTGTGGGGCACTGATTCCCACTAATAAAGAGCGTCCCCCTATAGCAAGCCCACTCTATAATCTAACTTCTCCTCATCTGAGCACTTCATCTGAATTAGAACCCTCTCAGTCCTCTTCAACAAGGCTTCAGCCTCTTCTGGATTTATAGTTCCATTAAAATCTATCGCCCCATATTTGCGAAGTTTATCATACTGCCCACTCCTCTCCACTAGAGCTTGCATCGAAGCTTATGATCCTTTGCCTATGGCATATATGAAAGCTTGGGCAAAGGCTTGAAAGAACCATGGATCCATGGGATTTTCTTGAGACATAGGAGGAGGCGGTGGAGGCATCTCATGTTGCACACTAGGTGCCTCAGGATCTGGAGTAGAATGTGTCCCCCCATCCTATGGGACATAGGATTCATCCGTGCTCCCTTGATGAGAGCAACATCAAGTCATAGCTCCTCGAGTTCTCTTTCAAGGTGGCATAATCTCTTCTTCAATTTAAAACATTTAAGACCTTTAGTTCGTGTTTCATATAAAACAACTTCAATTCATGCAAAACAATTTAAATCATCTAAAACAATTTCAAATCTTATAAAATAATTCAAAACAATGCAAGTTATGCACTTTAAAAAAATGTATGTTCATTTCATGTCTTAGTCTACCCACTTTATGCCTAGGATACACCTAAACCTAATGGCCACTCTGATGCCATAAGTGTTGGGCACCCCACCCTTATGGGTCACGTGCCCGATGTCCTAAGTGACATCTGATCATACGTCCCACAAGGGTGGCGAGCTCACACCAGGACAAATATTAAAATAACTCACTTCTCCTATTTTCGAACAGATTTTTAGGAAATCTAAAATGGGAATTTCAATTTGACTTGCTCAGAACATTTATGGTTCTATATCTCTAGTTTATTTAGAAACATGAATCATCGCATTTGGAGATTGTAAGTGTAAGTCGACTTGTACCATGTGTAAGTCGACTTATGCTTGCTCGGTACTGATAAGTCGCCTTGTTCAC
>JANVCQ010000003.1:18659644-18672344 GCA_025531925.1 Erythroxylum plowmanianum
AACCATATGAAACATAAATGAAAATATATATAACCAAATCTTTTATATGGATTATAATATAAGTAAAACTAATATAAAAAATAAATATTAAAACATATAAAAAAGTTAAATAATATTATATAAATCTTAAAATAAACATGAAGAAGTGCTTGTGGGAATTGTGGGAATTCTGTGCAAAAATCATAAGAATAAAAGGGACTAAAAAATAGGCTAGTTAATTGATCTGAAAAATCTACCTGAAAAAATATTTTTTTGAAAAGCTTCAAATTTCAACTTCTCAAAAAGCTATATTTTAGCTTCCAAAAAAGTCATTTCTATAAAAAAAAAAGTACTTTGGATTTTATAGCTAAATACTCTTTTTTTTTAAAACAGCTTTTGTGGTGGAAAAAAGCTGATTCACCCATCAAAAGTTGAAACAAACAGGCACTAAAAATATAAATAAAATATGAAACCAATTACATATCACTAGAAGTCATCTAATAACAATAAGAAAATTGTATGGAAAAAATATGAACAAGATTCAATATAGGGGACCATAAGTAGATAATGGCATTAGATGATAATAATTTTGTTGAAGAGGAAGAAAAAGAAAATGCCAATATAACTAATGTAATAGAAAAGGAGACTCACTCAAACTAAAACTAGGAATCCAAGGGGTTCTAAATTTCCAATTAGGAAAAGAAAACTTTAACTTCCTTTAATTAAGTATAAAAAATTCATAATCAACTAAAGGTAATATAAAAGTAATAAAGGAATCAATAAGGGAAAGGGGAATGTTTAAGGAGGTCCAAACTATATATAAAGTAATGGAAATATTAGAGTTGACTATTCAAGAGATAACTCCCATCCCATGTAGCAATCAATTCCAAATCACACCTAAGGAATCAAATTGTAACCTACAAAGAAGGAACCACATTATCTAATATAAGGCAACTTAGAAGAAAAGCTAAAAGTAAGGCATGTAGTAGCTTAAAATCGTAAACCTTTTCTTAATGTCCGTCATTGTGTGTAATTATGAGGTACCCTTTAAAAAGTGTCAAGTTTTTTTTGAACTTTTAAATGCTCAAAGAAAACCAAAAGATGACTATTATATCAAACCATCAACACTTTAGCTTATAAGAGACTATAACATCATACTGTATTCATACGAATGAAGATTTAATATAAGATTGAATCACCATGATGGTAATTTAAAGGACTATTTTAGTCAAATTGGTGAAAATGATCTATATTATGATGGGAACAACTTTATATGGGGAAAAAAACAACAAAGGAAATGGTTAATTGGGAAGAAGCTAGTTAGGGCCATAGTAAATGCCATAAGGTTAATTTAAAATCATTCAACGATTGATATTCAATTAGAAACAGAAGCCATTAAAGAAAAGTACTCTTTAGATTTAAAAACTATTTAATTGGCATTATAGAATTGTAACCAACTATAAAACAATTTGAAGGATATAAGTGTGTTAGGTTACTTTAAGTTTTCAAGGAGGAATTAAAAACAAAAAATAGTAGAAGGTTCAACAACATAACAGTCAACATTTAAAAAATAAGAACATCTCTAAACCAAACCTAAAGAGAACTCATATAGATGTAATAAATGACGATTTAAATATGAAAGAGTGGATAGTAATGTAGAGGTATATCTAGCCTTGAAAAATCTTCATTGAAGGAAGGCGATACAAACATAAGTTCCTTTAAACAGAAGATGGAAAAAAAGGAGAAGAAAAAAGGTGTTAGAGAGAATTGGAGTGGCTTCTAACATGGCCATAATTGCCTCCTCTAAATCCTCCTTCTCAGCAGTTGATAGCTTTTGAATTTTAACATCTCTTAATTCTATCCTCTCCTTATGTTCCTCGATCTCCATCATCCCTTAATTTTTCTTTTCTCTCGTTATGCTCCTTAGTCCCCTTCTTTCTTCAACAAACATAACCTATTAACCACTTTTTCAACTATGCATCTAGATAATGCGTGTACTTTTCAAGCCTCTTATTCATCTCTAAAGAGGAATGAATACTCTTACCACCTTCATCCTCCTTTAGACACCATTTTTGCCTCCTAAGTAGTGCTTCTTTGATGTAATTAGCTTGACATAATCTTCACTTCTACGCTCAACCTAGGTCTATTATGAGTAGCTTACTTCCACCTGTATCACCCAATTTCAGTTTGGTAGCCTTGTAAATAAGCTACTAATTGTAAGATAAGTATAAGGACATAACTAATCAAACTAAGAAAACCTAGCAAGTTTAGTAATATCCTTTTAAATAACATATTGTCAATAAAATTAGGAATAATGAAACTTCCTAAATGTTCAATTGAATCCAATAATTTATCCTATAAGTAGGTTAACTACTCTCATTCTTCCTCAATCACCCTCATCTCCTCTTCTTCTTCTGCTTCATGAACAATGACTTCCTTATATTCTTTGAACTCTATATCCTTTGTCATTTGTTCTTCGTTCTCTTCTTCTTCCTTTAAAGATTCAACTACATCAATTCTCATGAATGAACTGCCATGCTTTAGATTCTTTAATACCTTATTCATGTTAAATTTCACTTGTTCATCACCATTCTAAAGGATGAGGTTGTCTTCATAAACATCTATTAAAGTTCTTCTAGTGTTCAAAAATGGTATAACAATAATTAATGGAGTGTTTTGATCCTTTTCAAAGTCTAGCATGATGAAATCCACAAGAATGATAAACTTGTCCACTTTTATAGGTACATCCTCCACCATGCCAAATGATTTTTTTATCAATTGATCCCTCAATTGAATAATTATAGAAGTTGGCCTCACATCTCATTTGTTAATTTTATGAAAATTGACAAAGGCATAAGATTAGTAATTTTATCTAAGTCATAAAAGCATTTATAAAATCATAAATTACCAATTACATAAGGTATAGTAAAACTGCCTAGATTTGTCAACTGTGAGAGTGTGTGGTTGACAATTAAGGAATTGTAACTTTTCATTTTAGAGACTGTTTAATGATCATCCTATGTCTGCTTCTCTGATAATATGTCTTGCAAGAACTTAGCATACTTAGGCATGTTTTCCAATGCCTCCACAAAAGATAAATTAATTTGTAAAGTCTTTAGCTTCTCCACGAACTTTACAAATTGTACATTTAGTTACTCTTCTATAATCTTTGGGGTAATGAAATCTTTGGTGGGCATGGTAGAGGGGCAACGTATACTCACTCTTTTCTTCATCTTTTTTCTTTCTTTTTTTAATCCTCTACTGGGTGGGTTTCAGTCTATTTATGTGCTGGTTGCTCAAGCTCTTTCCCACTTTTAAATATGATTGCCTTGATTTGCTTCCTTGGATTTACTTCCTTGGATTTGCTTCAGTGTTATTTAGGAGACTCCTCACACTTTTTATAAACAATGCATTTGCCAGTTAGCCCATTTGAACCTCTAAATTATGAATGGAAGAGGTGTGGTTTTTAACTACTTACTTAAACTTCCATTATAGGCTCTTATAGGCCTCTTCCATACTCATGAGTTTGTCCATATTGTCAGATTTAGAATCATTAGCATTGGATTTATCTTGTTGAAATTCAAGCAGCCTTTGATTTCTAAATTAATTTCCTGCATTGTTAGACCAAGAAAAATTCAGGTGGTTCCTCCACCCAAAATTTTATGCATTAGAGTAAGGGTAGTTTCCTCCTCTTCAACCAAATTTTGTGCCCATATACATGAGTTACTCCATATTGTTACTTTACATTAAGAAGCAATCAATGGTAACGTGATTATCTTGTCCACATAATTTGCATCCATGTTGAATTGCTTTAATTAGAGCAGATGAAGAGGCTTTCAGGCTGTTCAATTGTCTTATTAAGTTATCGATTTTAGCGTACATTACTATCACTAAATTAACAAAAATGACTCCCTTTTGATTTTAAAAATTCGATTGCTGTTGTCTTTTATCTGATGTCCAAAGATAGCTATTATTTTCCATCTCCTCTAATAAGTCCTTCACTTCCTCAATTGTCTTTCATATAAGAGATCCTCCAAAAGTTGCATTAATAATGCCCCTCGTGGGTGAATTAACACCCTTATAGAAGGTTTACATGATAAATTCCTTTGGTAAATTATGGTGAGGAAATCTCCTTTACAATTCCTTATAAGGATTCCACTCTTCGTATAGAGACTCCCTATCATTTTGTTAGAAATTACTAATCTCCTTTATCAACCTCGTTATCTTAGTTACAGAAAAGTACTTGTCTAAAAAGGGACGCACTAGCTACTCCTATGTTGTGATGCTTGTTAGGTTTAAGGAATGATATCACACCTTGTCTCTGTCCCTTAATGTGAAGGGAAAGAGCCTAATCCTAACAACATCTACCGACATTCCATTATATAAGAAGGTATCGCATATTTCCATAAAGTTTACTAGATAGGCATTACGATCTTCATTAGCTAACCTAGAATTGCATATTGGTTTGTAGTATGTCCAGTAATGCTAGTTTGATCGAGAATGGCATTGCTTGCACTAGTGGTAAAGTGATACCTTGATGTGTAGTGTTAAACCCTGGTCTCATGAAATCCATTAGGGCTCACTACTGATCTCTATGATTAAACTCTTTTGCCATTATTCTTTCAATCTCTTCTTGGCATTTCACTTTTTAGATTTCTCTTTCTTGTCTTTTGATGCCAAGTACTAGAGTGTCTTCATTTTTGCTTGAACTTTGAGTAATTTTTGTGTTCATGCAGTCACAAACACATAAGAATGACAAAAAAATTCCTTAAATAAGAGTAATTAGTCCTAAGCTAAATCCCTAACAATGGTGCTAAAAACTTGTTGAGCAAGTTTTATATCTAATAAAACGCTCAATACACTGCAAGTATATAGATCGTATCTTATAGTATATAAGGTTATCGTTCCCATAAGGATTATGCAAGGATTTTGAACCTAACTTTGTCTAAGGTATTCAAAATGTTATTGGAATAAAACAAATAACAAAATTGAAACAAATAATAAAACAAAGTAAGTAAATTGAGTAAACAATGAAACAGTGAGTTGCTAAATTAATTTGGGGTTTTGATCAATATTTAATTCTTAGGACTTATTCTTTCCTTATTTTGTTTTCTTAACTATTGTTGATCCAATTATATGTTTGATCCTATATTTCCTAAGGTATTGATTACTCTCTCTCAAGATCTAATGAATTAACCCTAATTGAATCCAAAAATTCTAGATCTACAATCTTTTGATTCACAAACTTCCCTAACATTTTCAATTATATTTGAAGCTATATAATAGACAATTAATTTGTCAAAAATATCTCTCTTTGAATGATTGTTAATATGATAATTATGGGTCTATTAAATTCCCAACTCTTATTGTACAATCTAACACTAGTGACTTTTGACTCACTCACTCAATTTGTTGTCAAGTTTAAGCATAAACAATTTCATTAACACTAAAATATGTATTGAAATCAACATTAATCAAAGTCACAGAATAAATCCTAATCTAAAATTTAGAACTTCATAAACATGTTTAAAATATTAGAATTTAGATTACATATTAAAAATAATGAAATAAATAAAGGAAAAGAGTAAAAACTCTATTTTGGTCTTAATCTAGAAAGCTGGAATTCCTGGATGTTCTTCTTGATCTCCCACGTTTAATCCTCTATTTGATGTTAGTAGCTACATTTTTTGGTAAGTTTCAAGTCATTAAATAGTGTATTAAGGTCTTAGGGTGTAATTAGGGGTTTCCCACTTTGATGGCTCCAAAAATACCATTAAACCTTAAAACAGATGAAAAAAACTCATGCCTAGACAGTCTTTATCAAAATTGTGACATAAGAGTCATGATCGTGCTCCTAGGATTTTCATCTCTGTCACAATTGTGACCAATTGTGCACGATTGTGACACCTTCATTCTTACTTCATCTTCTTAATTCTTTAATTACCTAATTTCCAATACTCACAAATACATCAAAAACCTCTTGAAACATAAAATTAAGATCCAATTCTTGCTCTAAACTAAAAAAAACACGTATAATACATATAAACATTAATAATAATATAATTATAATCCTATACATATGATAATCATCTAAGAAACAATTAAAACACACTTAAACATCTAGCAAAACATAGTATAATTTACAACTATCACCTTAATTAGAGGGAAAGAGTTTTACAATTAATTAACAACTACGCAATGTTAGTGGGTGATATAGTGGATAGGCTAAGGTTGGTAGAGGGATAAAATGGAAGGGGGCACTACTAGGAAGTTGTGCATTTGAGGTGTTACCAAGAGTGGGGGAAGTGTAAACATCCCCTTATTACTTACTGGGAGTTAAGGAGAGGAAAGGAAAATCAGATAAATTGTTAGGAAAGGGAGCTATTGGAGTACCGAAAGTATCCATAAGGTGCGAGTTTAGGTAAGGAAATGTAAAATTGTGGAGAGTTAAGGAATTAAACAAGGGGTAACTAGGAGAGAGAGAGGGGTTGGAAGAGAGTAATTATAATAGATCTATTAGTCTGGGGAACTTTTAGAGAAGAAGGAGATATGGTAGGCATCTATGCAGTTTTGAGGAAAAAAGTTCCAATTCAAAGTTGAACTAAAAGAGACAAGCTATTGAAGTGCTAAGGGTTAACTTGTAAGACCCCTTAAGCACTAGCATTGAAGGAGAATCTAAATAGGAAGATGTTATCCATATTAATTAGTACTTCCTCAAGTCCCTTACTTTTTTAGTATTTGAAAGCCTAAAGTCTGATTACAGAAAAAGTTAGACACTTCCCAAAGAAAAATTTGATAAGTGTACAACACCAAGTTCTTTCTCCTTTTTTAAGGATATCTAACGAAGTAAAGACAATAGAAACACCATCTATCATAATAAGAGGATGTTAATGAAGAGAAATTTAAAAGGCTCCCCTTGGACTTATTTCTAATTAAGATTCAAATTAAGGCTTGTAGATGGAGGAATAGAGGCAGTCTAAGGTGCTAAAATCTCAAAATGAACATTGTTAACTAGGTGAGTAAAAGAAGGAGAACTTTGTTACAAAGGATAAAGGAAAAGATCCTTGAGGAGGGAGGAAGATTCCATTTCTATTGAGGAGACGATGGGAATTCTAGAAGTAGTAGGAATATGAGGATGGTTATAAGCGAAGAAGTAAGATCTCAAGGTAGGGAAATTTCCAAAAAAATTAGGGACTTAACTAGTTATATTAATGATGAGAGCTATAGAGTATAACTAAAGGTAGGGAAATTTCCAAAAAAGTTAGGGACTTGACCAGTTATATTAATGATGAGAGCTATCAGTTATATTAATGATGAGAGCTATAGAGTATAACTAAGGAAAAAGTCATTCTTTGATAAGGCGATATGAAAAATTGTTGCAGACTGATAAGAGAGATAAAGGGCATGACCTAAACTTAGAGGAAAAGATTAAATTACCGTCCTCATCACAAAAGAGTATGATTCCCTAGAAGTAGAGAAAATTGAAAAAGTAACCTAAGAGATAGCCCCAGTAATAGAGGAAGAATTTAAAAAGGGAATAAGATGGCAAGGAAAGCCTAAGAACATAAAAGAATGGACCAAAAGAATAAAAAGTAGATTGGATAATTAATGTGCAACAGTTATATTTATTATTATATCATGTAGATGTTATTATGTTGAACTTTCAAGATTTATTTTTTACACACTTAAGATGAAACTATTTAATTTTTTGATTAGGCCTAGTAGAAAATGTTAGAATGAGAGTTATTGTTGGAATAACTAATTATATATATTTAACCTCAATTAATAATCAATTAGATAAATAATCATAAATGTTCACTCAATTTTGTTATAGAGGTAAAAAATTAAATTATAAAGACATAAATTAATTTTTTATTTATTAGGGTTTAGTTTTAATAGGCAAAATAATCCATCAAAAATATCGTAAAGTTAGAAAGGGTCAAGGAAAAGACATCAAATTATTTATAGCACGATGATTTCATTAAATTCTTCAACTTTATCTTTTATGTTTTATATGATATAACAACAACACCTATTATGAATATCGTTGATATGCGGGATCTGGGTATATGTTTTATATTGTAAGAACTATATATTGAAGATCCTACCATTAATATTTGTTTCAATTAATTAAATTTTATTTTCCTATAATATTAAGTTTACAATATTTAGCCAATTACTATTTACCAACGTAGCAGGTTCGTTAGCTGTTGACATTTCATCACATCTTTTTATGAAACGATCTTATAAATTTAGTTGGCAGGTGTTTTCTTTTCCTGTGGAAGACCCTCTCTCTATCTACTCTTTCTTTCTTCCCTTGTAATTTCTTTGTTATTTAGTCAGATTCTTATCTCAGAGAGTATTAGGATCACCGATTCACCTACCATATGGTAGCCCGTTCTGCTTAGCAATCAATATCGATTTGATTTTCAAATTTTATTAATGAAAAGGGCTTTTCACAGCTTAGTTGTGTAATTTTGCCCAGAAATCTTCTTTTCTTCTTATTAAAAAGAAAAATCGGCTTGAAATGGATAACAATTTAAGAACTATCTTCTCGTCCCTACAAATGGTTTTCCTTCCTAAGTGTCATTGTATATGCAATCTAGCTAGTACTGCGAATCTGTCCATCTTTACTTTATGGCAATAAAACAGTTGCCGAAAATTAAGGTCACTTATCCTTCATTTATTCTGTATGATAAGGTCACTATCCTTTGGTCAGCATTAGGGCAGCGCAGCCTTGTCATTTGGTTAATTGGTTGTTGATTTAAGTCAATGTTATCTGTTTAGTCAACATTTTACAACTCATCACCGTTCACATTTAGTACTGTTCTTGACCTACTCATACTTAAACCACCTTCATCGCCATTATCTGTTAATTGTAGTAGACAGAAAAAAGTAGAGTAGCGGAGAAGAGAAGATATAAACATGGTAAGAGACTGGAAAATGACGGTGAGAGCAGATGAAGGATTGAACAGAGCAGTTTTGCTCTTCTGGTTTTTACTGATCAGTCTCTCCATCATTATAACTATAATTTTTTCTTGTGCTGGTGGCGCATCCAAAGACAAATCTTCTCCGTCTCATACCGGTGCAGGCTGCGGTGGATGCGGTGGATGCGGTGGATAACATCTTCTTGACTTCCTCCTCTTCTTATAAACAAAAGAGATGATGCATACCAGCGCAGCTCCAAGCTTCCTTTTGTGAGGAAGCATTACGCGTGGAAAAAGTATCTAGTTCTGGTAATATCTACTTGTATAAGAAAGACTGTATTTGGATTGTGAATGATTTAATTTTTAAGCAAATTCCATTACCATGTTCTTGCATATGATGTTTGTGTAGATGGAAGTGAAATCACACACTTCAAGAATTAAGACATTTAGTCGCAAATTTTTTATGACTAATCATTGTTTCATCACAAATACGAGATTTTTTTGTGACAAAATAATTAAATGACATTATTGTTTGCATTATCTGTGATGATTTATTTTTATCACTAATATAATGGTAATTATTACAATTTAGTATCTTTCATATTTAAGTTATCACTATTAATATATTAATAGTACCAAAATTTCTTCTATCACTAAGTTTTGTCATTAAAAGTCTAAACAATTTCATGTCAAAACAATTTTGGCGGGAATTAAGTGTTTGAAATTGTGACAAAATATATGTTAGTAACTAATATTTTCTATTTGTTATGACAAAACATAGTTTGTTCACTAGACAAAATAGTTTATCAACTATAACTATGCTCACTTAATATATTATCACTATTAATATATTAAGTGTCAGCTTTTATCACTAAGTTTTGTCATTAAAAGCCTATGCAATTTCATGTCCAAATAATTTTGGCAGGAATTAATTAAAATTGTGACAAAACATACATTAGTAACTAATATTTTCTATTTGTTAAGACAAAACATAGTTTGTTTACTAATAATTTTTTCTTGTTGTGACAAAACGGTTTATGGTCATACAATATTTTACTTGTTGTGACAAAAATTTTTGTCAATAAATATTAAATTAATTAGTTTTTACTTCATATTGTCACAATAACTGAATTACAAATATGCTTACTACAATTCGTAATTTAGTGACTTTTTTTATGATTAACTTTTTTGTCATCACAAATACGAGTTTTTTTAGTAACAAAACAATCGATTGATACTATTTTTTGGATTATCTATGATGATTTATATTTTTGTCACTAATACAATGGTAATTATGACAATTTAGTATCTTTCACAATTAAATTATTACTATTACTATATTAAAAATGTTAAATTTTATTTTATCACTAAGTTTTGTCACTAAAAGCCTTTAAAATTTGGCACCAAAATAATTTTAGCGGAATAAATGTAACTAATATTTTCTATCTGTTGTGACAAAACATAGTTTAGTCACTAATATTTTTTTTCTTTTTGTTACAAAATGATTAATCATCACACAATATTTTACTTGTTGTGATAAAAAATTTTGTCAATAAATATTCAAATAATTAGTATCTACTTAATATCGTAACAATCACCAAA
This sequence comes from Erythroxylum plowmanianum, assembly GCA_025531925.1. Taxonomy (NCBI): domain Eukaryota; kingdom Viridiplantae; phylum Streptophyta; class Magnoliopsida; order Malpighiales; family Erythroxylaceae; genus Erythroxylum; species Erythroxylum plowmanianum. The sequence goes on from JANVCQ010000003.1 coordinate 18,670,153, forward strand.
ATATAACTATGATCACTACTATTCGTAATTTAGTGACAATTTTTTTGACTAAGTATTATTTCGTCACAGATACAATGTTTGATATGACAAAACAATTGATTCATACTATTATTTGGATTAACTATGATGAATTTGTTTGTGACAATAATATAATGGGAATTGCAACAATTTAATACTTTCACAATTAAATTGTCACTATTAATATATTAATAGTGTCAATTTTTCTTTTATCACTAAGTTTTGTTACTAAAAGCCTAAGTACTTGTTATGATGAAAACTTTTCTCAATAAAAAATTCAATTAGTTAGTGAATACTTAATATTGACACTACAAGCAAACTATCACTATCCACACTACTATTTGTAATTTTAGTAACAAACAATAGAATAATATGAGACAGGATAGTGATAGTGAGAAGGCCTTACCAAAATCATGAAAGTTGCAATTTATATTTTCAAATGAAGTGTCAAGGGTGAAATTGAACTAAGCTGTGGCAAGGTCATGAACTACCTGAACAATCTCAAAATGAAGAAACTAGAAGCAGAGGATTGATTGTGGATGTTTAGAGCAAAGTCATTAAGCCTTTTGATAGTTATAACAAACACTTGATAACTAAGGTGAGGCCTGAAGCCTTTTAAATTTGCTTAATATTCAAAGAATGAAGTGAAACGAAGCAAGAATTCGTATGTAAAGCTGTTGCAAATTTCCTGTACTCTTCTTCCACCTTTTAGCTTGGTATGTACTCCAAACGAACGTAAAAAATAACAAGACTATTTAGAGCTACCTTTGGCCTTCCTGGGGCTGAAGATAGACCTTTTTGAAATGCCAACTGATGACAAAAAAATATGGATGCAATCAGGGGTTACATTTTGCAAGTTCCTTTAGATAGATAATACTGTCCACGATTAAAAAAGACAAGCCTCCATGTGCACTCGGCAACTAAACTAGTAAACAATATTACAATGGTTCACTGTACTAGACAAGATTACCTAGAAGCCACATAGAGACCGAGATGATGGATCAGTGAGTAAAATAGACATTCCAAATAACAGAGTTAGAGTAAGATATGATAATGTCTTCAATCCTAAACGTTTTTAGGTTTCTAGATGAATTACTTATCCTGGAATGTAAAGTTGGCGCTTGACTCCAACTTTCATGCTTATAATGCCTTCATCAAGTCCCTTGATCACCTATTCTAGTCATTCAAATAGTAAATTAGGAAAGTACCAATATAAAAGAGGACAATTATCTTTCTTCATTGCCACAAAAATGACAAGACCGAGTTAACATTGAGTTAGTGCTATACACTCCTTCAAGAAAACATCTATAATAGCGTTGTATGTTTTGTTTATTAACATAAATTTGCTACATGTACTTAGCCAAAAGTAAATAGTTTAATTAGTAAATGAAAGGAATAAATGCCAATCAATGGACCAAGTGAAGAGTATGTCATTCTATCAGTCCCACATCGGGCGCATGACAACCGCCGCATATTCGGGCTAAGGACACTCGCAATATCCTTAATCCGACTATGCAAGGCTAACTGAATATCCTCTTTTTTATGAAAAATTTAGGTAGCACAATGGCTGTATTTTAAAAATCCCAAAACCTGCAAATGATTTCAAACACACTTCTATATTCACATCCAACCACAACTTCAGGATTCTCTAGTCCACTCAAGGCAATCTCAACAGCAGTGTTAAAAATTCATACATAAAATTATTCATAAAACACTAGACAATCAAAAGATAACTTACAAAGTGATAAAGCATAACTACATAAACACAGCTCATGAGCCACTAGACAACAAAAGTACAAAATAAGAAACAACCCACGTGTGGTAATGCCTCGAAAATGTCAAAAGACCACACGATCCACTCAAAGCTTCAAACTCACTAAATTAACCTACATGGTTGGAAAGAGGAGGGGGGTGAGTACATTAGGTACTCAGTGAGCAGGAAAAACATATAACACAAATAGAATTCGATCATACCAAGACGATGCAGATAACCTGTGAAGGGAATATACATAACATAAAAGCACATAGGCCTAGCCTATGCCTCATCATATACCAGTTAGGAACTACATAGGCCCAGCCTATTAATCACCCATTCAGTGGATATAGGTTCCAGTTCCAGTATACAAATGCATAAAAACATCAGATGTATAAATCAAAATCTCATTAGAAAATAA
>JANVCQ010000003.1:18720242-18742070 GCA_025531925.1 Erythroxylum plowmanianum
TACCATTTTACCCTCCAAACTTTCCTAAATTTACAATTAAGCCCAAATTTTAGGAATCTCCAAAACTTTTATTTTTATTTTGGCCCTTGGACTTTTGAGAATTATAATGAAGCCCCTTAACTTCATAAAATTACATATTGGTCCTCCAAGAATTGAAAAATTACGATTAAGTCCTTTAACTTTTGACAATTTGCAAATAAGCCCTTATGTACATCAACTTTTCGAATTAAGCTGTCTAAGTGTCCAATAAGTCTATAAATCATGTATAATCACCTCTAAGGCATTAGAACACATTTAATTTAACCACCATGGTCATATCCATCTAATGGACTCAGTTTTTCACACTTAAAAGCTTATATGTCATAAATCTCCAAGATTTCACATATCGAAGAACTCTAAGTTCATGTAAGGACATACAACATTATAAATCATTGGGATATGTACCAAAAGGATTCAAATTCATCTTTGAACTCAATGCAACCATGTATATATCAATATACAATAGTATCTCTAAATACAGAACAATCACCAAAGGGCTTAGAAAGTCCAGCATTACAAGTCCTCCCCTCCTCAAAAGATTTTCGTCCTTGAAACTCTTAAGTCGAGAACATAAATAAATGGGGGTACTGATGTCTCATAGTATCCTCAAGTTCCCCTGTTATCTCCCCAACCATCAATCTAACCTAACCTTATATGTAATGTTTACATCCTTTTCTTCCTAATGTTCTTTTATGAACAAGTTGTCTTCTTTTAATCATAATTCTCTCTAAAAAATCAAATTATCATGATTCTTATGCCCCCTGAAAGTAGACTTCCATTAGTCTTAATATATCCAAAAATTATTCAAGCAGCATCTCCCTTTAAAATATAATCTCTGTCCAGATTATGTCTTGTTTCTGGTAAGAAAGAAACTGGCAACCAATACTCAACTCTCAATAAATCATTATCAATACGTCTTCTAACAAAATTGTTTCACAGAAGCATTAATAAGACATCAACAACCATTTTTTTATGTTTTATACTTTCACTAATTCGGACTCTAAAGTCCTCAACAATCAGGAAATAATACAAGGTTCCTACACAAAGGTCTATCACAGGCAGTATTACGGAAACAAGTATAACTCAAGCTCTAACAACCCAGATCACCCGCTCATAGATATTGTCCGCTTTGGGCCTTGGCCCAGCCAATTTTGCGTTTCACGAGAACTTTCTAAGAGGTCACCCTTCCTAGAACTACTCTTGCCCTAGCACATTTAACCTCAGAGTTCTGATGGGATCCGATGCATTAGGGCATAGAAAATGCATCTGTAAGGGAGGGGTATCCATACCCTTATAAGGCGTACTTCGTTCCCTTCTCCAACCGATGTAGGATCTCATAATCTCCACCCCTTTTAGGACCCAACCCTCTTTAAGGCTCAGCCTAGCTGATATAATGGTTCAAGTACCGGCTCTAATATCACTTGTAACAGCTCAGATCACCCGTTCATAGATATTGTCCGCTTTGGGCCTTGGCCCAACTGAGCCCTCACGGTTTTGCTTTTCCTGAGAACTTCCCAAGACATCACCCATCCTTGCACTACTCTTGCCCTAACACATTTAACCTTGGAGTTCTGATGGGATTCGATGTGTTAGGGCATAGAAAACGCATCTGTAAGGGAGAGGTATCTGTATCCTTATAAGGCGTACTTCGTTCCCCTCTCTAACTGATGTGGGATCTCACACTCTCCACCCCCTACGGCCCAACCCTCTTTAGGGCCCAACCTAGCTGGCACAATGGTTTGGGTACCAACTTTGATACCACCTGTAACAACCCAGATCACCCGCTCACAAATATTGTCCACTTTGGGCCTTGGCCCAGCCAAGCCCTCACGGTTTTGTTTTTTCCAAGAATTTTCCAAGATGTCACCCATCCTGGAACTACTCTTACCTTGACACATTTAACTTCGGAGTTCTAATGGGATCCGATGCGTTAGGCCATGAAAAACGAGTTTGTAAGGGAGAGGTATCCGCACCCTTATAAGGCGTAGTTAGTTCCCCTTTCTAACCGACGTGGGATCTCACATATTTCAACCTTGAATAATTGAAAATTTGAAATGTGTTGAGTGCTTTGCTGATTTATGTTGTATTGTGTACTGGTATTGCTTGAATGTTGAGTGTTTACTATTGAGTTAATTTATAATCAAGTAGTTATTATGTATATGATAGTGTGAGTAGCTTATAGTTGTGAATTATGAGTTTGAAAATTGCATTTTAAAAAAAGAGGATAACAAATAGATATGTTTGTTTTATCTGAATTTTGGAGATTTAGGAATGAGATTGAGAATTTATATATAATTAAAGTATTTGGAATTTTAGATGTTTTTTAAGTTTCTGTTATTTGGATTATGGAAAATGGAGATTCAATCATTCAATACAAAATTGAAGTTTGTCGTATTGTTTGAAATTTGAGAAATATTGAATTAAAAGTTGGTCTTTATAATAAATTAACTTATATATTGCAAATTGATTTCTTAATATACAAAATGGGTTAGTTAATTTAGGATGAATTATGCGATTATACGAATTAAGTTAAAGATGTGAGTTTATGCTTGATCATATAATCACACAAAATGACTTTATGGTTGAATTATGTAATTATACAAATTGAGGTATAGATATGACTTATAAGTTTATGTTTAAATTATGTAATTACACAAAATGAGTTATAATTGTGAGTTGTGGTTGAATTATGTAATTATACAAAATGGTTATAATAGTGACTTTAAGGTAGAATTATGTAATTACGCAAAATGAGATGTAATTGTGAGTTATGACTTTATGTTTAAATTATGTACACAAAAATGAATTATAGTTGTGAAGTGTAGCAATCAATGTATATATTTAAAGTTTACGTTAAGAAAAATGATAATTTCTTTAATATAATGAGCTTAATTATCAAATTTTCTTAAGGAATCATTTATATAAGTTTATGAAGGTCACTTGTATGTATATATCACTATTTATTCTTAGGAAATGAAAAGAGGGAAGTGTTTTGGATTATGACTTTGATTTTGTTACTTTGCTAGAGGGCGGTCAAAAGTTAAGTATGTGGTAACTTGATGAGTGCTTGATTGATCTTATTTTTACTCCCTAATACTTAGTGATTAATGTTATGAAGTGCTTAAGATACCTATTTGGGTTAAGCACATCGTTGGAGCCATCCTTTTGATGTTAAACCTTATTTGCCTTTATGGAATGAGAAGGATATGAATTAGGGTGAAAATGGGATAAGAAAATAAAAGAAATGAAGTTCCTACAACCCACACGACTGTGCATAGGATGGTGTAACTCTCTAAAAGCTTGTAGGATCACTTTAGCACATCATGCAACCTACATGGCCATGGCCATGCATGTACTTATACTGCTACATGGTCCTGAAGCTAACTGTGTAAATGAGCTACATAGTTGTGTATCTGGCCATGTAGCTCACCAAAACCATGTAGAAACATAAAATGGGGGAAAATTTTACATACTCGATTAACTATATGCCCGTGTAACTAACTATGTATATCCCAAAATCCTAATTTTTGTTATAAAAGGGCATAAGCAGCCAATCAAAGAATGAAGGGTTTTAGAATCATATAAGTGGGCAGAATAGTTCCTTTTTTGAGATCTATGAGGTATATAAGGAACTAACCTTCTTCCTTCTAGTTTAATAGGGAAATTGACGTCGAATAACACATTTAGGCATCTCTTCATCTTTCTCTCTGTAGAAATTGTTCGTGTTATTCTTTGCTTAATGTTTTGGTATTCATGTATGAATGATTTAAACACTTTCAATAGATTATTTATGTATAAACCCATTTTTAGATTATATAATACAAAATGTGATCGTTGTAACTCTGATTCATTTGTGGTAAACTAATGGTTATGATTATTAGGGATAACATAGCATAGGTTAAATGACCTAAGCTTGTGTGGTTGCCTAGATTAATCTGTTTTCCTTGTACTTAATGCAGTTGTCAAACTAAATCTAGAGAACTTATTCTAGGTTGTTTGATAACTAGATTTAATTAAAGAGCTTATTTCAATTAGATACTACTTATGGGAAAATTGGGGTTAACAGAGCTTATTGTTAACTTAGGGTTAATAGTTTCTAAAAGAGGTATAAAAATAACATGATGATTAAGTGTGCTCATTTATGTGAAGGTTAAGATTAAACCGAGAACTAGATTCTAAACTTATTTGTCAAACTTATCATTTTTCCATTGTTTGATTTAATTTGCTTTCATTAGTTCAATTTTACTTTATTTTCTTAATTGAATCCAACCAAACCCCATTATATCCTAAACACCTATTTATTCATTACGAAAGCTACAAACTTATATCCTAAACACCGATTCATTCATTATGAAAGCCACAAATACACTATCTATGGATTAGGATAAAACCTAATAGGTGTATATTATATTATGTTTTACTAAGTGTTTAAGTGTGTTTTTAAGTGTTTCTTAGATGATTATCATGTGTATAGGCTTAGAATTATGTTGATGTTAATGTTTGTATGTATTCTAAGTGTTTGTTTAGTTTAGAGCAAGAATTGGATCTTAATTTTATGTTTCAAGAGGTGTTTGGTGTGTTTGTGAGTATTTGGAACCATGAAATTGAAGAATGAAGAAGATGTTGGAAGTTTGAAGGATGTCATGATTGTGACATTAAGCATGATCATAATAGAGAATCACGTTGAGCATGATCGTGACTCCAGGTAACAATTGTGATAGAGGTGTTTCCAGGTGCAAGATTTTTCATGTTTGAAGGGTTCAGGTCTATTTTTGAAATTGAATTAAGTAGGGAAACCCTAGAACCCTAATGCACTATATAAGAACATGAAAAATACCAAAAAGAAGCAACAACCACTACATCAAAGGAGATCAAGAGGAGACATAAAAAAAGAACTTTAGAAAATTCCAGCATTCCAAATCAAGACAAACTAATTTTTCTTTCTTTTCCCTATAATTCTTTCAATGTCTTACATGTTTAATTAGATTTCTAAGATGTTTAACATGATTATGGATTTCTAGATATCTATTGGGGATTGTTCTTGAATTATTTTGGGAACCTGATATCTTTAGTGATTTCAATTCATTGATGAATGTTTTTGATAATTATTATGCATATACTTGATAATAAATCAAGAGAGTGAATTAACTAACAAGCATCCACATGTTTGTTTAAGGATATCCATACTTTAATTTATAAGATCGACTACTTCCTTCGTAAGGAAAAACATAACATATGTTAGTCTTTTATGCTCTATCAATGTCCAGTTTTGATAGAATAATGATTAGAAACAATTTAGAAATAATACACAAATGCAATGTGAATCTCATAATTATGATCTCATCATAATTTTATTTGTAATGTATATTTGTCTCGTGGGCTTTATCATATACATCTGAATATGTACAAGATAAAGAATGTCTTTAAATTATTTTGTCACTAAAATACAACCAATCAATTGACTGTAGGGTATATATTAACAGATAATCAAATATAAGATTGTCAACATTAGGGGAGACATTTTGCAAAATATCAGTTGAGTTTGAAAATTTAGGTTAAAAAAAAGGAACAAAAAGGACCTTTGCCCTTAGCAATGGAAACATAAAAAAAGACATTTTCAAAGAAAATCATATGAGGAGATACATGAATACAACGTATTGTAGGATTATAGAATCATAACATAAGAAACTCTTTTGATCAATGCTATATCCTATAAAGACACATAAAGAACCCAGCTTAGGAAATTTTGTTCTTTTATAAACAGAAAGGTGAACAAAACAAACAAACACATACAATTTAGAATAACCAGGTAGCTTGTTAACAACATCCAATAAGGGGATTTATCATTAAGGATGGATGGTGGGATTTGATTAATAAGATAAACATCATCAAGTAATCCTTAATTAGAGTTCTGTCAGATACCTTTTTAGCAAAAAAAGAAATTCAACATCCTTACTCTCCAACTTTGCTTGCATTATGATTCTAATTTCTTAAGGAAAAGAGTTCTCTCATGATTTGATCCATAACAGGCAAGGTAGAAGGACTTAATATAATGGTTGGTACAACTTAATTATCAATAATAAGAGCATCACTGAAATAGAAAATAATAGTCACCAAAAAATGTTAACCACTGCTCTAAGAATTGCATAGACACATTTAAGACTTCAAACTAAAATAACATAAATTATAACCATAAGACAAGATTTTTTTTAATTTCCCATACTTAAAAGTCTGAAATGAATGAATAAGATATCTAATAGAGAAACACCATATAATTTTGACAATACAATCAAATGAAAAAGGCTTATTGTTTGATAAAATCACATTTTGGTGACATCCCAATAGGAAGTGGAGTCTACTTTTTGTTAACTTCTTTTGTAGGAAGAGCAAAAGACTTATTCTGGTGGATCAGAGGAAGCAAATGATAAGAAAGAAAGTAAAAATATTGGGATGCCTAATTACTAATTAGAATGAAAATGACAATGTCACTTTTTTTTTCCAATTTTAGAATTCCGTCGATGTTAAATATTAGAATTTATATAAATTGTAATAAAAAATTTAAAACCACTGAAAAGTTTGTGGCACGTGACCTACACGGTCGGTGGAGATCTCTGGGCCACGTCAACAATAGATAAGCATCAAGGAATTACTTTCTCACAAGCAAGCAAGGACGTGAGTAAAAGCGTTCCAAGCAAACAAATCAAATGCAATCCCATAGCAGGGAAGCATGGAAAGCATCGGAACCCACAAATAACCTTTGCTTTACATATTTTTCTCTTTCTTTAAAAACAAATAATATATCGGCGGTCGGTTAATATATAGCTGAAAAGACGAGAAAATTGAAGAAAGAGCAACGAAGATGGCAAGCACTACAATCCAATCAGACCTTCGCTCTGCTCTCTACATGGCCACCAATCTCCTTGTCGCCAACCCCAATCTTCTCACCTCACGCTCCGCTGCAGCCTCGAGATGGCCTTTTCCTCCTCGCCCGCCGCATGCGTCGTCATTTAGCATCAGAAGTTTCTCCACAGACTCAACGAAACCCGTGGTCAAAATGCCAGATATGCCGCCGATTTGTACCGCCGACGAACTCCATTACGTCTCCGCTCCGAATTCCGATTGGCGTCTCGCTCTCTGGCGCTACCGTCCTTCTCCTCTGGTCGAGTCATCTCTATCTTGGTGATCATTTTTGTTGCCAAAGCAAAGAGTAAAATATGTTTATTACTGTGTTGTGACTCGAAGTTGTTTGAAAATTTTGGCATATAGGCTTCCCCAAGAAATCATCCGCTGCTTTTATTGTCCGGAGTTGGGACAAATGCCATTGGTTACGATCTTTCACCAGGGGTATCCCAATTTTGCTTTTTTGGATAATTCCTTTGTTCTGTATTTCGCCACTGTTAAAACTTGTTTTTACATTGTACAAATACATTGAGTTTAACTTGGCATGTGTGGGATTTGACACCTATTGCAGATTTGCAGACGGCAGGAGGCTAAGACCATGTGCTTGTTGTAGATGATGACAGTTTATTTGTGAATTTGTTAGCATCCATCACTTAAAAGAAGTTTCGTGGACAGTTTTATATTTGTTGTCTTTTTCACGTGAATGTTTCTCATAACTTGACCAATAAAGCATTTGATGGGTGGAGCTCTAGTTTCTATTCTGTTCATGCAAACAGTCTGCTTATTCAACTAGCCTCAGTTGACAATAAGCTTCCCCCGTATCTTTTACATGTTGAACTTTGAAACTTTTTAGTACTACACTAGAAATCACTACAAAGTGAATGAGCATTCACTTTACTTTTGTGCTCCTTGCATAACTTGGTGAATGGAATCATAATTAGCATGTTTTTCTACTGGCTTTATAGCCAGTGATTAGAATGATTTGATATTGCCTTTCTGTTTTCTGAGATCTATGCCATTTCTCTTATTTTTCCTGTGCTTTCAGTGTTCGTTTGCGAGATACGTGTCTGGGCAGGGATTTGATACATGGATTCTTGAAGTACGAGGTGCTGGCTTGAGTGTACAGGCATCAGATTCCAAAGATGTTCAGCAGTCTTCCCATGAAGTATCCAGACAAATGGAATCTGTTGTTAAGAATGTACCTAATGGATCTTTGCGTGCAGACCAGCAGCCAAGTGATGATCTAATTTCTGTGTCAGAACTGGAGATGTCTCATGTCAAAGAAGATCCTTTTGGGGTAGCTACTGCATGGGATGAATCAAAGCTGGTAACAGAGCTAACTGAAATTTTCATGCGTCTGTCAGAAAGGCTTTCAGGCTTTCTTAGTGAAGGTCAGTCAAGGATTATGTCTGCCAAATTGTTTGATCAGATATCACAACTCTTGGAAGATTCTCAGTTGTCAGAGCGTTTCAATGAAATAAGGGGAAAGCTTTTGAGTTTGTTGGAAGCAAGACAAAATTCAGTAATAGCAAGTCAAATCAGGGATCTTAGTCAAACCATTGTAAATATTTTTTATGAAGGTCAAAAGTCTGTTTCACCTCAGTTGTTTGACTTGCAAGGTCGTCTTTTTTCAACCATAGAAGATTTTCAGAAACAGCTTGATTTAATTGTGAAGTATGACTGGGATTTTGATAACTACTTGGAAGAGGATGTTCCCTCTGTGGTAAGGTCATTTTGTCTTGCTAAGTTACTTCATGCGTTAATCAGTTCAGATTCCATTTTGCTGCCTTAGTTTGAAATAAGACTTCCAATATTGGTTTGGACTTTGGACCAAATTACTTGCTGACTATTTATGCTGCTCTTCACATGCTAACAGTGTTCGCCTACATGCAGATGGAATATATTAGAGCCGAATGCAAACCAAAAGATGGTAAATTGATGGCAATCGGACATTCAATGGGAGGCATCTTGCTTTATGCAATGCTGTCACGATGTGGTAAGATGAGCATTGATTTTATATTGTTCTCTATTTATGCATTCAAAAACCAAAGTACATTGTGTAATGTTCCCATTTTCAGATTATGTAGCTTACTTTTTAAGACCTTGTGAGCAGGCAAGTAGGACATAATTTCTTGAATTTGGTTTTTTGTTGCCTATATTCACTTTCCTCTTTTTCTCCAGTTTGTGTGAGTGAACGCTTTTAGTTAACCTACTTTCCTTTGACTTTTAATCTCAAATCCTGGTCTAACATTTTTGCTTAGGCATATATGTAGTTCTCTGGAAGATTTTAAATTTGAAGACCTAAACTAAGACAATAGTAAGGTAGGAAATTGAGTCAAGTAGTCGCCTGCACTATCCTATTTGATTGTCCTATTGTTGAGAACCACCTGGGGTTGAGTTAACTAACCCTTGCAAATTTCTTGAAGTTATATCAATAGCTTTTCATCCGGACATAATAGCAAAAGATTCAAGTTGAACAATATGAAGACCTTTTTGTCAAACCTCTATGAATTGTTTATTTGTGGGGATATCATGTAGTTAACAGGATAATATTTAATGATTTTATCAGATGCTTATAGCCTTATTCGTTGTCTTAACAACAATACTTTGTCTTATTCTTTCATTTTGAGCGTTGGTACTTATTGCATTATTGTTTTGAAACAATGATGATGAGTCCAATATAGACATTTACTAACTTCCATGAACTTGTTTAACAAAAACTTTTGGGTTATTGCACTACTGAATATTGTACGTATAAGCAGTGAAGTAATCTTGCTGTTGCGTCTGATGCAACATCTGAAGGCGGTCTTTGATACTTACATGGTCAAAAGACAAGAGTGGGGGGCAGGTTCTTACACTTGAACACAGGATATGAAGGATAGTGGTTGGGCATGCAAAATTGTTAGTACTTTGTTTTTCACTACAAATTCACCTATGAGATTTATTTTTCTTTATCCTGTTGGGTTTATTGGTATCAAATCAGAGAATGCACCAACTACTAGATCTTCAATTTCCCCCAGATCCTTCCCCCTCTTTTTCTGGGTTTTAAAGGGGGGAACTCAGGAAACTCTTCTTCACCATCACCTACATGACACGGATTCTTTTAGCCATGATGTTTCATCCTTGTGAAAACTGTAACATAAAGTCAAGAGATCTGTCTCTAGTCTTTCAGAGCAGTTAGATGCATTAAATGTTTATGCCCTGCATATTTGCCAATGGCTGATAGTTTTGGGTGATACAATGGTATGTAATCTAGATGTTCTTATAATGACTCTGCTGTGTAACTTTTTGAGACATATATGACACCACAGTTTGCAAAATGGGTTGTGTTTTAACAATTTGTTGACTTTTCCTACCTCATGTTAAATAAAAAATAATGCATGCAAGTAAAAACTAATGCTGCAAATCTGTTATTCAAAGTTACCTTGCCAACCTTTATATATGGTTGCTGAGATGTTCATTAATTTGAATTTTAGTTGTGGTCCTTTCTTGGATTTTCACAGTATATGTATGTGTGTGCTACATATGCACCTATATGTGTGTGTTTGTGAGTGAGAGAGAGAGAGAGAGAGAGGAATAGAGTTCAAGGGTTATTAGTCATGTTCTCTTTTACCCTCTTCTAAGGTTATGAAGGCAGACCCTGTGGATTGGCTGCTGTCGTCACACTGGCATCATCCCTAGATTACACATCTTCAAATTCTAGACTCAAGTTGCTTTTGCCTCTTGTAAGTAAAAATTAATTATGGTTGTATGTAATTGTAATAGATGCTGACGTAACACAGCAGCCTACAGGAGAAGGTATGACGTGGTATCTTATGAAATTAACGTCTAGAGACTATATTCTCATGCAGGCAGATCCTGCCCAAGCTTTGAATGTGCCTGTTGTCCCTTTGGGGGCATTGTTATCAGCAGCATATCCTCTCTCATCCCGTCCTCCATATGTCTTGTCTTGGCTTAATCATCTGATATCGGCAGAGGACATGATGCATCCAGAGTTGCTAGAAAAGCTTGTCTTGAACAACTTTTGTAAGTATACGCACACTTGTCAGTTAGATGATGATGAATTGCTCTTTCCTGCATGTATTAGAACTTATTTAAAGCAAAGATTACAAGTTTTATGGTAATCCATCTAATAGGAGTAAGGTTGGAAAGTGGTAGTCATGTGATTTGAAGCCAATACCATTTGCCACATAAGGAACTTACTTACATCCTAATAAAATTATACTTATGTCTTAAATGAGTTGGTACTCGATCTTAAAATTATCTCACTAGGACTCGTCCCATTTCATCCCTTCCACATGTATCAGCACATGAATTAAAAATGAAACAAGAAACTAATCAAGATTAGGTCCCAACAATCTACTGCATTTGATCTAATTCTCTCTGTTTAATGCATGCATATATGATCTATATTCTTGATCTTCATTTTTTTTAATAACAATGGTGTCTGATTATTAATCAGGTACCATACCTGCCAAACTTATCTTGCAACTTACTACGGCTTTTAAAGAAGGTGGTTTGCGTGACAGGAGTGGTAAATTTTTCTACAAAAGTCATATACATGAGAGCAACATTCCCATTTTAGCCTTGGCAGGAGACAAAGATTTAATTTGCCCACCTGCAGCTGTAGAAGGTTTGTTCAACAAGCAGAAACCTTGTTTTGTGTCGTTCATCTTCTGGGATTTTTCTCATAATGATTTCAATGTATCAGATACTGTTAGACTTATTCCTGAGCATTTGGTCACTTATAAAGTGTTTGGAGAACCTGGAGGCCCACATTATGCTCATTATGATTTGGTTGGGGGACGACTGGTAGGCTTTTGGTTACCCATAGCATGCTATTTACTTCATGGCTATTTGTTAGTGACAGTTTGCATTCTATCTCAGGCAATGGAGCAAATTTATCCTTGCATAGTCCAGTTTCTTAGCCGTCATGACGCTACTTGATTATCTTCACATGATCAACTAGGCAACAAAATGAAATTACAAACACAACTCATTGCAGCAGTGAACTTGATTTTCGAAAGAGACATGAAATACGTCTCTTGCCCGTGCTTTGTAGTCTTTGAGGAATCTCAATGTCCCTGTGATCTTTAGATCAAGGGGTCCACATGACGGGCTTGAGAAAGAGTTATGCCCTTAAGGAAATGAAGGTTGCTGGAGTTTCAAGCTAGTTTGGTAATGCTCATCTCCGCAGTATGAATTGATTGTGAATCAAGGTCCAAACTGGGTATATAGTGTCTTGTAAAAGAATGTCCGTATCTGACACGGAGTATGATGGGGATACATGGACAAATTGTTGCCTAATGAAAAGACATACATCTCTTTAAAGTTTATGCGACAGGACGTTAACAAAAATGCCTTGTTCCTTAATGGTTCACATAATTTGAGAGCAAAACTAATGTACATTTTGCGCACCAATTGGAGCCCACGTGTTTATGTTCACCTCCTTTTATTGCATGCCTAGATAGGTCTGAATCCATTTACCCAACTTCTTGAAAGGACCAACCATGATTACGATACGGAGGTTCAACCCAAGCCCAACCCAAACCCCAAGTTGCCTTTGGTTGGTTTTAAAAAATTTAATAAAGATTAGTAATAACTATAGCAAAACTAACTTGAATATTACAATAAGTTCAGAAAATATTACATATTATAAGAACGGACGAAATATAACAGTAGGAGTTACAAATTCTATCTAATTTTCATGCATCTGGATAGTGCATGCTAATCAATTTTAGCTATTATATAGTTCCAGTAAAAGATGTTTTACGTATAGCTCCATCAAGTACTTTTTGGTTGGCAGTAAGTGATCCGGTTAAAAGTAGATAGATAATCAAAAGAAGAACGTAATCAATTAGCAAATGTAAAATTATGCTCCAAACAACTTTTGAGTATCTGTATTGAAAGAATAGGTTTTCCCTATTTTCTTCAACTTCTTTGCACATGACACAAATCGTATCATAAAAATCAAACCATCTGTTCTTAGTATAGATCCTGATCTTAACAACCAACTAGGTAATTATTGAGACGTTATGATTCAATGAGTGCTTCCATAAAAGTTTGACCTACGTACATTCTCATCCTTAGCCAACAATTCCTTATAGCGTGATTTGTTGGTAAAGACAACAAAGGAGTGAGGTTTTCAGGAAACTAAGGTAAAGACTCCAAAGGAGTTAGGTTTTAGAAAACTAGTTCCTGCCTACCTTTATGAGTGATCTGGGTAGACATTCCTCTAATAGGTTGAGCTCTTTGAAGTTGCCTACTCATAAATCTTATTGCCTTTGGAAATAATTAGAATTGAAGTATATTTATGAGCCTAAGAAAATAATTAAAAATTTGATCACAAAATATAAACCCAATCAAATTAGCAAATCACTCTACAACTAGTTGGTAAAAATTTTGATACTTATATGATATAGTATTGCTGAATTACTTTAGTTAATACAAATATCATTTTCATTACAAGAAGAATAGAGTTTAGTGACAAAAATTATCGACGAAATGTGAAAACTTTCTATTGGCAAGTTAAGTTAGCGACAGAATTTACCGATAGAATGAGTTGTTACAGAAACAGATGTAGGTAATAATTAGCAACGGAGTACAAATTTTTCGTCGCTAATTTACTGACGGATATTTTTGTTTCATCGCTATATTTAGCGATGATAATTTTGATGCTATCAGTAAATTTAGCGACAGAAGGTTTGTTTCAATTTGTAAATTTAGCGACAGATAAGACTCTTCCATTGGTAAATTCATAACTAATTTTATCAATAGATCTTAGTGGTCTGTCAGTAAATTCACTGCATTTTACCGACATATTTGTTTTTCTGTCTGTAAATTTACTAATATTGTTTTTTAATTTCCTTGTATTTACTTTTATTTGATAATCTTATGATTGATGTATAATTTATACAGTTATTAGTTATCTGATGATAATATTTTGATTTATTTATACATTTAATTTGTTAAAACAAAAAGTTGATTGATGATATAAAGTAAAAATTATCTTAATTGATAATAAAAAATTATTATCTACAATAATAAGTATTTAATTCATACAAAATGACTACAATTATGCTATCCAATTGGTGAATGCGGATGCTTTGAATGTTGCGATGAGGTGCTATCCTTCTCCTTCATCTCATCCATCTCATTACGCAGTTGGGCTATGTATTGCATCAATTGTTGCAACTGAGTTGTCAGTACCTGTACTGTGCTCCAAAGCTCATGAACTTCATTGGATGTGAACTGCTTACTAGATGCTACTATACTGGATGTGGAGGATTGCGAATAACATGTGTTCGCAAACGAACATAAATCGAAGATCCTTTCACAATAGTCCTACTACCCACTACATGAAGATATGTTTGACTCTCATCAACATCTTTAGACTATTGAGATTGTCGTTGAATGCTTTCTTGTAATTAGTCATATCAGAAGGCAATATTTATATTAATAAGTAATAATTATTAAGCATTAATATTAAAGCATAAATTTTACATACAATTAGTTCTCTACATTTAGTGTTGACAAAGGTCACATCGTCATGTTTCTTAGTGTGAGTGTGTAAAAAAAGATGACTGGGTGTAGGTTTCCTGCCTATAGAGTTTTACTGCATCAGAGTAAAGTATTATAAGTGAATTACAATTTACAAAAATTTTGGCATAATTTTCTCTATTTTATGATATTTATCCTCTGTTGAACAAAGAAAATAACTCAACAACATAGCCATATATGGCATCAGATATTTATAATATTATCATTCTCCATAATATACATATTTTCATTCCAAAATTTACACATCAAATTAAATTGATATACATCAAAATAAAAAAAAGAATATAACTGTAAAGTGTAGATGCTTACAAGTCTCTTTGCATACTCGTGGTGGGTAATAAATCCTCCAGTGTGTACAGAAAGACTCTCTCTCCCTAGTCTTCCATGTCTACTGATAGAATTACGCTCTGAAATGGATATTACCTTAGGTGATGTACAATACTGCTGCCAACGTCTCCATATTTATTCAAAAATATAAGGAGGCAATACACCAGTCTTGTGTCTCGCACTAACAAAGTCTCTATAATGTGTATAAGCTCGTCTCTCCCATACTTTATAAATAACTGTATCAAATTCAGAATCTCAAAAAAATTCTTTCTGAAAAAAGGAAAAACATACAATAAGTACATATAAGTTACAATATTTATCTAATTAATGTATAAACATTAACTACAAAAATATATTTTTTGTACCTCAAACTCCTGATAATAAAAATCCTTTTGAAAGATATTCTTCCATATATAACCCTCAAGATCATTCTTTTCCTTGAACTTAGATGCCATGTTTCTTGAATACGGTCTAGACGGAATTAACATAATATAAAAACAAATTTATATCATTTTTAAATTTAAACCTATAACTTAATTATAAGCATATGGTGTTTCATGTGTTTTCACTTACAAATTGTTGACAATTGTGATGTAAGTTATTTCATCAACTTCCTTAGCTCCAGGTTGGAGGTTGTTTCCTTCATCCACAATGTTTACCCTTGATATCTCGACAGGTATTGGAGTGGTGGATGATGTAAAGCTGTTGGATGGTGTAGCAGTAGGTACAGAAGGTGATGCCTCATCTGCATGTGTAGTAGCTAGCGGTATAACATCCGATTCTGTTGCAGCTACAGAATGTGATGCTTTACTTGGAAAGTAACTGGCTCTAAATCAAGGTTTGAAACTTGGTCGCATCATATCCTATTTTTTCTTTGACAACATATTTTAACCTAAAATTCATATTTTATTGAATATTCCATAAATATAATAATTTCAATTCAATATGTAACAATATATTGTTGATTCAATAATTGATTTATTGAATATACTATTCTATTACAAATACAAATTAAACGCTATCAGTACTTAATTGTAAATTAAAATCATCATCAACTTTTTCTGAAGAATCAGAATCAAACTTAGGCTCCTCTTCTAATCTCTTGCCATCATCACCCTCTCCAGATGAAATTTCAACATATTCATTATTTGGATCGTTCAGAGGTTCATTCTCTTTATATGTAACAGATTGATTTATTTCATAAATATCTTCCTGAAACACTTCACTTTCAATTATTTATTCTCCTTTTTCATGTGATTCAAAAAATCCTCTAAGTTTAACTTTGCAAATGACCAACCAATATAACTTATCTCGTCGTAAGTTAGGGAATGAGATATAATACACCTGAATCGCTTGCATCACCAACATGAAAGGCTCAAAATGTCTAAATCTTCTTCGCTAGTTGATTTCAACTAGATTGTATCAGCTATGCATTTTTTTACTAACATTAGGAGTTAGACCAAGCCAGTCACACTTAAATATCACACGTTGCTTTATTGGCAATGTAGGGTACTCAATTTCAATTATCTCAATAATTCTACTATAGTAATCCATCAATTCTCCCTATATGTAAACCCCACCATTTACTATTGTCATGTTATGACTATAATATTTTGTATGATATTTGTATCCATTAACGAAATACACCAAAAAAATTTAACAATTCATAAATGTTCTTTCACAAGATTACATATGAACTTACTCTCTATTGGATTTTCTAAGGCCTATACAAAAGAAATTATCATATTAAATAGTATAATGTCCTTTGAACACTTTGATCTTATAATTCAATCATTTCAATAATTGTAAGTGAAAACTTACATATTTCTCGAACCATCGAGGAAAATGTCTTCCAACTTCTTTAATGATATCATCCTGTGTTTTCTCAAGCATTAGCTCTCGTAACCATTCCTCGTATAATCTAAAAACATTATTGTGTATTTTAGTTGTGAATAACACTAACTTTCAAAACCCAAATAATCAATTTCAATTTCAAATCAACTTCAACTGCACGAAAGGTTGAATCTCTTGATAGCTCAATAAAATGTAACCATGGGTAGCCTCTATTTCTTCCTTTATTAACATTCTTCTTGTTAAACGTCGATACGTTCGTCCAAGATATGTGAAAATGGATAAGTTATTATCAGCATCACCCTTTCCTCCCCATCGTCATTACGAGGAACTTTTCTTTCTCTTATGTGCACATGCAACTCAAAATAATGTAAACAAAATGTACTTGCTTTCTCTACTAAATAAGCATTACATATCGAACCTTCAACTCTAGCTTTGTTTTTGACAATTTTTTCAAGTGACACAAATACTTACATTAGCGAATAGGGTTATTGCAATTGTGTTATTAAAACATGTTATTACTTTAATTTAAATTTTTATTATAATTACCTCTTAAACGAATACATCTATCGATATTGAACTAGACTAGTAAGTTTAGCTTCATGTGCTAAATGCATAGGTAGATGCTTTATACAGTCAAAGAAGCTTGGAGAAAAATTTCTTTTTAATTTGCACAAAATTAATGGAATTTCCCTTTCTAGATTTTTCCATTTCAGCTAACTTTATTTCAGATGATGTTAAGCTTTTAAAAGACAAAATTAATTCCGTTATAACTTCCCAAACCTTATTTGGTAACAATTCTGAAAATGCAATTGGAATTAGCCTTTGCATTAACAAATGACAATCATGACTTTTCATCCCAAATAATTTGTATTTCCTCATGTCAATACACCTTACCAAGTTTGAAATATAACAATTGGGAAACTTTATACTTTTCAACTATTTACACAAAATTTTCTTTCATTTTTTATCCAAAGTGTAACATGCTTTTGGACATTTACCAGTATGAAGATCTTTATCTAACTTATTTCTTTTATAAAAAAGTCTCAAATTAGCTCGTGATTTTGCATTGCCTTTGTCCTCCCTTTAATATTCATTATAGTATTGAACAGGTTGTCAAAAATATTTTTTTTTCAGTATGCATCACATTTAGATTATGACGTATCAAATTAGTTTCCAATATAACAAATCCTAAAACACATTTCATTTTCTCCAACCAAAGTTTTTACTAATGCTTGTATTAACTTCATCAGCTTCAAGTTCTATAACTTTCAGCAACCATAATTCATCAATCTCCTGCAATATCTCTTCATCAGCTTTGTGAGGGGGAGGAGGTGTTTGTAACGTCATATTCTTAATTAACTTTTATTTATTGCATCTAAATGGATGATCTAGTGGAAGAAATTTTTGGTGGTTGTCAAGCTAACATGTTTTGCCCCCGTTTGGAAGATAAAGCGCATCAAAATTATTGCCACAATAAGGACAAGCCAAATTTTCTACTGTGCTCCATCCAGACAACATATCATATGCCAAAAAACCACTAATAGTCCACATCAAAATTACTCTCAACATAAAATTTTATTTTAGAGACACATCATAGTTATCCACACCATATTCCCAAAGATGTTGCAATTCAGATACCATTGGTTGTAAGAATAAATCAATTTTATGCTTTGGATTTGTAGGCCATAACACAATCACTGTCAAGAACATATATGCTTCATTCATACACATCCATGGAGGCAAATTATAAGGAGTAATTATGATGGGCCATGATGAATATTATTGACCGGATTGACCAAAAGGTTGGAATCCACCTATTGACAATCCAATCCTAACATTTCGACGTTTAATTGCAAACTCATAATGAGTGTTATTTAAATATTGCTATGCCAGTGCATCAGATGGATAACTAGTTATACCATCTTCTTGTTCGTGTTCATTATGTCATCCCATGTGAGATACAATAATATCAGAAGTATGTAGTCTTTAAAGTCTCAAAGTTAGAGGGAAATAATACTTCCGCTTCTAGGGTACTAATTTCTACTTCATACAACGCTTTCTAGGCTTGAACTTAGATTGTCTACAAAATTTGCACTATTGTAATTTCACATTATCTCCCCAATTCAACATACATCCTAATTTGCAACAATAAATTTTTTCAACAGGTAAACCAAGACCCCTAATAAGTTTCTTCATATTGTAATAACTATCAATCATTGTATGATCAAGAAGCAATGATTCATTATACCATCTAAGAATTTTATTAAAACTATAATTAGAAATATTCCATTTAGACTTTATGTTCAATATTCGAGCAATTGAAGACAATTAAGTCATTGTCTCAAAATTTGGCCATAATTCTTGGTCATCTGAGTGTAGTAAGTAGTCAACAAATTGTTTTGCATGTAAGTTTTGTTCTTCTTCAAGATTTTCTATATTTTCCTGAAAGGTGTAACTAGCTGCATCATAAACCATTTACATGTAAGGATTTGCAATTGCACCCACATTATTGTTCTAAATCCAATCCCCCTTCAAACTCATCCATATTTACTAACAAGTTTACTTCATTATCCCTTGAGGTGCTACAAATCAATGGTTCTCCACGTTGTGTCCACTCAAAATAATTTGGAACAAACCCTTTTCTCAACAAATGACCATTCACTTCATCAACAGGAAGGAAAGGAATATGTTTACACTTTTTACATGGACATCTGATCTTTGGGTCATCTATATATGTAGGTTAAGAACATGCATAATGAATAAAAGTTTCAACTCCCTTAACAAACTCAATATTAATGAAACCATTAGGTTTTCATAGTCTATACATCTAAGATCTATCAACATTACTCATTTCTGCAAAATTGTTAATTTCAAACGTGATTTATAGTTAGTATCTTTCATGTCCCCTAAGTTTACAGAACATTTAACATTTACTTTACACAACATCCCCTAAGTATTAATCAATTGAATTAATCACTTACAATTGATTTTAATAAAATCGTGTGTGTCATTTTTTACACCTGTAAATTAAGAAAGCAAGTTCTCGCTGTGACTCCTAGACTCGTGAAAATTTTCATGCCTTACAGGAGCTACTTCATAGGTTTTCAACCTATATACTGTCCTAGGGGTTTATTATGCAAAGAATTTTCATATCTAGTAAATCTATAAATTTATTATGTTAATAATAAGTTTGAATAATTGAAGTTATTTATGTTTGATTAATCACCTACAATTGATTTCAATACTATAGTACGTGATATTGTTACACCATATGAATTGAGAAAGTAAGTTCTCGCTGTGACTCCTAGACTCATGAAATTTTTCACTGATAAGTTTTACGGGAGCTGCATCACGGGTTTCCAGCCTATATACTGTCTTAGAGGTATATTATGCCTCAAATGAACCATAATTTTTGATAACTATACAACTTACTACTTTTTTAATTTTTGATTGAAGTTCGTACACTAAGTTCGAATTAAATGAAATACTAAAGTACGTGACATTGTTACACCATATGAATTGAGAAAGCAAGTTCTCGCTGTGACTCCAAGGCTTGTGAAATTTTTCACCGATAAGCCTCATGAGAGCTGCATCACAGGTTTCCAGCCTATATACCATCTTAGGGAGTTATTATGCCTCAAATCATCCATAAGATCTCAAAATCATTCCACATATAGTAAATACTTATGTAATCATACATCTACTCATCAATGATTCAAACAAAACCCAAGCATAAATACTTAGACTATTAAAGAAGAACATAAAACTTATCAACGATTATAAGAATAATCTAAACAACAACGCAAAATCGAGACCTCCTTTACATTCTCACAAAACCCAAATGCATCAGAATCATGTTGTTAAAGCAACACATATTGTAGACATTAGTTAAATGAATTACCTAGATGAACGGACAACTACAGGTTACAAAAAAGACGAATGAGTGACGTTCTTCAACACAAAATAGGGCCTGTGAAAAAGAATATTTTGCATTTAATATAATACACTTGTTCAATAGTTTTGTTATATTTTAAATATATTAAAGCAAGCAAATCAGAAAATAAGGCAATCTGAGTTTTGATATATAATGCAACACAGAGAATATCAATTATTTAAGTTAAAACACAAACATATAATGCTAATTAGTTAATCAGTGAGAATGTACCACTGTTTGAAAAGGACTACAATCGATATAAAAATATGCTTCATCTTCAAAAGTATGCAAAATAAAACAAAGAACATTGTGAACATCAATTTAAAAATTTTGAACTTCAAATCCGTTAGGCTCCTTTTTATACAAAGTTGATGTGTTGCGAAGTAGTTGTGCTTGAAATGCATTTTAACCTCGAAATCTTCGATGAATATTTCCAATTGATTGAGCAAGACTAAGAGTTTTTAGGCATGGTTACTACGTATTGTATTAACATACTTATTGACACCGAACTATGCGACCAGTTTGTATTCTGTTATTTATATAAAATTGTTTAATTATTATAAATGAAGCCAATTTGTAACATTAGGTAATCTTAGGGAAAAGAAGACTAGTAATCAGTACTATAATATTGATTACTATGATTATCAATAATTATTTATGTGGGTCTTCTTTTCCCTTGCTGATATAATTTTCTTTTATGACCAGTTTTGAATCATTTTCTGTTAGTAAGAAAACAACCGTATTATTTTCATACCACTTATCCTCATACAAACAATATAGTCTTGCAATTACATTAAACTTTTTTTCTTGTATTATTCATACGTACAAATGAAAGCTAACTCCACAATGCTATTTATGAAGTTGAACGAGCTCTAATAGGATCCTCTTAAACACATTTGCCACCTTCCATTCTATCATGCACAGATACACTGGAATAGGTTTAAAGCAGAAAAGGCAATAAAAGATTTAGTACCAATACTTAAAGTAGATGCGACGAGGACAGTGAGGACGTGCGGTGGCACAAGAGATGGAAAAGGGGGGCTTCGGTAGCGACAGAGATAAGGATGCTAGGATGGTGGCATGATGAAGATGCACGATGGGACGACGACGACAGTGGGGCTTTGGTAGGCATAGAGAGGAGGGCGAGGACGATGATGATAGAAAGAGGAAAAAAAAAACAAAATGCGATGGGGGGGGGGGGGGGGGGGTGTGTT
>JANVCQ010000003.1:18749872-18760422 GCA_025531925.1 Erythroxylum plowmanianum
ATCTATCATTTCTTGTTTTAAAATTTCTTCATTCATTTGTTCTTAACTCATGACTAATCACCAAAATTTCTCATTCAGTGGTTCTAATTTCTTACGAAAAGTTCGGGGTCCAACACAAGCATCCAGACATTGTAGCAAATGAAGCTTCATCTTTTTTTACTAAACAAGTACTAAGTCTGTCATTTTCTCTCCCCGTCCCAGAAAATTTTAGAATGAAAACCTAGAGATGGAGATATGAGTTTAGTCGATTCAAAAGAAGTGAAGAATAATAACGCATCATGAAGACCCATCATCGTTGCCATTTCATTTTCTTTCCAATTCTGTTGCTATTATCATTGTCAATCTCTTATTTAAAAGACTCTCTATTCACTACAATTCATAGATGAATTTTCCACCAACCACCGTTTCCTGCCACCTTCACCCCATCACCTTATGCCAATAAGTCCATAAACCCATCCCCGCCTCCACCGCTGGATGCCACTGTGTTTTCAATCCTTGAACAACTATATTTCCCCGAGGTCCAGCCGCACCAAATTCCAACCAAATTCAATTGTTGCCAATAGCAACAACCACCACCAATGGGACCACAATACCAACCTCAACCTTAACACAACCTGTGAAGAAAATGACAATTGCTATCTCTATCGGTATTGTCACTCTCAGAATGTTAATTGCTCTTGCCTTCTTTTTGTATCGCCAAAGAGTTAAGCACCCAAGAGAGACTCAAAAGCTTGTTGGACCAAATTCTGATATGTTCCCTGACGAATCATGAGTGCCCACCTTGAGTTTCTTATACACGGGCACTATGGAAGCAAGCACAACGTTAGTGGGTGAAGTTAACAAAGTGACCAATACATCATTGTATCATAAACAGAACTCCATCAAGAGATTTGAGCGATATAGGCCTAGTCCTAAGTTGCAACCATCATTACTATCACAAACGTTTACTTTGGACTCGAACTTTTACTGCAAGTCGTGTTTACCTTCGTACAGCAATGCTGTTTAGATCCACTTAAGCAAGATTCAACCTTCTCACGTTAATATTGTCAAACAATTATGTTAGCCCTCGAACACCTCACACGCATACAAGTATTTAAAGTGTTTCTTTCACACATAAATAACACAAGTGTGTAACAGAGTAAAGAAAGCAATAAGAGATATATAATAGTCGAAGCTACTCTTTCATTAACTTTTAACAAATTGTTAACAAAAGATACAAGTACCTCCTACTCAAAGCCCTTACAAGGAGCTCCCTAATCGAAGCCTTTATAATGAGAGCTCCCCCAAAATCTCTCAACTCTCAAAGCTCTCTCCTCTGTGTGATTTCTCTCGATGAGTGAATGACTCAATGATTCAGTTCTCTAACTCTCAAATCTAATGAGTTATTTATAGGCTCCTCTTGCTTAGCAAGCAAGTTCAAGATCTTTAAGGATCTCCACAATCCTAGTTGATCTTATCAACTAAAGATTACATTGCATCACACCGACCAATGGGAAGACATCTCCTTTCCCTTAGGACTCTTCTAATTGGCTACATTACATCATAATCCAATCAAATAAAGTTTACATGCCAACTTGGAAGATTGCATCCATATCCTTGAAGATCTCCTCTATCTTCAGATGATTCTCTGACCTGGTCTTTATCTCTTAAATTTGATGAATCTCCAATGTGATCTTCAAGTTGATCTTGCCATGTCATTATATGCCACATCACCTACAATTACCATGTCACTACTAATGAGTTTTCCAAGTCACCAAGGCCTATCCACACATAAGTTCATCAATGCACGTTCATGGATAAGTTCATCTTCCATGATCAAGCTTACTCATGGTGTAGTTCATCGCTTCATGATGAAGTTAAGTACTTATATGCTTTGTTGCACTGGCATGTCTCCGCGCATTCTCGTGGGGTCTTGTATGCCTTTGTGCATTCTTGCAAACCTTAGGGTCTCGCATGACTTAGTTTTCACCAACTCTGTGCGATCTCACATCCAAATCTCGCGTTTTGTCAAAGCTTTCTGTCAATGAGCGTCTACGCATGCCCACGTGTATCGAATCATGCCTACTTTTGAGATCTTTCTCGATAGTTCTCACATCCCTGTCCTACTTCACAAGTTCCTTGAGTTTTGCTAGTCGACTCGCAAGATTTTGCCTTGTTCCCTCGTCAACACGCCTTCCTCATGCCGACTTACATGTCAAGCATTGGCCAAAGCTCGCGAACACTTGCACAATCTTGTAGTTTGGACTTAAGGGTCTAACAGTTACTATTGCCTAAACCTCCTTCTCATGGTAATTGTTCGTTGTCAGTCATCTTTCGATAAGGATACTGGGACCACTTCCTTTTTAAATTAAAAAAACCACATTAACCAAAATGTATCTTAATTTTATGCAATTTTTAGAAAAATTCATGTAAAAAAATTCCATGTGGCATTTGCCTGATAGAGATGTAACTTCATTATATTTTTCATTTAGGTAGGGTTTGATTTAAACATTTCGTAAATATTAGTGTTTAACTTGAAGGTTCTGAAACGTTGAGGTTCAACTTATATTTTGGTGTATACATTAGGGATTAAAATATTCTTTTGACCAATTGCTATATTTTGAAACTACTTATGAATTATTCTAGTTAAAGATAATTTAGACGATAATTATAGGATATAGAATGAATTATTGAGTGATCAATATAGGACTCATCACTCTAAAATAATTAAGAAGAATATTAAATTATTCTCGATTAATATTGATTCTGGAAGTCCTTGGCTATGGTAAAATGAAAATTTAAAAATACTTTTCAATTGTTATTGACTGAATTAATTAGTAATTATAGATAACTAACATAATTTGACTCAAATATAATAGACATTAATTATATGTTCTATATCTAATTGAAATATTATATTATGAAATTATTGAATTACATCAAAAAATAATAAATGAAAAGGTTGGTCAAAATCACTTTTACATTTCTAAATATTTAGGTAGTCATGATGTGTTGTTAGACATCAATCTTGATCTATAGATATAAAATTATTTAATTAGATAATGAAAGATAAATTAAAAAGTTTAATTAATCTAATCTTGAATATGATTTAAGGTTATCATTTATATTTATTGTCAACATATTTGAAAACTTAATAAATCATACACACGAAACAGGTTGAAGAAAGAAAAAGTATTTTAATCAAGTTAAAGTTTAAGAAACTTTTAGACTAAATATGTGATATTTAATAAATAAAGATCAATGTTAGATTTTAGATCTTATTCGGGCTAAATTAAAATTTAATTAGAATTAATTGTTATCCTAATTAAAATTTAATTAAAAATACATTTAAATTATTAAAATGTCTAAAGTTTATTATAAATAGGTTTAAGTTCCAACATTCCTTGCTTAACCTTTTTTACAATAGTTACAGAGTTCTCTCAACACGTTCTATGGATATCATTAGAGATCAGACACTTTGAGGCTATGGTAGTTGAAATAAATCAATTTTAAAATAGTTCAAAAAAAATAACAAGAAAGGATCGACCTTTAAAATAAAATATGAATTAAAAGTCTTACTTTATTATGATTTATGTATTAATCATTTAATAGAATTTTAAGTAATTTTAACTTTCTAAAAATCAAAACAAAAATGTTTTATAATTATTTCATTACGATACGATCGAATCTCTTTCCGATTTCCTAACAGTAGTATCATAACTAACTTTAATTATGTACTTTGATTAAATTTATTTCGTTTTTATTGATCTAAATTTTGAAATTGAAATAAAACCTTAATCTAAGCTTGAAATGGAACTAACTTAATTTGAAAAAATTTCAAATTAATAGTTTACAAATCCTAAAATCGGATTTTGATATGATTATTTTAATTTGAAGAGGTCAAAGTACAGAAACATGTAATATAAGATCTTGGAATTTTAATTTTAGGAATTCGAAACCACAAGCTTATGAGACCTAGAAAACAAAACACGCAACATATGAGATTGATTGACTTGTACTAGGAAAGTGTGTTTACTGCTATTTTGCAATTGTTTGGCGTTTATAGATTCCTTGCTATAGTTTAGAATTTCTGGATTTTGTGGCTTCTTAGGGGTGGTGTTTTGTGTGAACTTATGAAAATTATGGTTGTCCCGACGTCGGAATAATTCACATCACGATGACATGCTTGATAAATCTTGCCTGGAAACGCATCAGAGCATCGATGTCAAGAGCCATACTGCTGTTTTATGGACAAATGCAGTCACCGGAGGAAGAGCTAAAAACGTTATGGCTTCTCTCCAGCGGTGGATTTTGGCATTGTCACAATTGAGGAAGCCGCTTCACCTTACTGGAAAACATGGAAACATGAGAAGACGGTGTCTGGAGATGTTGCAATCCACGATAGCTTGGTGGAGGCATGGAGATGTCGTCGAAAAAGAAGATGGACAGATGCATGCCGACGACAAGAGGCATAGCGTCACTTGCGGGATGGTGAGGATGGCCGGCGGTGGACAGTTGGCAACGTCAGGCAGCTGCGATGATGGCTGCTAATTTGAAGAAGGTGACGTCTGCAAAATATTGTCGTGGCAAGGGGCTTTCTTAAGGAAGATTGGAGATGTTTCGATAAGTGAATAAAAGATATCCAAGGTTTGTTAGAAATATATATATGTTGACTAATATAATCACAACATTAATTTCATATGCTAATCACAATCAAATTGCCTAATGTATGTTTAATAACTATAATAAGATGGTTAATTTACTAATTGTATTTGAGGCATATAGTAGTACTCTAATTACTATATGTTGACCAATTAAATTATAGTCCATATCATCCATTTCCAATGAGACAATTGGCCCATTCTACCCCTTAGGATAGAACATGTCATAATATATGACATAGGGTGAGATTGTTGAGGTAGAGACATACGTAGTGTGTGTATTGCGTGTGAAAGAACAGGGGTTTTCTACCATTAATCTCTCTTGCACAAGGTTTGTATTTTTCTCTCTTTGATAGGTTTTGGAGAAGCATGGAGAGGGTTCAAGACATGCCAAGTGTTGGAGGTATGATCTATTATCTTGTTATGCTCTAAATAAAATGTGATCTTAGTTGGTTAATGTAGTTTATTATTGCATTTATTATAACAATTGGTATCAAAGCACCAGATCATTTGATTTTAGGACTCCATTTTTTATTGTTTAAAAGCTTTTGCGGTTGAAATCGTTTTTGGTCTAAACAACTTCGAAATGATGAGTTATTGTTTCAGAAAAGATTCTTGGCTATTGTTATTGTGTTTCACCTCTATTTTGGACAAGGAATCACGGTTTTTGGTTAAGTTTTTCGTATTTTCTTCTATGGCCGAAATGGCTTTGATGCTTTCATTTTTTGGAGTACCTTTGGCTGAAATGGATATGGGAAATCCATAGAGCGTGAAAAATGGAAGAAAACACCTTAAAAATCATTGGAAAAGGAGGTCGGAAGAGGGAGTTCTAGCTGGGTCCCGATCCGCGCGCCTTACCCGACCCGCAGCTTTAAATATTATTTCATTATTTATTTATTTATTTATTTATTAAAAAAATAAAAAAAAATTCTGCACACACTTGGGGGCGCTTGTAGACTCTTTTCTAACCCTTTTTCTTGTGTTTTGCTCCAAATTTTATTTCTAATTTTTCCCATATGTTTATGCATAAGATTAGTTAGTAAATTTATTTGATAATTCTAATTGTTTTAAGCTTGCATGACATAAACATGTTTTTGTTAACAATAGTTAATGCTTATTTTTACCTGTCGTAGAATTGAGCATGTGAAACTATTTATGATGAGAAATTTTTTAAATATTA
Source organism: Erythroxylum plowmanianum (assembly GCA_025531925.1). Taxonomy (NCBI): domain Eukaryota; kingdom Viridiplantae; phylum Streptophyta; class Magnoliopsida; order Malpighiales; family Erythroxylaceae; genus Erythroxylum; species Erythroxylum plowmanianum. The sequence continues at coordinate 18,755,693 of JANVCQ010000003.1, forward strand.
ACGTATATTTAAAATTTGTGTTTTTCCTCTAAAATAACATTAAGATCCATACGGGTAATTAATTGTCCTGTCGATAATTACTGCTCAGTAGGATGCTTAATATGGTGAAGAAATTTTATTAAAATATTATGAACCGCACAATTTTTCTATCCTTTCGATTGTATATTGATGATTTAGTTGTGATATTTTAATAAATTGTTCTTACCTGTGAATGAGTTCTATGTTTATTTAAGGAACTCTAGCATGAAAGATATAGTTGATTTTGAGAAAAAGAGCACGAATTGCATGATTATGTTTTAACATGCATATCATAGTTATTGCTCTTGGTTCTCATTCAGCTTTGAGCAATCTGAGAGTCTCTGCTATCCTAGCAATAAATGGAATGAACCACAAGCAGTGGGTTGAATCTGCCATGATGAATTTGATCATCATGTGAATGGACTTGGCCTTAAGAATTGATCCACCACAGAAACCTGTTGATGATGCTAATGAGAAGGAAAGGAAATCTTATGAAGAGTGGGAGTACTCTAATCGATTCTGTTTGATGATTATGAGATATCACATGGATGAATCCATTCGTGATAATATTCCCGAGGTCGACAATGAAAAGGAATTTCTTGCTGCTATTAAGAAGAAGTACATGAAGTTCTCAAAGAATGAGAAGAATGATTACTTAAACATGCTTCATTACAACATTTATGATGGTGCAAGTGATATTAGGGCCCACTTCGACAAGCTTATGGGTTGTTACTATAAGCTTAAGGCTATGGATATAGACCTTGGTGAGGACTACATGGTATGGTTTGTGATGAGGACTCTTCCATCTAAATTTGACTCAATTAGATTGAGTTATAATGCTTAGAAAGAGCAATGGACTGTTGAGGAGATGACTGCTATTCTTGCTAAGGAAGAGGATGATATAAAGGGAAGGGCAAGAAGCATCTTTATGATGACGGACCATGGTAATTACCAAAAGAAAAAGTTCACTTCTAATAGCTTAGGTGATCAGAAGCTTGTCAAGAAGAAAGCTGTCGGTGCTAAAGGAAGTGGACAGGTGGGTACATCTTCTGTTAATCAGAAGAACAAGCTTTTTAAATGAAAGTGCAACTTTTGTAAGATTTTTTAGCACAAGAAAGTTGATTATCAAAAACTCAAAACTTATTTAGAGAAGAAAGGTAACTGTCTTGTAATGGTTTATTTAGAGTCAAATGTTATTGATGTACCCTTAAATACTTGGTGGTTAGACATTGGAGCAACAATTCATATTACGAATTCCTTGCAGAAACTGACAAGTCGAAGAAGGCCGACTAGATCTGAGCAGCATGTATACATGGGAGACGATACCAATTTCAAAGTTGAATTTTCTGAGATAGTTGAACTACAGTTAAATATAGGGCATCTTTTGGTGTTACATGATGTGACTTATTTACCCTCTATTAGGAGGAATTTGATTTCTGTATCTATTTTAGATAGACTAGGTTGTAGTCTTCTTTTTTAAACTGGAAAATTGAATTTGTATCGTGACTCTTTTTTGGTAAGAAATGGAATTTTATGTGAAAGTTTATACAAACTTGAGTTGAATAATTGTGTTACTGTTGCTTCTTCCATTTTTCTTAATATTGTTGTTGGTTCCAAACGTATGAGGTTGGATTTGAGATCTTCTATGTTATGGCACAAACGTTTAGGCCATATTTTCAGAGACAGAATGGAGAGGTTAGTAAAGGATGGTGTACTACAGGATCTTGATTTTTCAGATTTCACAGTCTGTGTTGATTGTATTAAAGGAAAGTTGATTGCCAAGGTTAGAAAAAGCAAAACAAAAAGGAGTTCAGAATTGTTAGAGTTGATTCATACTAATATATGTGGACCATTTATTCCACCTGCCATAGGTGGTTATAAATACTTTATCATTTTTATTGATGATTTTTCCAGGTATGGTCATGTGGAGCTCATTTGTGAAAAATCTGAATCTTTGGAAGCATTTAAGATTTTCAAGACGAATGTTGAGCTTCAAAAGGGGAAGAAAATCAATGATAGAGGTGGAGAGTATTATGGGCATTATGATGAGAGTGGGAGGAATCCAGGGCCTTTTGCTAGACACTTTTAAGAATGTGGTATTGAAGCAAGATATACAAAGCCAGGGACACCTCAGCAGAATGGAATTGCTGAAAGAAGAAATCGTACACTTCTTGATATGTTGTGGTGTATGTTGATTCATTCTAGTTTGCCTAAATTTTTGTGGGGTTAGGCATTGAAGACAACAGCTTATATCTTGAATCAAGTACCTAGCAAATCAGCTCCAAAGATTCCATATGAGTTATGGTCAGGCAAGAAACCAAGCTTGCATCATTTTCATGTTTGGGGATGCAAAGTAGAAGTGAGGCCCTATAATCCGCAATCTAAGAAGCCTGATCCGAAAACTATTAGTGACTACTTTGTAGGCTACACCATCGGATCAAGGGGTTCTAGATTTTATTGCCCATCTCACACAACTAGAATTATAGAATCAGATAGAGCTGTCTATTTTGAAGATGAATTTGATTCAAGTCAAGGGTCAAGAGAAATTTTATTCAGGAAAGAACGCATTATAGTCCCTGTACCTATTACTTCAGCTCCTACTGATGATCCTATGATTGAACAAATTCCAGTAGAATCTCATGATGAACCTCAGAATCAAGCACAGGATGAAGTCATTGATATTGAGAATGATGAAGTTGTTGTTCGACAATCATAAAGAACACATAGACCTGCCATTCCTGATGACTATATTGTCTATTTGCAGGAACATAAGTTTGATGTGGGAGATAATACTAAACCAGTCAGTTTCCAAGAAGCCATGAACAGTCCTCAATCTGCATTATGGATGAATGCGATGGAAGATGAGTTGAAATCTATGTCACAAAATGGAGTTTAGGAGTTGCTTGAACTATCCAAAGGTTGTAAACCTATTGGGTGTAAATGGGTTAACAAAATCAAACATGACTCAAGTGGACAAGTAGAAAGGTATAAAGCCAAACTTGTAGCTAAAGGCTATATCCAGAGAGAAGGGATTGATTTCAAAGAAACTTTCTCACCAGTTTCTACAAAAGATTCATTACTAATCATTATGGCTATAGTTGCTCATTTTGACTTTAAACTCAACCAAATGGATGTGAGGACCGCCTTCTTGAATGAAGATCTATATGAAGATGTCTATATGACTCAACCAATTGGTTTTGAGATAACTGGTAAAGAGCACATAGTTTACAAGCACAGGAAGTCTATTTATGGGTTAAAACAAGCATTAAGGCAGTGGTATCTCAAGTTTGATATGATTGTCACTGCAAATAACTTTAAGGAGAATGTAGTTCATCAATGTATATATATGAAGTTTAGTGGGAGTAGTTTCATTTTTATGGTATTGTATGTTGATGACATCCTACTTGCTTCTAATGACACTAATCTATTATTTGAGACAAAATAATTATTGTTTGGTCATTTTGATATAAAGGATCTTGGTGAGGCCTCTTATATACTTGGAATTCAGATTCTTCGAGATAGAGCTAACGAGATTCTTCGATTGTCTCAAAAGACTTACGTTGATCAGATCTTGAAAAGATTCAACATGCATTCTTGTTCTCCTGGAAAGGCACCAATAGTGAAAGGTGACAAATTCTCAAAGGCCCAATATCCACAAAATGATAAAGAGAGAGATGAAATGAAGGTCGTTCCTTATGCATCACTTGTAGGCAGTTTGATGTATGCTCAAGTATGCACATGCCTTGATATTGCTTTTGTTGTAGGCATATTGGGAAGATACTTGAGTGACCCTAGTCTTAGCCATTGGAAAGCAGCTAAGAAAATTATGAGGAATCTTCAGGGTACCAAATATTATATGTTGACTTCTCGGCGAGCTAACACTCTTTATATAGTTAGGTTCAATGATGCTGATTATGCAGGGTTTGTGAATGATAAAAAGTCCACTTCAGACTACATCTTTATGATGGCTGGAGGAGCTGTATCGTGGAAAAGTGTCAAATAGACACTCACAACATCCTCTACCATGGAGGCAGAGTATATGGCGTGCTATGAGGCAGCTTGTCAATTAATATGGTTGCGGAATTTTATTTCAGCATTGAGTATTGTAGACTCTATTTCGAGTCCGCTGAAATTATATTGTGATAATTCTGCAGCTGTAGCTTTCTCTAAGAACACTAGGAGTACTTTTCGCTTAAAGCATATTGATATAAAGTACTATTTTGTTAAAGAGAAAGTCGCTGAATCCCTTATTACTGTTGAGTATACGCCTACAACTAGCATGTTAGTAGATCCACTCACAAAAAGCTTACCTATATGTGTGTTTGTAGAACACGTCTCCCGCATAGGATTGTTAGGAGCCTAGCTGAATAAGATTAGTGGGAGTTTGCTATTTTGTATTGAACATGTTGGCACTTTGTGTGGATTGCTTATGGCTTTTATATATGAGACATGCATAATGATGTTTGCAGTCATCATTGTTAATGTTGACATATATATGCTGATATTATACTGCACTCATGTTGTTTTAATGATTATTGTGGTATTTGAACATCTCCAGGGCCAAATCATGTGTAGTATATATATCCTGTTGATATGATATTGCATATGATTTATTTGATTGCTTTTGGATAATGGAGATTGATATGGTGGTTTGATTATATTGTCCAAGTGGGAGAATGTTAGAAATATATATATGTGGACTAATATAATCA
>JANVCQ010000003.1:18760522-18771522 GCA_025531925.1 Erythroxylum plowmanianum
CAAGCTTCCAATCTTCAAATCACCAACTTCCTAAATCTCCCAACCACCAACGATCATCACCCTTAAGGTTTAGGTTACTATTTTCTTTGTGAACCAGGAGGAGAAAGCAATGAACAAAGAAGAGCCTTGGTTTAGGTGAAGAAAAGTAACAATTTTACAAGAAGGAGGCAACTCACGAAGAAGGAAACCAAAGAAGAAGAAGAGGAAAAGAAGTAGCTACGGATGGGAAAGCAAATTCACTTTAAAAGCATCCTTCACTCTCTCAAAAGTAGAATGTCGTGGAAGCTAAAGGTAGGTTAATTAAATTACACTTAAGACTAAGTAGGCAAGTGACATGTGTCACTTGCCACTTGTCTTGTTTTTAAGGATTCATTTATTCCTTTTCCACTAACAATTTAATTTCTAGTCCCATTTCTCTCCAATTTCCAATGACTCATATCAAAAAAAATTCCTAAACTCATGTCTTTAAATTTTTGTGCCATTGGACAGTCCTTTTCGATACCGAAAACCAAATTAGTTTGTCCCTTGGCAATTTTTCGGTCCGGGAATTTTTCCTGAAAAATTTCTGAAAAATTTCTAAAAATCTCCAAAAATGGAAAACACACATAAATCACTCCACTTCAATTTTTCAAGCACAAATAACATATTTTTCACAATAAACACATATGCCGAGAAATGTCATGAATGCATGTGCAATTATGTGCATATGCAAAAATTGCCATTTCTATATATATAGAGGCCAAGTGATGTATGATCATGCCAAGATAAGAATACACATTCATAACCCGTCCTGAATTACCATTTTACCCTTCCCATCAGTAATGGGATGTTACACATACATAGTGTGTGTATTGGGTGTGAAAGAACAAGGGTTTTCTACCATTAATTTCTCTTTCACAAGGTTTGTATTTTTCTCTCTTTGATAGGTTTTGGAGAAGCATGGAGAGGGTTCAAGACATGCCAAGTGTTGGAGGTATGATCTATTATCTTTTTATGCTCTAAATAAAATGTGATCTTGGTTGGTTAATGTGGTTTAATACTGCATTTATTATAGCAAGGTTTACTAATGCTGGCAACATGGATACTATCTCAAGGACAAAATAAGGATTGTATACTAATTATTGTCAAGCAGGTGGTATAAAAATTAAAAAGGAGCCGTGGTTTTAATTACTAATATAGTGACATAGTTCTTAAAATAGATAGATCTAATGATGGCAGTTTGGGTGTAAAGTTGGTGGTAAAATAGGCTGATTAAGGCTCAGGTTGATTAGAGAAGTTTAGGTCAGATTTTGGTGAATAGATTTTGACAAAAGTAGTCTGATTGGATTAATTCTGGATTGATTGGTTGGGAATTTTAGGAAAAGGTCTCAATGAAAGTAGTAGTAGGATTTTTTGTCTAGTTTCCAAAAATATCAAGTGTGAATGAATTGGATGTATGGTTTGGGACATATGACTGATTTAGTACAGGTAGGTCGAATCTGGCGATAAGATAAAGGTGGTGTAAAAAATAAATAGTTTTTGGAAAACTATCAAACCCCAAATGTTAGTTTTGGAAAGTTAACAACCTTAATGACAAATCACAACAAAAATTGACTGAAATTGTTATTTTTAATTGATTCACCCGTCTAAAAAATGGAAGTAAAATTAGCATATAAATAAGGAAAGGTTGCAAATGGAAAGTCACAAAACTGACCTCTCATTGCACTCTCTTATGGCTTACAACCTTAATTGACTTTAAACAGAAAATTAATTTTTTAAAACAACCAATACAATAAAGGAAAGATAACACAAGTTCAAAATGGAAATAATGAGCATTAGATGCTCTTGTTAGTTTCAATTAGGTGATCGCAACTCTATGCCACTAACCAATGGGACAACAGCCTCCTTGGATGTCTTGGGCTTCTTTAGTGGGCTTCTCAAACTCATCTTCATCATAAGGCAATGGATCAATATGAGCTGTAGCCTTACAAATCCGAAATGGCTTCAAATGGACCTACAACTTCATGATTAAGCTAAAAAAATCATCATCAGTATTTTCCTCTTCTATGATGGGACCATCTTCATCATTTCAACCCAAGCCCATGTTTGCAACATCTTCTAAGACTTTGTTGGATGGACTTCCATCATTCTCCCCCTCTTGGAATGGATCTTCATCAAGTAAAGGCCTTTCCTACATTGAATCTTCATCATATGGGCTCAAATCACTTACATTGAAAGTATTGGACACATTGTATGAATTGGGCAGGTCAATCTTGTATGCGTTAGGCCTAATTTTCTTCAACACCTTGAATGGCCTATCAGCTCTTTTGCTTAACTTAGACTTCCTCTTGCTTGGGAACCTATCTTTCGTCAAATGAACATACACTAAGTCACCTGCTTTGAATTCCACATTTCTTCTATACTTAGGTTGTTACTTGTATGCTTCATTATGCTTCAAGATATTCTCTTGAGTCTTCTTGAGTAAATTCAACAATTTCTTAAGCCCTATTCTCAGCCTTGGCACTAGATGATGACCTACTTGACTTAGTTGGAGTCAAATCAATTGGGCTCAAAGGGTTAGTGCCATGAACAAGTTCAAAAGAATTGAATTGAGTAGACTTGCTTCTTGAGGAGTTGTAAGCAAACTCGGCCTGAGCTAAATAGGTTTCCCAATTCTTGGTTTTACCCTTTAAAAGACTTCTAAGAATCAAGACTTCTATTGACTACCTCGGTTTGACTATCAGTTTGGGGATGAAAAGAAGTGATAAATTTCAATTGAGTCCCCAATCTTGCCCATAAAGTTCTCCAAAAGTGACTAAGAAATTTAACATCTCTATCACTTACAATTGATCTAGGCAGCCCATGCAATTTTACAACTTCTTTAAAATACAATTCCATAACATGTGATGCATCCATAGTTTTAGTGTAAGGAATGAAATGAGTCATTTTAGAAAAGCGGTGCACAATAACCATTATAGAATCAAAACCTCTCCTGGTCCTAGGCAAACCCAAAATGAAGGCCATACTTACATCTTCCCAAGGTTGGTTTGGTGTAGGCAAAGTTGTATATGGGTAGGTTGGCTGTGAGCCCATTTTAGCTTTTCTACATGTATTATAAGAAGAAACAAGCCTTACTACATCCTTGAGCATTTTTAGCCAAAAGAAATAGGATTGAGCATAAGCATAAGTCTTCTCTCTACCAAAATGGCTCGCTAGTCCACCTCCATGTATCTCTCTCAAAATGATTTCCCTTAGTGAACAATTTGGAATACAATAAATATCACCTTTGAAATGAAAACCATTGTGCTTCACAAAATCTTTGTAAGCACCATTTTCACACAATTTCCATACTTCAAAAAAATTAGAATCATTAGCATACATATGTTTAATGTGATCAAAATCAATAACTTGATCTTGAAGAGAACTCAACAAAACATGTCTTCTTAACAAAGAATCAACAACTAACATTCTTGGAACCAAGTTGATGTTTCAACACAAAATCAAAAGTTTAAAGATATTCAACCCATGTAGCATGTCTCTTATTCAAATGTGCTTGACTTTGAATGTATTTCAAAGCCTCATGATCAATGTAAAGGACAAATGGGGTAGCCAACAAGTAATGACTCCAATGCCTAAGTGCTCTCACCGAGGCATAAAATTCTTGATCATTAGTTGAATATTTCGAGCCTCATTAAGCTTCTCACTAAAAAATGCAGCCAACCTACCCTCTTGACTCAAAACAGCCCTATTGCCTATCCCACTAGCATCACATTCTAACTCAAATGGTTTGGTAAAATTTGGCAAAACAATAATCGATGCACTTGTCATGGCTTTTTTTTAATTTTCTAAAAGCTATTGTGACTTGTAATTACCATCTAAACTCTCCCTTCTTGGTACAATCTATTATGGGGCTAGTAATGGTGCTAAAATTTCTAATAAGCCTCCTATAGATTGAACAAAACCCATGGAAACTCCTAACTTCAAACAAGTTGGTAGGAATTGACCATTCTACAATTGGTTTCACCTTAGATTGGTTCATACTAATCCTATGATTAGAAACAACAAACCCCAAAAATGTGATGCTATAAGTACAAAAATCACACTTCTTAAGATTATCATACAAACTCTCTCAGTTCAACACTTCAAAAGCAAACCTCAAATGCATAACATGCTTATCAATAGTTGGACTATATACTAAAATGTCATCAAAGTACACAACCACAAACTTATCAAGAAATGGCTTTAGTACCTCATTCATAAGCTTCATAAAAAGTTGATGGTGAATTGGTTAGACCCATTTGCATCACTAACCAGTCATAAAGGCCTTCCTTAGTCTTGAAAGTCGTCTTCCATTCATCTCCATCCTTCATTCCGATTTAGTGAAACCCATTGGCAAGATCAAGCCGTGTGAAAACTTATGCTCCATAAAGTTAATCTAGCATGTCATCAAGTCTTGGAATTGGATAGCGGTTCTTGACAATAATTTTGTTGACAACCCTACTATCAATCACCGTTCTCCACTTACCATTCTTCTTTGGAACAACAAAAGGTTGATACAACACAAGGTGAGATACTCTCTCTAATGAAACCTCTCTCTAATAACTCTTTGACACAATTTTGAAGTGCCTCATGCTCTTTTGGGTTCATCCTATAGCCCGCTTTATAAGGAATGGTGGAATGTGGAATGAAATCGATGGCATGTTGGATTTTTCTGAATTGTGGTAAGCCTATTGGAAGTGTTTGTGGAAAAACTTTAGAAAACTCACTCACTAAAGGTTGGATTATTTTTGGTAGCTTGGATCTAGGTCTCTCTTTATCTTCAATCTCTAATGGAACGTATGATGGTAAACTTTGTAAAACAACACTCTTTTCATCTATGGAAAGTAGCCCTATAGTTCCCTCCTCTCTTTTATTACCTCCTAAAAATTTTGGTTCAAGTGGTAGTAACGTGAATTTTTGCCCATCTTTGATTAGTGAATAAGTGTTAGCTCTCCCTTTGTGATCAACATTTCAGTCAAAAAGCCATGGTTGACCCAAAAGCAAGTGGCAAGCTGTCATTGGTACAACATGGCACCATACTTCATCTTGGTACTTCTTGATGGAAAATGGAACAAGCCATCTTTTGTTAACTTTGATTTCATTTTTTGGTATCAATCCAAGTAAGTTTGTAAGGGTGGGGAAGAGGTTCAGTTTTGAGACCAAGTTTTTCAACCATTTTTATAGCAACAATTTTTTCTAAAGCTCCTCTATCTATTACAACTTTACAAAGCTTCCCTTTGGATAAACATCTTGAATGAAACAATGTCTTCCTCCTCCAATCTTGACTCTCATCTTTTATTTAACATCTTCATCAACACTAACAACTCTCCATCTAATTCCCCTTCTCAAAGCTCACGTCCTACTATATTTTCACTAACTACCAACCCCTCTTCTCCCTCATATTCAGCCACGTCTTCATCCATTCTCAACAATTGATGGTCTAATTCTATGGCCTCTTCAATGATGATGATTTTGGTTGTTGGGCATTCAGATTGGAAATGTCCAATTCTTTGACATTTTAAGCATCTTTGTTAAGTTTTTGGGATAGTTTGTGTGGTAGCTTATGGATTGAATTTTGGTGTAGTTAGGCTCATGTTTAGGAATCTAAGAGTGTAATTGGACCTGGTTGGTGTGGAGCTTAATGAACCAGGCTTGGCAACGTTAGAAGTAAATGGAGTTTTTAGTGAACGTGGAGTGTAGGTAGGCTTTGATTGTCTTCAGTTGGTTAGATGTTTGAGGTTGGTTTCACATTGCAATGCTAGTCTTTTAAGTTCAGTGGAGGTGTTGTATTGATAAAGGCTAACCATATCTCCAATGCCTAAGATATCTTGCATTCATAACTTCTTCATCCTCCCTCAAATCACACTTCAACAACAGATTTTCAAACTCCATTGTATATGCCTCAACCGAGAATGGGTCTTGGCTCAAACTCATCATTTTGTTCAACATTGTTTGCCTACATTGTAGAGGCATAAATGTTTCTTCCATTTCTTCTTGCATCCTAGACCATGTTGCAACCCTACACCTATGCTCCCTATCTCCCCTTTTCTAAACATTATCCCACCATAAACTAGCATAACCTCTCAATTTCATCGCAACAAGTTTCATTTTTTTCTCATCACTCACATTTCTACATTTAAATATCCTATCAACAGTGTACACCCATTCTAAGAAAAGGTTCGGATTTAACTTACTGTCAAACTTCAGAATTTCTACTTTGAAGTTATAGAACTCATCTTGCCTATTGTGTTATGGTTTAGCCATTATTGCACGGCCTGTACCTCCTCCGTCACCTCTTCCATGCCCTATTTGTTTACACCTCTCAATATCCCTCTCTTTATACCCATCATTATAGTCATATGGGGTCTCCATCATCTTCGTCATGAATCTCCTCTTCCAGTGGTAAAGGGCTTGAAATTCTGCCACCTCTTAAGGTTAGTCCAAAAGAAAATTCTTTTTCTTTCAAGGTTGCATTTTTAAAGGGAAGCTGTTCAAGTTGTTGCGACAATTCTTCATTGGTGAATTGTGACTGGTCTTTGGATGGAATGGTGGTCATGGTCAGTTTTCGGTGAAGGGAAATAGGTTAACCTATCTTTGAAACCACTTGATGGTGATTTGGGTGTAAAGTTGGTGGCAAAACAGGATGATTAAGGCTCAGGTTGATTGAAGAAGTTTAGCTCAGATTTTGGTGAATCGGTTCTAGCATAAACAGTCTAATTATGGATGAATTATGGATTGATTAACTAGGAGTTTTAGGAAAAGTCTTAATGAAAGTTGTAGGATTTTCTGTTTAGTTTCTAGAAATATCAAGTTTGCATGAATCAGATGTGTGGATTGGGAGACATGACTGATTTAGTGTGGGTAGGTCGAATTTGGCGATAAGATAAAGGTGATGTAGAAAATGAATAGTTTTTAGAAAACTATCAAACCCCAAATGTTAGTTTTGGAAAGCTAACCACCTTAATGATAAATCACTGCAAAAATTGGCTGATATTATTATTTTTTAATTAATTCACCCTTCCAAAAAAGTGGAAATAAAATCAGCAGATAAATAAGGAAAGGTTGCAAATGGAAAGTCACGAAACTGACCCCTCATTGCACTCCCTTATGGCTTGCCGCCTTAGTTGACTTTAAACAGAAAATTAAGTTTTTAAAACAATCAATACAATAAAGGAAGGATAACATAAGTTCAAAATGGAAATAATGAGCATTAGATGCTCTTATTAGCTTCAATCAGGTGATTGCAACTCTATGCCACTAACCAATAGAGCAGTAGCCTCCTTGGACATCTTGGGCTTCTCAAACTCATCTTCATCATAAGGAAATGGATCAATATGAGCTACAGCCTTACAAATCCCAAATGGCTTCAAATGGAACTGCAACTTCATGATTAAGCCCAAAAAATCATCATCAGTATTTTCCTCTTCTATGATGGGACCTTCTTCATCATTTGGACCCAAGCCCCTACTTGCAACATCTTTTAAGACTTTGTTGGATGGACCTCTATCATCCAAGTGGTGAGTTCTTCAAAAAAAATTCATTGTCTTTTTTTCATCTCTTTAAGGCTATGCTTGGTTTGATGTAAGATTTTTAATACAAAGGAATATAATGAAATGATTTATAATGGAATGGAGTGTAAATGAATATAATATTAAAAATTATTGTTTGAGAGGGATGGAAGAGTTCATAATGTAATATAATGAAATATTATTTGGATGAAGGGTTTATAATGTAACATAGTGTAAAGTTGTTTATTATTTTAGATTTCATCCTAAACCCCCCAAATAGGAGGTTTTCCATTTTACTGTCTAGGATGGAATGAGATATAATATGAAACCCTCCTATTCTATCTCATTCCATTCCATTCTATTATAATCCCTCCTCCTAAACAATGGAATAATATCATATTCCATTCCATTACATTATTAAATCCCCGACCAAACATACAATAAATAAAAATTCCAATTTGACCTTGTTCATACAAGATCTTACAGTTTAAAAGAAAGAAAGAAAGAAAGAAAGTATAGACTTAAAACATGAGAAAAATGTTAATTTCTAAAATTTAGGTCAAATTTTGACTAATTGCCTAAAACTTCCATTTCATAATCTAAACTAAACTTTTCAGAATTAAGGTCTCATCCCTTCTTTGGTATTATTTAGCATTACTCAGTTGGAAAAAAGTGACCACTAATTCATAATATGCAATTATAAAAATTTATACTAGTATTTATTATATTTATATCTTTAATAACTACATAACATTTATTTTGTCACACATATTAATCATTTAACTATAACATATGACAAAAAAATCATATATCTCTTAAAAGTTTACAATATAGTTTTATAAATATGCATGCAAATTAAGTAAAATACTTAAAAAAAATATGTATATATTTTGTACACGTCTAGAGATTGGCTCATTTATAATTCCTTTTGACTAGAAGCATACTAAAAGTTGCTAATTGCTTACGGCTCATTGCTTACGGCTTTTCCTTGTCATTTTTAGGTGCCACTTGATTTTTCTCCAACCTCATATATATTAGTTGAGGTTCACTATAATATCATCTCTAGCAGAATAAATTCAAACTATATCAATAATAGTTCAATTTATAACTTATAGAAGTATGAGCCGAAAATATTTAGGTAACAATCACTTAATATTCATTTTTTATATGCTTATAAACCTTTTCATTTCTCATTTTCTTTTTGATATGGGATTTGACACTCCCTACATATGATAAATCCCCACTTAGGTAGGTTTATAATCATTGGTTAGTGTCAATCATATTAAATATATTTATGATTATACAGTTTCTACGTTATATATTTTTCATTAACATATTTTCTTATTTTGAATTTATATAATTAATTTTATATGTCTCCATATATTTTGAGTTTTATAGTTTTAGCATATTTTTTATGGAAAGTAAGTGATTGATATTTATAGAAAAAAAAAAGTACAATGCAATATATATGGTGACAGAATGCCATTAACAAAAGTAGTTAACAAAATAGTGACCTAAATATCTTGACATTCACTAAAGCTATATAGACTGAAGTAAGGAATTCCAGCATTTCCCATCTACTTGTTATTGCAAGGTTGAGTTTTTTATGACCATTAGCTATTAATATAATGTAATTAGTCATGGTCTATTATAATTGAAATGCAATTGTGTTAGACAATCCTCATGCAATATGTTGTTTCTTTCCTTCCAACTATAACTTTAGCACCAAGATTGCTTTTAAAAAGCTTGAAATCTTCTTTATTCTTAAGTTTCAGTTTGGGTGTTATCTTACTATATTAAGCCACTCTAAAGTGTGCAAGCATTTTGTTCCAGATCCATTGTCACAAGTGCAGCCAAAGAAGAGGTGATTAAAGCATTCATTGTTGTTCCCACATAACTTGGAAATGAGATTAGAGATATTCAATTTAAAAGAGTCTTTGGTTATTAGTCTAGCTATGACTTCCAAATATAGGGTGAATAAATGTGCAAGTAAGATGTATATATTGCAAACCAAGGCTTGATTATGAGATTATAGGTATCTAGTAGTTTTCTCTTACAAGATTGGAGACTGAGCACATTGATTTATTTGGTGTCCATAGAATGGTGTCAGGCATGAAGGAGTTTATTGTATATATAAGTATGTTGTTGAGTATATCACCATTACCTCCGTATAAGTGAAAAGGCCAGGACTAGGAGATCTCTTTAATAAGGCCACTAACCTTTGTCCTTTGAAGGATGAGGTTCTTCAAGGAATTGTAGAAAGGAAGTTTGTATAGAGGGTTTAGTGTGTGCCATCGATCAAACCAGAAAAAAAAAATTATCTTGCTTATTGCTAAATTTGCATCTGATTAAAGGTTGTGTCCACTCCAATGTTTATAATACTTTTTCTGGGGTCCAAGACATCCTAGGATTGATGGCAAAAGTCTAAAATCTCTCCTCCTTTATGTGGTATAAATGTGTCCATTTAACCCAGGGGTCTTCTTTATCTTTGTATAGCTTTCTTAGTCTCATTGCCATTAAGGCTTTGCTTAGAATCTCGTCAGAAGTAATTCCTAGACCTCCAAACGATTTAGGCTAACATATAGAAGACTAGTTTAGTTAGGGGGTCTTTTTATTGCTGTTGGATCCTCCCCTATAGGAAATCCCTTAGACTCCTATCTATTTCCTTCATTATTCTCTTAGCAAGGACCATATGTGAGTACCAATATATAGATTAAAAGGAATATTATCCAAGGGAATTCCTTTGGAGCTATTGAATTACACAAAAGTGGATCAATTCTAGTTGATGAAAGAAAGAAACTCTTACTTGGATTATAGGTCAACCCTTATATTTCTTTCAATGATTCCATTGAATCTATAAGTAGGTTGATTAAATTTGAAGAAGCACCACAAAATAGAATTTGGTCATCAACTAGACCTAAAATGTCTTCTATTTGGAACATTTGTGGTGATATTTGATCCTTGGTTCCTTAGAGATTATTCCATTTGTCATTCTAGTGTATATCTCTGATGATAGCAAATAAGAGTGGAGACAAGGCATCGCCATATCTTAGGCTCGTAGTAGCTTTGAAAAGTTTAATTGGCTCTCTATTACTGATGATTTTGTATGAGATTATAGTAATACAAGCATGTACTCATTGAACAAAAAACTTAGGAAATCCTAAAGAAAGGGTAGAGTCCATTATAAATGATACAAAAAGCCATGGCAATGGAGATCAAGGTGCAACATGCCAAGACAAGCTTACTTTGCCAAATGGATCTATTACAAGGCAACGTGTAGCAAGGCTTAAACAAGCACTTCAAAGGTTTGTTCAAAGTCACATTACATCTCACCTTGATGACAAGAACGAACCATCCATGGAGAATTCAAGTGGAGTAGTCAAGCTTGTAATTCTTTTAGAGAGGGCATGTAGAGGGGCTAATACTTAGCCAAATTTCAAGACAAGTTCAATTATTCTTATGGACTTATTTTAA
>JANVCQ010000003.1:18796098-18806825 GCA_025531925.1 Erythroxylum plowmanianum
TATATGATTTTTGCTTTCTTCCATGTTTCGCAAGGTTTCATAAGGGGAAAATTCGTGCACTAACTTTGGGGAGATTTCTGAGTTGATCTAGGCTGATTTAGGCAAAACGTTCTTCTTAAGAGTTGTAGATCTTTCTTTTATCTTTCCAACGGTATATAGAATGAAAATTTTGGACATCTAAGCTGAAAGTTATGCCCTGTTAATTGCTTCAGCCTTAGACTCCGTCTCAGTTTGACCGTCTGAGTTACTGTTCATCGTCTATTTTTCTCCGTCTGCTTTTTATTGTCTCAGTTACTTTTCATCGTCTGTTTTTCTCCATCTGCTTTTTATTGTCTCAGTTACTGTTCATCGTCTTAGTTTGACTTTTTGCGTCTTAGTTTGACCGTCCCAGTTACTATTTATCCTCACCTTCTGATCCATTTTCTACCATTCAAACGTTGGAATTGGTCTTTGAGGTCTTCATGAGAGTTGTAGATCTTGAAGTCCTCTTTCCAACTATGTAAAGAACACCTTAATCCAATGTCTATATGGAAAGTTATAGAGGTTTTCCCAATCTGTATTGTCTGATGACGTCATCTTCGTCTCAAAATGATGTCATCATTGTCTGCTTTCTTTTCTACCCTTCAAATGTTGGAATTGGTCTTTGAGGTCTTCATGAGAGTTGTATATCTTGAAGTTATCTTTCCAACTATATAAAGAACACCTTAATCTGATATCTGTAGGGAAAGTTATAGAGGTTTTCCCAATCTGTATTGTCTAATGACATCATCTTCGTCTCAAAATGATGTCATCATCGTCTGCTTTCTTTTCTACCCTTCAAACGTTGGAATTGGTCTTTGAGGTCTTCATGAAAGTTGTAGATCTTGAAGTCCTCTTTCAAGCAAGATAAAAATAAAGTCTGTCTGAAATCGGTATCAAAAGTTATGGTATTTTTTCAAGATAGGTACAATTTGATTGATAGTATAAGTATGTTCGATTCCTTCGGGTATAACTTCCCCATCCGACCCTCAAACGAAGTGATTCTTTAAGCAATAGATTCCTAACTTCATGTACTGTCTCTTCATGAAAAATTTTTGTCTTTTGGAGTGCTTTTGGGAAAGTTGCATTAGAATAAGTGAGGGGTCGTTTGGGAGAGCATGCTTGGGGATACGAGCACGTTTTAGCTCATTAAGTATATCTTGAGGTGTAAAACCCCGATGGAGATGATTCTTGATTTACGCAAATTAAAGACTTAGAGTTATGATTTCCTTGATGAGGTCAAGTTGAGAATTTGGTGTTGGATAAGTGTGGGCACACCACCTTAGGGAAATGTTGATCATGATCCTACAGGGTAATAAGCTCAAGGTTTAGGACTCCGGATGTTGGGCTCTGGAAACAGGGTCCAACATTGCCTTTATATGACCACTAAAGTTTCATCCTAAAACTCTCTCGTTATGGGGATCTACTGAGTTACCTCATCTAACTCTTCCTAAAATTAACACTTAAGTTGTTCGTCAAACCCTGTTTGTGGTGCATACACATCATATTGAAAACAACACCTTTCACCATAATATTTAAAGACTTAATCCTATAATTAGTCATCTTTACCAACACTGCATAATGTATGAGTTTCTTGACAACCAAGATACCTACCCCACTTTGTCATCTCAAATACCTTGAATACCAGAGTTTAAACTCATTAATCTCTTTCGGTTTAGCTTCCCATTCCACTATATCTAACAGCACCTTTCACCACAATATTTAAATACTTAATCCTATAATTAGTCATCTTTACCAACACTATATAATGTATGAGTTTCTTGACAACCAAGATACCTACCCCACTTTGTCATCTCAAATACCTTAAATATCAAAGTTTAAACTCATTAATCTCTTTCGCTTTAGCCCCCACCCACTTTATCTCCTAGATGTATGCTATATGAATCTTACATTTGTCTAAAATCCCTACTAATTACAAAGACTTTCCTGTAATGGCCTCGATATTCCAAAAACCTATCTATAATCTGTCAACATCTTCTCTTCTCTTAGGCTCAAAACTCATCGAAGGACTAGCCTTTGCTCTATCATGAGAAGATAAAGCCACCACTCCTATCCTAAAGCCCATCACAAGATATAGAAGACAAGTCCTTAAATGACTATAATATTTACTCAAGAAAATAAACAAAGATTAATATTAAATTCTAAAACACCACCGCAATAAATGGATGTAAAAAATCAAAAATACACATGACTATAAGCAAAATCAGAATTATATGATCCAAAATTTGAATCAGTAATAGCAATTAGGTTTCTGCAGAATGCTAAAACATAGTACTAGATGGTAAAAAAAGAACAAGCAAACTATTGAACACTTAAAAAAAAACCTTAAAACTTTTAATGGTTTGTTGAAGACTGAAAACTAAAATCCCAACATCTAATAAGCAACGAATCAACCACGAGCAATGAACACAATCAACTATGCATATTCTCATCATAGTTAGCACTGTTCAATAGAAATTCTTTTATTTTTAGGCACTCCAAATCTACAAAAGATAAGCCAAATAAAGGTAACAAAATAGTAAAACAGATGGGTCGAAAAAAATGGGTTAGTGGGTTTGGGAGTTTCGGAACAAATAGAAGGTTCAAAAATACTTACAAATAAGAAAAAAATCCTAACCAGTAAAAACTCTAATTTTGGAAATTGATTTGCCTCCTAGTTTGATTGAAATTTTTTAATAGAAATAGAGGAATTTTATAAACATTTTTTTGGTTGCCCACGAGGTGTCCTAGGAGGGTCCTAACTATAGAAAGGCTCCTTTAAGCTATCCACACTTAGACTAATCCCCACTCGAGCTGGGTAGGTCCCTTGCAGGAGACAGAACTCTAGTCTCAAGTTTTAAACAGTTGCATATATGAGGAAGATTTGAACATACGACCTTACTTAAATCAGGAGAGCCCCGTACCAATTCACCAGTATCTTGAAGTTTTATAAACTTTAGATAGAGGTACATGCGAGAAAGAATATTATTTACATTGCTAGTAAATAATAATTGTTTAAATCATAAACCAAAAATTAATTAACTGGGACACAGTAAAGCTATGTCAGATTTGTACCATACAAATAATAAATCCTCAATCCGCAAAAACAATTAATAAAGGCTTCAGATATTACCCAAAGTGATAAAAGGTTGTTCAAAAGCTTGAGGCAACTCGGCAAGAGAGGAAGACTAATCAATGGCTGGCTGATCGACCAGCTATTGTCAATGCTGGTGATCGGCAGATGAGTGAATGTGAGTCACTTACAGAGGTGGTGAGGAAGTAAAAAACAGTACCTATCTTGACTTCGTTATCTCTATGGAATCTAAGTAAAACAAGTATTGCAATCTAGGCATTGACTAACGGATTAAGCTTCGAAACAGAAGAACTTAGGAAAGTATCAAACTTTCAAAAGATACTAGCAGAGAAGGTATTCGAGTCTTTAGATCTGGGCGTTTGAACCCGTAACTAGACCAGAGAAGTAGCATCAAGAAGGAAGGATACTGATCCCTATGGATTCCAAAATAAAATAGCAAGAAAAATAATCACAAAACCAAGCATCAGACTAAAATGCGAAGTTAATCATTGTAAGTTTTAAACTTTTCATCAACCCAAAAGAATTTTAGCGAGTTAAAAACATAAGTACAGAATGAAATAGGCTATCAATTTTATTTTAAAAAATCACATCTGAGATGAAGCTTACGGGATCATTCTATAAGAAATCAACTGATATTATATCACACCACCCCCAAAAACGAAGGTAACAGAGAAGATGACAACCCCAAAAGCAACTTCTGGGAGGTGCCCTTTTCACGATTCATCTTCAAATTAGAGAATCTAAAGGGATATAGGAGAGAAAGAAAGAGGTCTTAACACACATGACTACATTAATTATAATCATTCTATTATCTAAATTAATGCACGTTCAATTGAAAATTGTAACTAGAGGTTCATAATCTTTTATACATACTGAATGCTATATAACTTTTTGATTGGTCAAAAGCCTCCCATAAGAATATAAATATTGGCTCATGGATTTCAAGAATTTTACTTTGGAAAAATGAACCGATATTCTTTTTCCTTTCCCCCCCAATCTATGTCAGGAATTTCAGTCAAAGCACCAACTTTTAAGTTTCATGTTATGAAAAGAATCTTATAAAAAAGAAAAAGTACAGAGGGCATTCCAATGCAAAAAGCACCAACTTTTAATGTTCGTGTTATGGAAAGAATCATGTTAAAAAGAAAAAGTATAGAGGGCAATCCAATGCAAATCCTTCGGTGTCAAGTATCTTTTATCCTTTTCAAATTGAAAGCACTTATGACTCGATTTCAAGGAAAACTTCTTTTAAATGCACAGAGACCAAATATCAAAAGTGCCTTTTAAATATTTATGATAGAATACAACTTGAATCTTGATATTTTGAAGCATTTAAATTGAACTTTAATATTTTTAAAAGATTTAGAACATACCTTTAATAGACAAAAAATTTGAAGGGATGAATTCTGTCAGTTAAATGTCATGTCAATATTGACATGATATTTTATATATTTTTTAAATCAAAAGTAGGCTTTATTGTCACAAAATTAACTTTATTTAAATTAAACAAAAGTGGGTGCCATTGTCACATGATAGTGGGTCCCACTTTTATATATTTCAGATAATAGTCCCACTTGCTATGTGGCAATGCGACCTACTTTATATTTAATAATATACAAAATAATGTCATGTCAGTATTGATGTAACATTTAACTGACGAGAAGTTAACTCCGCTAAAATTTACATTTATATATTTAGGTTCTATTTTGACTGTTTTAAAAATATTGGGGTTCAATTTGAATACTTTAAAATATTATGATTTGTTCTGTATTTTGTTATAGGCATTAAGTTTCAAAATGCAAATTTAGTTAGAGATCAAATCAAATAAACCTACCTCTATGCTCTCCCAATGTCAAGCTTTACAGAAATTTAAGCTTCTTATAACACAATGTGGTTGTGGCATCAAAGACATCCCTATTATGCATCTCTCACATTGCAAAACCACTAATGGAGCTCTTCAAGCTAGTGCTACTATCCATAGGTGAAGAAGTGCAACAATTTGGAAGACTTGTTTGACTATTACATGCAGAGTTATGGATTTCGTACCGTTATGGCCAGTACCAGTCGAAAGGTACCATACCAGCCAAAAAACGAAACGAAATTAATAAATGTCGATACCGGCCTCAAATATCGATCAATACCAGCCGAAACAAAAAATTTTGGTCGGTATCATAAGTTGAAAAAATTTGCAAGGACTAAATTGCAAATTCTGAAACTTAACTCTATCTAGCCGGTATAGTAAGTTTTGAAAATCGCAAGGACTAAATTGTAATTTTCGAAACTTAACCCTAAAACTACCCCCAACCCGATTCTTCTGTCTGCCTCTAGCCCTTTGCTATCGTGATCTCTCTCTCTCCCTTGCGACTCTCCCTCTCGCCATCTCCTCCTCGCCATCGACATCTCCTAATCAGCCATCTCCCCTTCCTTGGACCTAGGCTGGAGCCTTGGCGTGACGTCGGTTGAAGTCTTGAAGTTGAAGAGGCCATGTCTTCGTCTTCCCTCACACCGCAGCATGTCGTTGCCATTCGTTGCAGCCACACCCCACCTACACCATCCATCGCACCTCAGATGCACGATCAAGACACGACCCGATGTCAACACAAAAACCTGATTGTTTGGGTGTGTGTTTTTCAATTTTTTCATTTTTCATTGCATTTTGAATCTTTGATTGTGTTGGTCCGTTGGATGATGGATTTGTGTTATGTATGTTCGGTTTGGATGGTGGATTTTGGGTAAGAAATTTTGCATGGATGTTGGATTTTGGGAATGGCTATTGAAGTTGAAAATCAAGTTGTGAATTGTTGAATTGAAATTGGATTTGGATTTTGGAAGTGGAATGTATAAATTTTTTGGCTTGTGATTTACGGTGATATTGAATTACTGATGAATGAGATTGAGTTGAGCACTTGAGCTTGAATTGAGAATTCGAGATGTTGAGTTCAATTGTACATGTATTTTATTTAATGATAATTTGGTTATGGTCGTGAGGTGAGGTGAGGGTGAGGGACTCATTGTTAAAGTTAAACTATTGATGTTGATTAATTGATTGTTAAAACTTAAAATTGAAAGTTGATAATCAACATTTAAACCTAAATGTAAAATTGATAACCAAATGTGAAATTATAAAATTGATAATCAAAATTGGTTGAATTGAAAAGGCTTAAATCATTAATTGACACATTCTTAATATTTGTGAAATGGTAATTTATTTTTAATATTTGGGTATTGAATTTAGGTAAACAATTAGTTGAGTATAAAATTATGCAATTAGAAATTAATAATAATTCGATTGTAGTTTATGATAGTATTTGCCTATTTGAGTATTAGTCTTAGCTAGGTAAATAATTAATTGACTATAAAAGATGTTGAACTTTAATAGAATGATAATATATATGTGTAGTGTATCATAAATACTTATAATTGGTAATGTGTTAAAGTACAAACTACAAAGCAGTGATGTAATAAATATTTTTGAAAAACAATTTGTTATCAAATTGTGATTTATGAATATGTTGTACACTTGTAGATTCTAATCATTTATACTTACAGTTACTAATGTCGATTAAGAATTGTAAAATCAACATATATATATAAGAATGAAATATAAAATGGTGTATATAATATTATGGTTTGTTAGAAGTGGAATTATGAATGTTTTGTGATTGTTAGGATTAGAAATTGTTGGAAATGGAATGGAATGGAATGGAATTGGAATTATGATTGTTTTGTAATTGTTGAAATTGCAAATTATTGAAAATAGAAATAGAATTATGAATATTTTGTAATTGTTGGGATTTGAAATTGTTAGGAATGGAAATGAAATTATGAATGTATTGTGATTGTTGTAATTGGAAATTGTTGTAAATGGGATGAAATGAAAATGGAATTATGATTGTTTTGCAATTATTAGGATTGGAAATTGTTAGAAATGGAATAGAATAGAAATAAAATTAAGATTGTTTTGTAATTGTTGGAAATAGAAATGGAATTGTAAATGTTTTGTGATTGTAGAGATTGGAAATTGTTGGAAATTGTTAGGAATAGAAATGAAATTATGAATGTTTTGTGATTGTTGTAATTGGAAATTACTGTAAATGGGATGGAATGGAAATGAAATTATGATTGTTTTGTAATTGTTAGGATTGGAAATTATTGGAAATGGAATGGAATGAAAATGGAATTATGATTGTTTTGCAATTGTTGAAATAGCAAATTGTTGGAAATAGAAATGGAATTATGAATGTTTTGTGATTGTTGGGATTGGAAATTGTTATGAATGGAAATGAACTTATGAATATTTTGTGATTGTTGTAATTGGAAATTGTTATAAATGGGATGGAATGGAAATAAAATTATGATTGTTTTGTAATTGTAAGGGTTGGAAATTATTGGAAATGGAATTATGATTGTTTTTATAATTGTTGAAATTGCAAATTGTTGGAAATAGAAATGAAATTATGAATGTTTTGTGATTGTTGAGATTAGAAATTGTTGGAAATTGTTAGGAATGGAAATGAAATTATGAATGTTTTGTGATCGTTGTAATTGGAAATTGTTGTAAATGGGATGGAATGGTAATTGAATTATGATTGTTTTGTAATTGTTAGGATTGGAAATTGTTGGAAATGGAATGGAATGGAAATGGAACTATGATTGTTTTATAATTGTTCAAATTGCAAATTGATGGAAATAGAAATGAAATTATGAATATTTTGTGATTGTTGGGATTGGAAATTGTTAGGAATGGAAATGAAATTATAAATGTTTTGTGATTATTGTAATTAGAAATTGTTGTAAATGGGGTGAAATGGAAATGAAATTATGATTGTTTTGTGATTGTTGGAGTATGTTTTGTTTTGTGTTATTATATATGTTGAATGTTTTGAATTGTTATCTTTTGACTTATAGTGAATTGTGTTCCTTGAAATTGAATTGTATGTAACGTAATCATACAGAATGAGTTATATTATACAAGATGGATATGCAAATTGTCATTGTGTACTGAAATTATGTGTTATATATTTTTGTGTACAGATAAATGGAAGGAAGTTCAAATACTCTCGATCAACCTACTTCAGGAAGATACAGTGGTCCAGTTTGGGCTCACCTTGGTACTGTTCATGATCAAAAGAATCATACCATTTGCTTGTGTTGTAACAAACATTTGAAAAGTGGAGGAATCACCAGATTGAAAAGTCATTTAGCTGGGGTTAAAGGAGATGTGGAAGCGTGCACAAAAGTAAGTCATGATGTGAAGTGGCAGATGAAAATATTGCTTGATAAACATCAATTTGAGAAAGATAGAAGGGGAAGATTGAATTTTGAAATTGGTAGTGGAAGTTTGCTTTCTAGTTTCCGTGGTGATTATGGAAATGTTGAAGATGGAAGTGGTAGTGGTACTAGTACTAGTAATGTTCCATCTCAGGATCATGAAGAATATGATGTGAGGAAGAGAAGAAGACAGGTGACTAGTTTCTTTGCATCATGAACAACTCCTGGAGCCCAACCTTAAATTTGTAGTGCAATGCAATCAAGAGGTGCGATTCACAATGTCGATATGGCAGTAGCTAGATGGTAGTATGATACAGGTTCATCATTCAATGCTTCTCAGTCTTATTATTATCAACTTATGATGGATACAGTAGCCTCTTATGGTCCAGGATACAAAGGGCCATCAATTGATGACTTAAGAGGTAAATTTTTGAGTTGTGATGTTTCTGAAATTAGAAATTATTTGGCTAAAAGAAGAGTGAATTGGGGTACTTATGGTTATTCAATTATGTGTGATGGTTGGACAAATAGGAGACAAGAGCCTATTCTAAATTTTTTGGTTTATTCTTCAAATGGCTCTATGTTTTTGAAATCTATTGATACATCTAGCCTTATTAGAAATATTGAGAATTTGTTTGGGATATTTGATAAAGTTGTGAATGAAGTAGGGCCGGATAACATTATTCAGTTTATTACTGACAATGATTTCGCTTATAAAGCGGCACGAAAAAGGTTACAGAATACCTATAATTCATTTTTTTGGACTCCTTGTGTTGCACATTGCATTGGCTTAATGCTGGAGAATATAGGAGATTCTAGGTATTTTTGTTATTGATGAGACTTTGTAGAAGGCTAAAAAGGTAAAAAATTCATTTATAATCGTGCATGGGTTTTGAATTTGATGAGAAGAAAATTTACCAATGGTAGAAATTTGTGTCGCCTTGCTGTAACAAGATTTGCAACAAATTTTTTATCACTTTAGTCTTTTGTTTCGATGAAGAAGGAGTTAAGGAAAATGTTTATAAGTAATAAGTGGGTTGTATCTCAGCATGTTAGGTCTAATGCTAGAGAGGAGGTTTGTAGTATTATACTAGAAGATAGAGAATTTTGGTCGCAATGTCAATTTTTTATCCGATTTTGTGAGCCTTTAGTGAGGGTGCTTCGGTTTGCTGATAGTGAAGAAAAGCCAACAATGGATTATATTTTTGATGTTGTGGAAAGATTGACGGAAGCAATCAAGACGAATATGAAAAATAGGTCTTCTTTATACACACCATGTCTCTCAATCATTAATAAGAGAAGGGAAAGACAACTTTCTTCTCCCTTGTTTGCAGTTAGGGCATTTTTGAATCCTAATGTGTATTTTAGACCGGATCTTATAAACCAAGCTGAAGTTAATAGAGGAATGCTTTTCATAATTACAACAATTGTTCCTCATGACGCGATGCAAGATCTTTTAGCTCACAAATGAAGCTTTACAAGTTGTCTTATGGGGATTTTGGAATGCCGATTGCTATTCGACAAAGAGGAAAACTTTCTCCAGGTATTAGTTATTTCCTATTTCTTATTTGTTGAAAATTAATTATCACTTTATTTTGTTTATAACACTACTTTTGTTATCTTATAACTTACAGTTTTTTGGTGGGATCAATTCAAAAATAGTGTTCCAGAATTGAAAAGGTTTGATTTCGGATTTTAAGTCAATGTGTGAGTGCAACTAGGTGTAAATGAAACTGGAGCACATTTGAATTTATCCACTCAAAGAAAAGAAATAGATTAGAGCATATAAGAGGTTAAATGACTTAGTTTTTATTCATTACAACTTAAAGCTTCAAAAAAGGTATGATATTTTCATTATTATCATTATTAATTTTGATACAATTTCTTATAATTTTCTAATAATTAAATTTAATTGTTTTCTAGGAGTCTTAATAGCACAAGTAGTTCAATTGATCCAATTTCCATTCATAATATTGATGTTTTGGCGGATTGGGTTTCTGAAGAACTCAATTTGGTTGATGTAAATGATTTGAATTTGGAAGATAATCTTGGATGGGAAAACATTGACATGTCATTTGGTGCATTAAATTTGAATGATAATGATGATGAAGCTTCTCTTAATGATGAGAATTTTGTACCAAATGATCACTGGGGTCAGTGCAGTTCTAGCGGGCGTCCTCCCATTGACGATTGAATTCCAGGTTTGTATTTTTCCTCTTCTTTTAATTTTATTTGTATTTGATGTTTATGTTAAATTCTATATATGAAATGTAACTGTAATGTTTTTGTTTCAGGTTTAACTTCTACTTGATTGTTTCTTCATCATCAACTCTTTTTGTAAATT
>JANVCQ010000003.1:18810018-18847881 GCA_025531925.1 Erythroxylum plowmanianum
CATGTATCTTTTGTATTTTGGGATTTTGATGTATTAATGTATTTGTGGCTTGAAATGCCCACTAAAACTTTGTAAAACTTTTATCCTTTGATGCAAGAGGAATATGTTTGCATATTTACTCATAACTCTCTCAAGTTTGTTTGTTGAAAATTTTCAAGTTTCATAAAGGAAAAATTCGTTTTCCGACTTCAGGGAAAAATCTAGGCTAATTTAGGCAAATGTGTCTTCTAGTAAGTAGTAAGTCTTTCTTTTATCTTTCCAACGGTATTTAACATGAAAATTTTGAACGTCTGGGCTTAAAGTCATGGTCCTTATAAGGGAAGATGTGCAAGAGAGGAGTTGTATCTTTTACCTTTTTACTTCTTCTGTGATGATGTCATCTCCTTCTGTGTTTCCTTTGTGATGAAATCATCTTCTTCTGTGTTTTGCTTCATCTGTGTTTTGTTTCTTCTGCCTTTTCACTTCTTCTGTGATGATGTCATCTCCTTCTGTGTTTCCTTTGTGATGACGTCATCTTCTTCTATGTTTCACTTTGTCTGTTTTTGCTTCTTCTATCTTTCGCTTCTTCTGTGTTTTGCTTCTTATGTTGCTTCGCTTCTTCTATGTTTTGCTTCTTCTATTTTTTGCTTTTTCTGTTTTTTGTTTCTTCAGCCTTTTCGCTTCTTCTGTGTTTTGCTTCTTCTGTCTTTTGCTTCTTCTGTGTTTTGGTTCTTCTATGTTTTGCTTCTTCTGTCTTTTCACTTCTTCTGTCCTTTGCTTCTTCTATCTTTTCGCTTCTTTTGTGTTTTGCTTCTTCTATCTTTTGCTTCTTCTGTCTTTCGCTTGTTTTGTCTTTTCGTTTCTTCTGTGTTTTGCTTCTTCTGTGTTTTGCTTCTTCTGCCTTTTCGCTTCTTCTGTCTTTCGTTTCTTCTGTCTTTCGTTTCTTCTGCCTTTTCGTTTCTTCTCTATTTTGCTTTTTCTATCTTTTGCTTCTTCTGTCTTTTACTTCTTCTGTCTTTTCGCTTCTTTCGTGTTTTGCTTCTTCTGTCTTTTACTTTTTCTATCTTTTGTTTCTTCTGCCTTTTCACTTCTTTTGTGTTTTGCTTATTCTGTCTTTTACTTCTTCTGTCTTTTGCTTCTTCTGCCTTTTCGCTTCTTTTGTGTTTTGCTTCTTCTGTCTTTTGCTTGTTCTGTCTTTTGCTTCTTTTGTCTTTTACTTCTTCTGCCTTTTCACTTTTTCTGTCTTTTGCTTCTTCTGTCTTTTGCTTCTTCTATATTTTCCTTCTTCTGTTTCTTCGCTTCTTCTGTATTTTGTTTTTTTCTGTCTTTTGTTTCTTCTGTCTTTTGCTTCTTTTGTCTTTTCGCTTCTTCTATGTTTTGTTTATTCTGTCTTTTGCTTCTTCTATCTTTTGCTTCTTCTGTCTTTTCTCTTCTTCTGTGTTTTGTTGACGCGTCTTCTTCTATGTTTTGCCAACATGTCTTCTTCTGTGTTTTTGCTAACCATCTATGCTTTGCTGACATGTCCTCTGTCTTTCGCCTTCTCCTATCTTCTGCTCCATTTTTTACTCTTCAGAAGATAGAATCTAACCTCCAGGCCTTCCTCAAAGTTATAGATCTCAAAGCCTTCTTTGAAATCATCCTAAGAGGATTTTAATCCGATATCCTTAATGTCAATTATGCTAACCGTCCCAAGGCTGGTGCAATATGATTAAGGTCAACATCTGTTTGGAAATAGTAAAAGTAAGTTGTCTTGGAGTTTGTCTTGGTGGGGACACGCCACCCTTGCGGGACACGTGTCCAGATGTCACTTAGGACGTCGGACTCGTGACTCACAAGGGCGGGGTGTCCAACATACTTTGTATTATTCTTAATTTTATACTTGTATGATGATGATTGTCTTTGTTTATATTAATTATGGTTATTATTTTATGTGAAATATTTAAAAATTATTGTTATTTCATATTTATTGTCATTATTATTTTTTATTAACATTTTTGAAAACATGGTTGATGTAAACAATAAACTGGTAAAGTATATAGTACAACTGTACAATATATCAATGGACTATTTTGCAAATTTTAAAAATTTTAGGGACTATTTCATAAATTTAAAAAATTACCCGAAACAGTACCCGATACTGACCGGTATCGGTACAGTACCATTCCAGAAATCAATCTGGTATCGAGCCCAGTACGGTATTCATAATTTTGATTACATGTGAAGGAAGATAAACAATAGGAGTATAATGGTTCCGAATTAAGAGAGTATAACATAGTGAGAAAATGATGCCATAAAAATAAATCATGTATCAAGATGTGATATATTGTAACTAATGGCTATAATAACCATTAGAAGTAGATTGTAATTACTTTTAATAAATAACAAAATTTTGACTCTTTTCTTTTTTTCTTACACTTTCTTTATGTTCATAACTAATTTTTTATTCTTAATTTTCCTAATCATAAACCCTAAATGTTTTGATTTTTTCACCTAACAAACTTGTATCAAATTATTCAATTCTCGGCAAAGAAAATTTAGAGAAAGGTATAAAATTTCAAGATATTCATCAAATAAAGGAGAGTTGGAAGCAAATATGAGCATGCAATTTTGTGATCTGAAGGAGATGATGATGCAATTACATCAAAGCAACATATAATATACACAAGGTTCAAAGGATGAATGAAGAGTACAGAGACAGTAATCGATGGGTGTCTGCTAGATACACAATGTTGACAAGGTTTAGCATAGCGAAATTTTCATAATTCGATGGAGAATGATTTTAGAGTTAATTTTTCCAATGCAAACAATTTTTTGTGTTTGATAGAATGCCAAGAGAAGTGAAAGTTCCTATTACAATGATGCATTTAACTAGAGAGGCCCTTTCATATCATTAAATGTATATGAAGAACATGATGATAGTAGAAGTTCCAAATTGGGGAGTATTGATAGCATTGGAGTAGAGGATTTGGTGAGGCTATGTTTGATGACTCAATAGGGGAACTCAAAAAACTGAGGCAGATAAGGAATATAAAGCAGTATTGTGCAAAATTCAACTTTTTGTCATATAAATCATTGATGTCATAACCATATTTGTTGAATTTGTTTTTAAAGGGGTTAAAAACTAGAAATTGAATATATATTGAAGCTCTTTAATCCAAGAACATTACAATAGGTGTATAAGGCAACTAAGAAATAAGAGTTGGTTTTTCAGCACTGTTTTATAACATATAAAATGGGTGTAAGGAATTAGCTATAGGTTTTATGTATGCTTGCACTATCATAATAATTAGGTCAAAGGTTGTTTGATGAACCTTAATCAACAACAAAGTCTCAAGTAAATAGTGGCATAAGAGGAGCCAAAATAACTGGCATCAATAATTTTGATGAAAGAAAAACCAAAGGTTTATGATTTTAGTGTGATGAAAAGTGCATTCTTAACCACATATGTAAAAAAGAGACAATTGCATATGCTAATGTACAATAAATAATTAGAGAAGAAGGTGGGTGGCTTGAGACCCTATAGATATGTTGGAGTGCAGAAGGAAGCTATTGAAGAATTGGCAAGGGGTACAATGGAACAAGGCATCATTAGAGAAAGTATCAGTTCTTTCTTATATTCCTAGAGGATGTTTGTGGATTATAGAGGTCTAAACAAATGCACTATAAAAGATAAATTTCTCGTACCTTTAATTGAAGAGTTACTGGATGAAAACATGGGATGAGATACTTTTCTAAACTGTATTTTAGGGACGGATATCATCAAATTAGGATATCTCAAGAGGATATGCATAAGACAATTTTTATGGCTCATAATGGCCACTATAAATTTTGGTTATACCCTTTGATTTAATCAATATGTTATCAACATTTGAAAGTTTGGTGAATTCTATCTGTAAACCATACTTAAGGAAGCCTGTTTTGTTATATTTTAATGGCATTTTGGTGTATAGTTGTTTATGGCAACAACATACCATGCACCTTTAACATGTTTTACAAATTTTGATGGATAAGTAATCATTTGTTAAGAAGTCTACAACTAGATTGCTCAATTTTTAAAGGTGATGATTGTTGATTGATCATAAGTAGAGGCATTGGATGTTGAGTTCTTGCTATGATTTTGAAAGTTATTTATCTTCATTTATGGCTATCTATTATTAGGAAATATGGAAATTGTGAAAGTGTTTTAGGTTGTGACTTCAATTTTGTTGTTTTACTCGAGGATGGCCTAGAGCTAAGTGTGGGGGCATTTGATTTTTGCTTAATTGTTTATACAATCATCTTTTAACACTTAGTAATTAAGGCTTTGACATGCTTAAGACATTCATTTTAGTTCATATTTAGTTTTAGGTACAATTTAAAAGCATAAGAGCTAAAATGAGTTAAGAGCATACTCCTTGAACTAACCTATTGATGTCCAAACTCAATTATCCTTGTAAAACAAAATGGAGATGGATTAGGGTGAATATTGGACAAGAAATTACAAGAACAACATTTCAGCAAGAACTGGAAGATACACAACCATATATATACGTACATGGCCGTGTATACATTCAGAAGATCATATTTGGACTTACATAGTTGGATACATGGTTATACATTCAGAAGATCATATTTGGACATGTATCTAGTCATCTAAGTCCAAATATGATCTTCTAAATGTATAGTCATGTATCCAACCGTGTATCTTTAAGAATTTCATATTTTTCTAGCCGTGTATCTAACCATGTAAGTCCAAATATGATCTTTTTAATGTATAGCCGTGTATCTTCAAGAATTTCACATTTTTTTGGTATACATGATCGTGCACCAAA
Source organism: Erythroxylum plowmanianum (assembly GCA_025531925.1). Taxonomy (NCBI): domain Eukaryota; kingdom Viridiplantae; phylum Streptophyta; class Magnoliopsida; order Malpighiales; family Erythroxylaceae; genus Erythroxylum; species Erythroxylum plowmanianum. The sequence continues at coordinate 18,814,809 of JANVCQ010000003.1, forward strand.
ACGTGCATATACTTAGAAACCTAATTTTTGCTATAAATACACATTTTAGGCGGCTATTGAAAAGGGAATCAAATTGGAGGCATGAGAAAGGGTAGAAAACCTACCTTCATGGGATCTATGTTGGGCTAAGCTTCCTCAATCCAATTCAAAGGTGAAATCAACACCGAGGAGAGCATTTAAGCTTATCGTCATTGTGTATCCTTGTTCTTCCCCTCTTTAAAGATTATTTATGTTATTTTGTGCTTGTTGAATTAGGTATGGGGTAAGAATGATCTGAAAGCTCTATTAGATTATTTTTATATAAACCCTTAACTAAAATCTTGAATACGATACATAATAGTTATGTTTTGGGTTCATTTGTGGCAACTAATGACATTGAATTATTAGAGATAACGTAACATAGGTCAAATAATCTGAATGTGTGCAGTTGTTGCTTAAATTGATTTGTTTTCCTTATTTGTAATGCAATTTTCTGACTAAATATAGAGAGCTTTTGCTAAGTTGTTCGATAATTAGGTTCAATTAAAAAACTATTTTTGATTAAACACGATTCAGGGAAAACTGGGATTAGCAGAGCTTGTTGTTAATCTACAATCAATAGTTTTAAGAGACATGTGAGACCTATAATGCAATGACTTATGATTATTTTTGTTTAGGCTTAGATTGATCCAAGAATTGGATTTTAAAATCATTTGCCAATTTTATCATTTTTCACTGCTTGCTTCGATTACTTTTATAAGTTCAATTTTACTTTGTTTTCTTGACTGCATCAAACCAAAACCCCCTTTTATACACATAAATATAATTTAGAAAGGTAATTTGATTTAATCTCTACGGGATCAACTTAGACTCATCATTAGTTATAGTTTTAAGTTTAATTATTTTGTTGTAGCGTTACGACAGGCTACCAATTTTGGCATCATTGTCGATGATTAATATCAATTGCTTTTCTGAATTTATTTTATTTTTATTTTTGATTAATTTCTTTTCTTGTTTGGTTTAGATACATTGCATTTCTCACTTTGGTGAACTGAAATTTGATCTAGAAATTGAATGAACTCTACACATATCGATAAGAAAAGTTGTACAAAGTTCCCAATATCCACCACCATCTGACAGGAGAATTGGTTCCTCACCAGGAATTTAGATAGCCTTAGATTTGCTTTCTAATTCATCTAGTGTTTCTATTTTTGAAATAGATTCTAATACCACAAAACAAAATAATGATCGCACTATTAAGCAATTGGCTACTCCTGATCTCAATCATCAACCTTTATGCATTGATTTTCCTACTCTTGATATTGCTTTTGAGCTTAAATATGGTATAATTCATCTTTTGCCTACTTTTTGTGGTATGACAAATGAAGATCCTCATAAATACCTCAAGGAGTTCCATGTGATCTAATTTAGAATAAAACTACCTAGGTCCAAGAAGAGCAGATTAAGCTAAGGGCATTCCCTTTCTTATTAGAAACCATTCAAGATTGACTCTACTACTTACCCGCGGGATCAATTACTACTTGGAATAAGATGTAAAGAATTTTTTTAGAGAAGTACTTCTCTGCCTCTTGAGCTACAATTATTCAAAAGGAAATATGTGCAATTAGACAACACAATAGGAAGACATTATATAAGTTTTAGGAGTGTTTCAAGAGGATGTGAGTTAATTAATAATTGTAGATTACATCATGTTTTAATGGATAGTTTGTTGTGTGTTTAGTTGTTAATTTGATTATTTAGTGTGTGTTTAGGTTAGAATTGTGTTAGTTTGTTAAATGTTTGTGTTTTAAGTGTTTTAAAAGTTAGAACATGGTTTTGAGCTTCAATGTTGTGTGTTTAAGGTGCCTTTATGAGTTTGCTAGTGTTTCAAGGCTAATATCAAAGAATAAGGGAGTTTTGAAGGAGACTCAAACCAAAAAAGAGGCCCACGATGTGGTCGGTAAACCATGTTTGTGACAGAAGCAGGTGCAAGGAGCCATGATCGTGGCTCTATCTTCCACCATCGTGAGAGAAGGCAAAGGCTTGCTTGATAGAAACATGGACAGACTTCCCGACTTGAGTTTTTAAGGGACTCTTCGAACCTTTCTGACCTAAGAAAAACATAACGCTGCCTAAATTAGAAAAGCCTATTAAAGGCTATAATAGGCTTTATGATGAAACACTAAAGGAGCTTCATTTCTTGCCACTTTTGAAAAACCCTCAAGGAGAGAGAAAGAAGATAGGGAAGAAGAGAAAGAGGAAAAAGGAGCGGGTCTTCGCAACTGCTGCTATCCCATGGCATGTAGATCTCCATTATATTGTGTATTTCTTTCATCTTATTGTTCTTTCCTTTGAATATGAAGATGAATATGAATACATGTATGGATTTGGGTTTGATTAAGATGTTTTAACTTTCTTTCGAGATTTGACCTTGATTTATTGTTAATTTAGTTATTATTGTGCTATTGTGATTAGGTGTTATGGTTGATTGTGATATTTTCATATTTCGGTAATAAATCGAGAGAGAGAGAACAAGATAAAAATGATTAGATAAAATTAATGAGAGTTAGGCAATTTAATTGACTACGCAACCGATCTAATCGGTTATTATATGGAGAGAGTTCACGTGTGACACCTGAATGTTTATTAGAGGGATTAATATCTAATTAGAATTGTGGATCTTTTGTTAACTGAAAGATTGCAAATTTCATAATCTAATTAGGGTTAATGAATTAGGGTATGTGATTATAACTCGAGAGAGAGTGATCCCCGTTTGATAGTTTAAAATCGACACCCTGTTAACACATAAATGGCTAGGTTAGCATTAATGATAGGAAGAATCCCCTCTCCCATAATCTGGTAATTTTCCTTGATTGATTTCCGTTGTGAATTTTTCATTGCTCAATTTTAATTTCTTTTGTGTTAAATTCCCTCTAATCAAATTCTTGTATTTAATTTCTTGTTCAATTTTATTTTTATTTTTATAATTTTCTAACCTTAGAAAACCTAGGATTATATTAGTTCACCCTCCTTGTTGGATTGACCCTTCACTTACTACAAATCACTACCCATGCATTTGTAGTCTTTGAGGGCTATAAATTGTAAGCTTGCAAATCAGACAAGTTATTGGTAGTCGCCCTCACAATCAAATTAGTAAACAATTCTTGATCTAGTATTTCTGTGAGGGACTTCTACCATAAGAAATAAGTATGATAAATGTAGCAAGAAATGTAGCAAATGCATTGGTAGATAAGATGCCTATTGAAGGTGAAGCTAGAAATCTAATTTTCAATTTGGATGTTAACTCTCAACAAATCAATATACGAGAGAAACCTAAACCAGTAAAAGTCCATGAAGCTAATATTACCACACTAGAGCAACAAATAAGTGGGTTGATATCTTTAGGGAGACTAATGGCTACAAATGTTACTTAACAAGTAAAAGCATGCAGAATTTGTATAATGGTAGGATATCCAACTAATAAATGCCCAATCTTGCAAAAAACACCTACATAACAAGTGAATACTTTTGGAAGTTTTCCAGGTCAACTATAAAAGAAATATGATCCTAACAACTCCTATGCACACAATTTGAGATGGAAGAATTCTCTATTTAACAGTTATGGATAGCAAGGACAACAAGAAATCTCCTACTAATAACCATTTCAAAGGTAAGCTCAACCATCAAGCTTTAGACCTTCATGGGAAGACATGATGAAAACTAGGGCTTAGAATACAATTTAGTTTTAAAATAGTACCCTACAACTTCAATAGCAAACAAAAGCTAGTATTCAAAATCTAGAAAATCAAATAAGTCATATAGCTATTGATGCTAGTCGATTGGAAAATCAAAGTTTAGGTAAACTTCCTTCTCAAATAATTGTAAACCTAAAAGAGAATGCAAGTAAACTTCCTTCTCACATAATTGTAAACCTAAAAGAGAATGCAAGTACTATCACCTTAGGAAGTAATAAAGAAATAGAGGTACCACATAAGATTCGTCTTATGGGTGATGATGAAAAATCTGAAAAGGAACTCAAAGTGTCTCCAAAAGAAGCTGAAATGAAAACTAAGGTAAACTCTCCATCTCCTGTGATTAAAAGTTTTACTAATACTTTACCTTCTTTTTCTAACCGGTTTGTTAAATCAAAGAAAGAGGAGAAAGATAAGGAGATTTTGGAAATGTTCAAAAAGGTCGAGGTGAACATACCTCTAATTGATGTCATATAACAAGTTCCAAGATATGTCAAATTTCTCAAGGAATTATGCACTTCCAAAAGTAAATTGAGAGGAGACTAGAATGTGAGTTTGGGGGAAAATGTGACTGCATTCATATAAAGGAAACTTCCACCAAAATGTATGGATCCAAGTATATTTACAATTCCCTGCAAAATAGGTGGCACCAGATTTGAAAAGGCAATGTTAGATTTAAGAGCTTCAATTAAAGTCATGCCATATTCTATTTACACTTTGTTGAATTTGGGGTCTTTGAAAGAAACATATGTCATAATTCAACTGGCAAATAGATCTAACGCTTATCCTGAAGGGATTGTAGAGCATCTCCTAATGTAGGTTAATAAATTAGTTTTCCTAACTGATTTTTATGTATTTAACAAAAAAGGAGAACCTCCGTCTAATTCAGCACCAATTCGTTTGGGTCAACCATTCTTAAAGACATCAAAGACAAAGATTGACATGGATGCAAGAATGTTAACTATAGATTTTGATGGTGAAAAAGTTTGCTTTAATAATTTTGAAGCAATGAGTACTTTAGTGATGTTCATTATATTTTATCTATTAATTTCATTGATTAATTTTCTTAAAAGAATTTTGATATGGAAGGTGATGATGAGTTATAATCATTCTCTACATGATTTTAGAGGAAAATACTTTGAAAAATTCTAACTTATTTATTGTAGATCAGATAGAAGAAATCATATTAGCATTTCAATCACTGTAACCAATGCCAAAAAATTATGTACCTTAAAATATTGAATTGCCAAAATATCATACAAAATCTCAACCTTAGGTTGTGCAGGCACCTACAATTGAACTAAAGAAATTACCGGAGCACTTGAAGTATGTATTTTTTGGAGAAGGAGAAACACTCTATGTAATTATAGCAAAGAATCTAACCAAGCTTTAACAGGAAAAGCTCATTCAAGTGCTTAAGGACCACACCACAGCTATAAGGTGAACCATAGCTAACATTAAAGGTATTAGTCTTTCGACATGCATGCACCGAATTCTCTTAGAAGAAGGATCCAAACCATTAAGAGAATCACAAAGGAGATTGAATCCTCCGATGATGGAAGTGGTGAAGATGGAGATTTTGAAGTTGCTTGATATTGGTATAATCTATCCAATTTCGAATAGTAAATGGGTAAGTCCAATCCAAGTGGTACCAAAGAAGATTGGGATTATAGTGGTGAAAGTGAGAATAATGAGTTTGTCCCTACAAGAATTCAAATGGATGACGAGTATGGATTGATTATAGGAAGTTAAATGCTGATACACGCAAGGGTCACTTTCTGCTCCCATTCATCGATCAAAAGCTTAAATGACTTGCGAGACAATCTCTTTTTTTTATATGGATATTCATGTTATAACCAAATTGTGATAGCTCCTGAAGATCAAAAGAAAACAAACTTCACATGGCCATTTAGTACATTTTCCTATTAAAAAATGCCTTTTGGACTTTACAATGCCTCAGTCACCTTTTAGAGATACATGGTAATTATTTTATCTGAATATGTTGAGCACATTATTAAGGTTTTTATGGATGATTTTATTGTCTATAGGGATTCATTTGATGCTTGCTTAGATAATATGAATTGTGTACTTCAATAGTGCATCGAAACTAATCTTCTTCTAAATTTTGAAAAATGTCGTTTTATGGTTGAACAAGGAATAGTTTTAGGACATCTAATTTCGTCTAAAGGGATTAAGAATGATAAAGCTAAGATAGAAATTGTGTGAAACTTACCCTATCCCACAAATGTTAGGGAGGTTTGTTTTTCTTGGCCATGTAAGTTTTTATTGCAAGTTTATCAAAGACTTCAACAAATATTTGTCATTCGTTAGAAAAGGATGTGCCATTGGAATTTGATGAGGGATGCAAGGAAACTTTTGAAAAATTAAAGGAACTATTGACTTTGGCACTGATCATTCAACCACCTAAGTGGACTTAACCCTTTGAAATTATATATGATGCTAACAATTTTGTTGTGGGTGTTGTCCTTGGTTTAAAATGTGACAAGATGACTCATGTCATTTACTACGCTTCAAGAACTCTCAATCTAGTATAATGCAACTACTCCACTATAGAGAAGGAGCTTTTAGCTATTTTGATTACTTTAGATAAATTTAGACCTTATTTGCTTGGTTCTAAAGTCATTATATATTTTGATCGTACAGTATTAAGGTATCTTTTATTGAAGAAGTAAGTGAAGCCAAGGCTTATTAGATGGATTCTCTTGTTCTATGAGTTTGGTTTAGAGATCAAAGACAAGGGAGGTATAAAGAACTCAGTTGTGGACCACTTGAGTTGAGTTATGAAGGAAGAGGATTCAATACCATTACAAGAACTATTTTCGAATAAGCAATTACTAACACTTTAAGATAAGGTTCTATGGTACATTGATATTGTAAACTATCTAGTGAATCATGAGATACTTAATGATTTGAGTAAAGCTAGAATAAATAAAATAAAGAGTGATTCAAAATATTATTTATGGGATGATCCTCAATTATGTAAGTGTTGTTTTGACCAAGTAATTAGGAGATCTGTGCCTGAGCATAAATGTGATTCTATTTTCAAGTATTGTCATTCATATGCTTACGGTGGTCATTTTGGGCCTAAAACAACTACTAGGAAAATTCTTGAATATAGTTGAATATCGTAAATAGGAAAATACTTAAATCTCATAAGTAGTAATATATGGACTGAATGTTTGTTTTCTTTTTTTAATTTTAGAATAAGATTCAAGAGATATTAAAGAAGTCTATGTTTGAGGGGAATGGGCTTAGTTTAAAAGAGATTTGTGATATATTACTTAGTACTCATTTTGACTCTATGAAAGGTCTTGACTATGACCCTGAGCCAAATGTTTCAACCTCTACATGTGAAGCAATAATTAAACACCTTTAAGAGGAAAATAACAAGCTTAAGGCTGTATTGCAACTAAAGTAATAAAGGGATAAGAAACTTAAGAAAAATATATTATTTAAAAGATAACTTGGCTCAGATTGAGATAGTAAAAAAGATGAAAGCGAAGAGTATTAATTTTTTTCTCTTTTAGAAATAAAGATGAAAGTGAAGAGTATTAATTTTTTCTCTTTTTTTGTCTCTTCCTTTATGTACTATAATTTAGTTTAAATACTTTTTTTTCGAATTACAAAATGGATGAAGATGCAACTGACGAATGATTGTGAACAGTAAAGTTATATGGTGTTTTCTTTAATTAGAACCAAATACTTATTATATCAATACTCATAATATTTTTAGTTCATTTTAACTAACCTTTTTAGATGATTACAGGTTCATGGACATAGATAATATTAGGTAGAATTTTGGGTTATGCTCTAATATTTTTATAATTTGAGCATTTTTCAATAAGTCAGACATATTCTAATTTGTCAAGTGATCTCTTTATTTATTATTTTGTATATAATAATTGTCCAAGTTGTCCTTAATATCTTTTATAGGAACAAATGATCATCCTTTAATGTTATGTTTTTTTGTTGGTATGATGTTTATATAATTTTACTTTATATATTTGAATTAATAATATTTTTATCATTTAATTTTATAATAACAAGCAAATAATTCACAATAAAAATATGTTGATATATTATATACTAAACATATTGTTCATTATCATCGATTAAAAACATAACAAATAACATGGTACGACATTATTAAAAATGTATCAAATAACATTTGGCTATGTTATGAAAAGCTATAGCAAATAAAATACTATGACAAAAAAAATATAGCTAATACTATATAACTATAAAGAGAAAAACATAGCCAAAACTATTGGCTACGTTTTTTTTAATCAATCATTTGGCACAAATTCTCCCTACCACATGCTAAAGAAAGGTAAGTCGGGAGAAAGGATTGATTTTTAGCTACCTTTTTATAATGATTTAGCTATAAAATTTTGTATAGCTAATACTTTTTATCTTCCATTTTTGGAAACATAACATATAATTTTCAGCTATGGGGAATTAATGACTCTTTATGCGACGAAACAAAAATGTTCCAAATAACTATAGATGATGCTTTTTGAAAAAACTGGCTACATTTCTTTTAATATCCAATTGTCTACTTTATTATAATGTCTTATTACGATCAACAAGTCCTTTATATTATAATGTCTTATTATGATCAACAAAGCCTTATTCGACCAACCTAGTATTCAAACTTAACATAGTAAAGTTTCATAATATAAATTAAGCCACATAATCTAGGTGTTTTTGTCAAAAGAGAACAACCATCCACACCATACCTGGTATGGGCAAAATAATATAAAGGGTATTATTTTTAATACTGAAGAGGTAATAGTCAAATTCCTAGGATTTAGCTTATCCACAATTGTATTTTCTTAGAAAATTAGCACAATTTTACATCAAAATCTTGGTTTGCAACTATTGAAGTATTAGATACTGGTTATAACAAATATTACCCTTTTGGTTATATAAGACTTTTTTATCTTTTCATATGCTAGAAACTAAATTGTAATATGACTTATCCCAACTAAGAAGGTCATATGTCGTTGTTCCAAGTAAAAGCATACCCTCTATAACACTCAAAGCTTCACCGTAGTCGAGGTTCCTCTTGTGTCTTATTCCTACGATGTGAAGCTCTAACCTACTTCTACATGAAGCTCATGTACATCTAAACCCTTTCGCATGGTCAAGTCTCTAATCTTGCAAACTTCTTTTCTATCTTCCTTTGTGACTATTGTACACTTTATCTGTTGGACAACATGGCAAACTCTTAACTTGACTTCCTATCTTTAACAAAAGCTTAACTTGCTCAGATGGCTTCTTCATCAGGTATCTCTATAGGTTATCCTAAAATTTACCTTAAGCATTACATCCTAAAGCTAACCAACCTACTAGCATTAGGAAAAACATGGGTTTTCCAATGATAAAGCAGTGGAAACAAGCAAATTGGTGGGATTATGGTTTGCAAGACATGTTGGTGAATAGTGATGACATGATTTTCTTTAAATTCTCCTGTAAAGATGTTGTGATAGAGATCTTTCAAGATGGACCTTAAGATGTACAAAATAAGTCACTACTACTTCAACCATGGAGGTTGGGGATGAACATACAAAAATAAAATAAAAGAATATTCCAATATGGTTATGCATTCATAAAGTGCCTTTGGAGTATTGGACTATAAGTAGTTTAAGCTATCTTGCAAGTTACATTGGCAAACCTATTTGCAAAGATCAAACCATTATAGAGATATTATATACTAGTAATCTCTATGACTTATTTCCCTACTACAATTCCTATTTTCAAACTCAATGAATAATTTGATACTATGGAGGATACACTGAAATTTACATAAGATTAGAACTCAAAGCAACTAAACTCTAAAATGGAATGGCACCCTATTAGTAGGAGCTTCAAAATAGGTTTATTTCAAGAGCTGGTGGAGCTTGATGAATAATAATAATAATAATAATAATAATAATAATAATAATAATAATAATAATAATAATAATAATAATAATAATAATAAAGACAAATACTAAAAATGTTGAAACTCACATTGATCCTTCTGATTCAATTGATGAGAGTGAAAATAGAAATGATCACACTTTACATATGGAAAAACAATGTGTAACTGATGGTGAAATAAGTAAGATAGATAATAATTGTTCTATACTTGTGATCAATGAAACTAATAAAAAGCAGTTGAGAAAATACAAAAGAGAATTAGAAAACTTCTATCACTGGTGTCAATGATAAAGGCTTTAAAGCTAGAGTGAAAAAGAAGGTCTCGTAGTAACAAAAAACCTCCTGCCACTGATACTAAATCATGACTATTATAACATTGAATACTGGAGGAGTCAAAGCTCTTTCTAAAAAAAATTGTTTAATACTTCAATTTAGAGCATAATTAAAACACCTAATCCATAATCAAGTTAAATAAAATCCTTTTCTAGTTGCTTCAATCTTATTAGAAGGAGGTCAAAGAATCTTAGTTTACTGCAATGGTCAATTAGTGGAAGCATCTACTACTAGTAGCTCAGATTAAGTGATTCGTGTTGAAGTTATATGAAAAGTCTATAAGAAATCCCATGTGGTTTCATTTATTTATGCTCACAATAATGCCTGTTAAAGGTCTCAAATTTGGGAAAAACTCAGAAGGCTAGTAAGTAACATCTAGAGGCCTTGGCTACGAACTGGTGATTTAACACCATCATAATGTTTGAAGACATAGAAGGAATGAAGAAAGAATGAAGATACTAGCCTAGTAAACTTGAAAAGTTGACAAGACCAAAATAACTAATTGGACTCCACCAACATAAGAGAGATGTTTATAGGTCCAATTATTAACTTTTCAATCAATTTTGTCCAACAAAGGGAGACAATCCCTGTTAGACAACCAACCAGATATAAGGGGAAGTCCCAAATATTGAATGGGAAGGTGACCTATTTTAAGACCAGACAGGCTTTCAAGTTGAGGGACCATTTGGTTTAACTCTGGGGAGACAAAATACTAACTCTTATTCAAGTTCATGACCATACCAGAGACTCGAGAAAAAGCCCCTAAACAATCTAGCAAAGTTTGGACCGACACCAAGTCTCCATAACAAAACAATAAGAGATCATTAGCAAAAAGGAGATGACTGAGTTTAAGAGCTTTACAACGCCAGTGATACTTGAAGGAGTTACTAGCTATGATGGAATCATTTAAGCTCCTAGTGAACACCTCCATACAAATGATGAAGAAAAGAGGGGAAAGGAGATCTCCTTGTCTCAAACCGGACTTCCCTGGAAAGAATTTTGTGGGGGCACCATTAATAAGGATTGCATAGGCTGGAGACGTAATACACTCCTTAATCTAATGAATGAACTTGGGAGGACAGCCAACAGCTTCTAACACATTCAGAAGGAACTCCCAATGTATGGAATCATAGGCTTTTTGTAAATCCACTTTAAAAGCACATCTCTTATGATTATTGGCTAAATGGTAATGTTTAAAAATCTCTTGGGCCAACAAAATATTATCCCCTATACGTCGGTTTTTAATGAAAGCACTCTGATTAGAGCTTATAAAGCTAGAGAGTATCTCTCTAAGCCTGTTTGCCAAGATTTTTGCTATCACCTTGTAAATAAAGTTACAGCAAGAGATAGGTCTATAGTCCTCAACAGAGGAAGGATTTGCTTTTTTGGGCACCAAAGTGATGAAAGTAGAGTTAATATCTTTAAAGAGACGCTCATGAAGGAAAAAATCTCTAATAGCCCTAGTAATATCCTCCCCAATAAGATGCCATGTATGATTAAAGAACACCCCATTAAAACCATCTGGCCTAGGAGACTTATTTAGGTTAAAAGATTTGAGCACATCCCTAATCTCCTGATTTGAGACTTCAGCAATGAGAAGACTGGTAAGAGATTCATTAAGCCTATGAGGGAATAACTTCTCCACATACAGTTTGGAAGGAGGGAGGTCCTTTCTAGACCCAATCGTACTTTGAAAGCATCCTAAGAACTGGTTTTGAATCTCATCAATAGCTACAAGTCTAATACCATTCTCACCTATAATTGAATGAATGCCATTCCTATTCCTATTTGCCATAATGGAATTATGAAAAAACTTGGTATTTCGATCCCCCCTCTCTAAGCCATTTAACACAGGAAGATTGCTTAAGAAAAGACTCCTAGTCCGCTAAGGCTCCTAGCAAGTTATTGATGGCCTCAGTTTCCTGAGCGACCAACCTTGAGCTATTGGGGAAATTACGCTTAAGATCTTGAATAAGATTGAGGTCAAATTGACACTTCTCTACTCTCAAATGAACATCTCCCACTTACCTAGAATTTAAAGTTTTGAGAGCTGACCTCACAAGTTTAAGCTTAGAGACAACACAAAACATTGGGGTACCTGGATCGGAGTACTCCATTTCTCTTCCACTATCTAAAGGAAAGAAGGTTGAGACACTAGGAAATTTGAGAACCTAAAAAGGGAAGGTCGAGACAGCCTAACTACGGAGGCCCTAACCAAAATTGGAGAATGATCCGAAATGTTAGGATTTTGTATTATCCCAAAAGAGCTAGGGAACCTAGAACTCTAGGCTACATTAACAAGGGCTCTATCTAGCTTTCTAGCCAAAAAAAGCTCTCCATATTGCTTATTAGTCCAAGTGAATCTCAGACCACTAGAATTCAGCTCATACAACTCACATTAGTCTACACACTTCCTAGAGTCGTACATGCCATTAATAGTCAAAAGACTGAGAGGTTCGGCCTCATGAGGGAATAAAACCGTATTAAAATCCCCCGCTATCAACCAAGGAAGGGTTCCAACTGAGCTTTTGAGGCTAGACAAAGCTGACCAGAGATGCTTCCTATGGTTAAAGTTGTTAGACCCGTACACACAAGCGACAAAAAAGCCAGCTGAACCATTGATAGGAGTAACCTTTAAATGAATGAGCTGATCGGTGAACATTTTAGGAACACACAAAAACCTACTCGGATTCCAAGTAACCACTATCCAAGCATTGGAACTTTGCTCTAAGTTACTAGAAAAACACCAATTTGGAAAAAAAAAAAGAAAAGGAACAGACAGTATTCAAGAAGTGTAGACGCTTAATCCTAGTCTCAATCAAACACGCAAAAGACACAGACATTTTCTTCAACACAGCAGACACAGCTAACTGCTTTCGAGAATTATTCAAACCCCTAACATTCCAAAAACCTAAATCCATGCTATCAACTGCCACAACAGAGTAACTACTTAATTTTCCGCCTAGTTTTCCTATTTCTATGGACTATAACATCCCCCTCAGCCCCATCCAAATTCCCCGGATTAGGATTCTCCAACTCAAGACCCAATTCATATTTAGAAGGGGAAAGAGTATTACCTACTTGCCTTGATGGTAAGAAGCCAGCATCCTCAAGGTGCCCAATTGGTTCATCTTCCATCTGTTGATCTTTTTGGTCCTTGGAATTACCCGAAGAGGTACAACCCTTATCCCTCTCTATTCCCTTTACACTCATTTGGGTGATCTTGGGGGTTCCTAAATCCTCACTTGGTTCACTTGGAGTCTCTAATTCGAGCCCTTGAGTATGAAATTATTGGGGATCCACATAAACCTCACTCTTACCCTCCAGTTCCTGCTCTTGGACACTTGTTAATATTGGTTCCTTTCCTTTCAACAGTTCTTGCTGGAAACCAGTTTCAAAGACTCGACCAGTAGGAGCCCATGCTTTCTTCTGGACCAGGTTTTCCGGCATCCATTCATATTCAACATCAATATCCTTGAATGTAAGCTTCCCATCTTCAATGTAAGTGGCTAATTGAAAAGAAAAGGGCCAAGTCTTGCCCAATTCCAACTCAACACACATACGGGCATATAGAATCCGAGACATCTTAGCAGTCGGCATGTCCATTAAGAGTGGTTTACCCACTGAACTAGCGATCCTGCCAAGCCCCTCCGTGGTCCAGTATTCCACTGGAATATTGTGGAATTTAACCCATACTGGAGCATCTCGAATATCCTTATGTTCCCCACCATTCAAGCTCCACTTCCGAAGGAAAAGAGGTTTACCTTGAATGTGCCATGGCCCCTGCTCCAGAACCAGATTCATCCCCTCCTCAAAGTCAAATTGAAATAAAAAGTTATTGGCACCAGTAATCAACATATCAGACATACCAAATGCTATCCAGGACTTGTTCAGAGCTCGTTGCACATCATTTTTTATCCATCTTTCAACATAATTTTTTTTCTTTCATTTTGATATCTCTTCTTTCAAGCATTTCTTGCTCTAACTCTAATAACTCTTCATCTTTTAAAGATAATCCTCCAAATTTATAGATGACACGAATTTCATAACTTTCTTCAAAGTCTAGTCAATCCATTTCAAGACATCTCATTTCTGGTTCTTCTTCATCAGTGCCATTCATCGATGTTCCTCTGGCTGTTGCTGGAACATATTTTGAAAATCGGGAAGAAGCTTGTCATAAAGAATTCGTACACAAGGTTCCTGTTTCAGGAGTGATTACGGATTCTAAGGATTCCATAAACTTTTCAAGATTCCGTTGTATTCTTGCATAAAGCTCATTTGATATTTCTAGAGGAGAGATGAACTTTATGGATTTGGAAGAAATTGTTGCGATACCTTTTGAGATATTCAGGAAAAAGTTATGAGGAGAAGAATTCATTTCTTTTCATAGAAATCCTATGCAAAGGAGGAGAATGGCTTGTCCCATGAAGTTTCCATACCCAATTGTTTGAATTCCAATACGAATGAACTGTTGAAATTTAGATAGGGAAAGGATGGAATCAGGAGAGATAAAACAATCCTTACTTTTGGAAAGATCAACTTCTATTGATCCGAACAAACATTGTTTAATATCTGGTAATCATTCATCCGTAATTGTAATTAGTGCCTTTCCTCCTAATCCTTCCTTGTCAAGCCTTTGACTTCAATGGCTATTAATCCAGTGTGTATTAATTTATATCATGCTGTGATTTGATAACTAATTGCCTATCAATGAAAGGCAAATTAATGATTTCTTGATCTCCACATTTGATCATTTCTTCTCACAATTGTTTAAATAGACCAGTTTCAATCAAGGAACTAGTTTCGTAGAGTTTGCAAGGGTTTACAAGTTGAAGAGCTTGCTTAAGAAAATTATCAATGTGGTCATTAACGTCCATAACTTCTTCTACATGACTAAGAACTTTTTTTTCTTTTAGCTGGAAAAGCTCAGTTGATGTCAAAAGTACTCAATTCCATCAATGTGCATTGGGCAACTCGTATGGCCTTTCGTCAACCTATGATCAAAATAGTCGATACAACTTTCAAGAAGTTCTTGTCATATAGAAATAAGGCGTAAGAGTATAAAGCTCCTATCAAATGAGATGAGGCATGTAGCCCCAACAGGTGAATGAATACTACATCAAACGAGAGGAGCTTGTACTAGTTAATCTTCGTATGGTTTACTTCTATTTTTAATTCTAATTTTTAATTTTTGTTTTCAATTTTTCTTTTAAATAAAAATAAAAGCATGTTTAACTGTTAATGTTAATGTATTATATTTTTATCACTGATTATAATTATATATTAGATAAAACTTAAAGATAAACTATTTTTAATTAAATAAATTTATTTATTTAATCTCTTATACATTATTATTAATAATAAAATTATGTTATTTTAATAAATTAAATAATTTAAAATTCAAGATTTTATTTTAAATTAATATTTATTTGAAATATATTTTAATTATTAAATCAAATTTTGTTTGAATATTTATATATTTTAAATTTAATTATAGTTATTAATAATTATTAAAATTTAATTACATATAATTTAATTATAAATTAAATTATTGATAATTTTTATTGATAATTAATTTTAAATTATTAAATATAATGTTGAATTAAGTTATTCATAATTTTATTAAAAATCAGAAATTAAAAATATATATTTAAATGATAGTAAATTAGATTATGAAAAAAAAACATAAACATGAAACAAAAATCACTTTTTATGGTTTTCATAATTTTTGAAAACTAGAAGAAATCAAAACCAAAAATAGAAACTAAAAATTCAAACAAACATTTTTCTTACTAAATTTGAAAATAAAAACAGAAAATCAAAAATAAAAGTGAAAACAAACACTCCCCAGAAAGTGCTTTTACTAATATGAAAAGCATTTTCAAAACAAGGAGCAGGATAAGGTCACAGATATTTATGAAGGTTGGTAATGGAGTCAGTACTTCTTCTAGTATGATAAGTGGCTTTCTGTTGGACCTTTGGAAAATATTAAAGCACTTAACCCTGTGAGAGACAAAATTCATGAAAACTAAAATGTGACAATGGCTCTTGAGCACAAGGTTGATATTCTTCTCAAAATCTCTTATCCTATCCTGTCTAATGAAATCAATAACATTGTTATGTATGGAGGCAAAGAAGACACCAACTGTTGGTTACCATCCACCAAAGGTAACTCACCAATCTAAATTGCAAAGAGATTCTTTCAAGGGCATCTTAATAGTGTTCCTTGGTATGAGATGCTGTGGTGCAAATTTATGCTACCTATAGCTTCACTAACATTATGGAGAGTTGATAAAATCAATTTGCCTACCATTAACAAGCTAAATAAGTATTTGCCTGTCCCAAACTAGTGTGTGTTATGCAAAAGTGACCAGGAGGGCATATCATATCTATTTTTCAAATGCCAGTTTTCTAATCACCTAGAAGATGAACTTACAGGATGTTCTCTTGTGGATTCTCCTACTGAATGGCTACAGGTTATTTGATGGTATTTTAATATGTCACACAATATGAAAGTTAGTAGATCGTGTTTCTACATTGATTTGTCTTATCTAGTTCAATCCATTTAGGATGAAAGAAATATAAGAAATTTTAATAACATTAAATGATATCATTTCATTTAGCCATACATAAGAATCATTTATTCCATATCGAGTAACTTACGAAATGATATCATTTCATGTTCACAACTCCACTATCAAAAATGTCATCACCATGTTATGGTTGATCCTTTCAAGCAGACCAGGAGACAATACTCCAATGATTCAGTATCTTCATAAAAAGCAACTATACTCATCAGTTAAGATAGGCATTATACAAATAAGCAAACGCTACTCCTTAAAACCACCAGCCCATAAACCAGAGATGCTATCGTTTAAATTAATCACTTAGTAGTAGCTACCAATATGCATAATTTCCTAAAGCACAAAATGAAAAATACCGAAACTTGAATTGGCACTTTAGGTAGGTAGTTACAAAGGTTCTCTTAGACATTGAACTTATACGAAAGTCACAATTACTTCCTTGCACGACAATCTCACTTAGGTCTGTTTAAGTAAGACTCAGTCTTTCTACATGATCGTCAACCAACTAATTTATTCTCAAATATCTCACGACCCTCGCAATGTTTAAATTTGACACTCAAATAAGAATATTACAAACACAATGAATAATCAAAGGCAACAATAAACATACAAGGGCTATAATTAAAAACAACCTCTATTACTTCTCCAAAAGTATCCAAAGGAATGTTATCTCTCAATGTGTTCCCTTCCTCATTATCTCTATTTTTGGGAGTAAGATTCAAATAAGGTATTTATAAGCATCTCCAACTTTACAATTCAAAATTCTAATTAAACTAAATAAATTAGATCATCTCTATCCTTATCATATTATAACACCCCAACCAATAGGATAACACCCTATCCCAACATAACTCTATTTTATAGGATTTAGTTACATTATAACTAATAAGATAAATGATTACATTTAATTAAGAAAGATACATTCATATCTATGAAGAACTCCATTATCTTTAATCTGCCCACATGATCTTTATCTTTTAGAGTTGATATATATCTACTGTAATCTTATCCATCATATCATCAAAGATTTCTCTTTGATCTCTATTCATTTATGATGAGTCATTTAAGCCCAAAACCTTTCATAACATACCAGTCTAGTCTGATGTTTACCCATGTCAAGTCTATTAGTCATAGTCTATCTATTAGAGTACACACTAAATCCTTAAAGCTCTCATATCTCTCCTTCAAACATGTGATCTAGCTAATCTTCAACTCAAGGTCCATCTTAAGCTATGTTTTAGTCTCGCATTTGAATCTTGCGTGGCGTCAAATATTTACCAATGTGTACCAAGGCTTGCCAACACTCGCATAATTCTACAATTTAGATTCAAGGGTCTAACAAGCCACCCACACTAGAAGAACTTGACACTCTCGTCGAAATAATCCATTGATACTCTTCCAAATGTGGTTCTCTCAAAGACTCCTTAGTCCTTAGCACGTTTCTAACATTTCATTTTTCTTCGTAGTCGGGTTTGTCCTTGTTTTTATTTGAAGCTCCTTCATCCCATTGTGCCTAAAAAAGTATAATTATTGTGGTAGATTTCTTCCATTAAGTCATCCTCTCCTTTTTCTTAATCCTCCGCGACTATGAAATTTATTTGCTCCTCACACATCTTTTTGCTTGGGCATTCACGGGTAAAATGTGTCATTTCACAAATGAAATAAGCAATTTCTCGTTTTGTTTGTTTCCTGGAATTGTATTGAGAAGATTAACATACCTTCTCCTTGCCTTTCTCTAAGCCTTTATGTTTCTCATAATGCTCTTGCCCTTGTTGCTAGTTCGAAGTGGTGGCATTTGGAGATCCACCGAGACATCCACATCCATTTTCATGCTTAGGAGGTATTTCACATTCTACTATGAAGATATATATATACGTCTATCCTTGCAAGCTGCTTATAAAATTAAACAACTTATCTTTCTCAAACATGTTCTGCACATCCAACTTGTCTTGCTTCAAATACTTTAAAGCTTCTGGTTGCACATCGTAACACTACATAAAATAACTAAATTTAAAACTATAGCTAGTGATAAGTCTAAGTCGATTCCACAGAGAGTGCGTATAAAACTTTTGCAATGAAAGAAATTGGTGTTTAGGTTATAGTAAGAGCGGAGGTTAGTTTGATTCAAATAAAAAATAAAGTGAAATTAAACTAAAAATGTAAATTAAAGAAAACAATCAAAAAGTGATAAAAGTGATGAATAGATTTGGAGTTCGGTCCTCAATCCAATCTCGTCCTACACATGAATAAGCATACTTCATTGTCATGTTATTCTCATACCTCTCATAGCAACTATTAATCGTAGGTTAATAGTAAGTTTTATTAACCCTGGTTTTTCCTTAGGTCGTATTTAATTAAAACAAGCTCTTTAATCAAACCTAGTTATCGAAGAACCTAGAATAAGCTCTCTAGATTTAATAGGACAATTGCATTACAAACTAGGAAAACAAACTAATCTAGGCAACAACCATGCAAGCTCGATTCATTTAACCTAGGTTATGTTATCCTTATTGATTCAAAATATTTAGTTTCCATAAATAAATCCAAACATAACTATTACATATTGTATTTAAGATTCTAACAATGGGTTTAGATAAAAACAATCTAATAGAGCATTAAGATAATTCTTACACAACACTCAATTCAATAAACAAAGGATAATATAAACAATCCTAAAAGAGAAAGAACACAATACATAATAGAGAGATGCCCAAAATGTGTCTTCTGTTTTGATTTCATCTTGGAATCAAAATAAGGAAGCCTAGCTCTTTATGGGTCTCCAAAGAATAAATGCTTCGCCCCTCATTTTCTCTTAAAATCAATCCATGTTATGTTTTACCATTCAAATGTCATTTTATATTAAAAATTAGGGATCTATGTAGTTACACAGTAATGTACCGTGTATGTCATAAAATGTGCTTAAAAATTAGGGATCTGTGTAGTCACATAGTTATGTATCCAACTGTATATGTCATACAATGTGCCTAATTTGTGAACTTACATGACCGTGTATTTTCCAGATCATCTTCAAAGTTTCACTTTCTTGCATTTTCTTTTCCCATCTTCACCCTACTCTATCTCTTTCTTGTTCCAAAATGACAATTGAGTTTGAACATTAAGAGGTGGCTCAAAGTGTGCTTGTAACTCACTTTAGCTCTTATTCTTCCGACTTATACCTAAAATCAAATATGAACTAAAATGAGTTTTTTAAACATTTCATAGCATTAATCACTAAATGTTATGAAATAAATATATAATTAATTAAGCACATATCAATTTCCCCTGTACTTAGCTTTAGACAATCCTCAAGCAAAATGATAAAATCAAAGTCACAAACCAAAAAAAATTACTCATTTTTCCATATTTCCAAGAATAGATAGTCATGAGAAAATAGGAGTACCTTTCAAAATCATGATAAGAAATCAACATTCAATACCTCTACTCATGACCAATGAACAATCACTCTCTTTATAAACTAAGCAATATAGAGGTAGACTTGAACAAAATGTATTTAAACAAGATAGATTCACAAGTAAACTCAAATACCATTCATGATTATGACATTTCACAACTTTGCAAATCATTTCATTTCTCCACCACTAGGATTCACATGCATAATCATAAATCAAAGGGATTTTTAAGGTTGTAATATGGGTAAAGGTTAAGGTGAGATGTATTTGGGTAATGTGGCATAAAAGTCATCAAAGCTAGTTAAGTAAGAAAAACGCTCAATATAATATCAAGCACAAAACCAACATTCACTCAAAACTGTGCACATCAAATATGATGAATGCAAAAATTATATTTTATAGCTCAACTACAAGCTCTCACACCACAAATCACATGAAGCATAACTAATTTAAAGGAATCACTCATACAAATTGATGATAACAATACATTGAAACTATGTAGAAGGATCCTTCAAATCAACATCTATCTCATATGCATTATACTTAAATCACCCATTTCATATAAGTTTAGGAGGAGAAACTAATCATAAATAAATTTGCAAAACAAATGTATTTCCTCCTTGATACTTTTTTAAAACATTTTTTCTTTTTCTTTTCTTTATTTTTCAAAAAAAATTGAAAGAAGCACGTCAATATTGGAAATCATTAATAAGATATAAAATGTCATTCCAACAAGAGAGAACCATAACCAAGTTATAGAGCTTTTTATATTCAACTTGATATGCTTACATTGATCCTGATTGGTATAGATTAGAAAGAGAAATTATGTAATTATCATAAGTAGAAGAATCAAAAACGTATCTCAAGGGCCCTAATAAATTTGTTCCAAGAGTTGATTTCATAAGTAGTGTGCATCCATTTACACCAACTCAAGGCGTCACCATATATGTAAAAGCTGACCATATCTATATGTTGTTCTACAGGAATTTTATAATATTGAAATTGTTAAAAATAACTAGTTTAGGGGATTGGAACCATTCAATACTAGCATTTGTAACTTAGGAGGTTAATGTGGAAAAGAGTGGAAGTTGATCAAAGTGCAAATGATGGTTTATCAAGAAGTAGTGGAAGGAGGATATGGTGGAATGGACGGGTTTTTGGGTGAAAAAGGTGGAGATGAAAAAGATGAAGTTTGTTGGTTAATTGTGGAAGAAGAAAGATGGGTGGATTGTGAAGAGAATTGTTTTTGCATATTGGTAAAAATGGTCATTCCAAAATCAGAATACACTAGAGTATAATATGGGATGAACATGGGTTATGGTTATATCATGTTCCTTTATGTGCCAAGTCGTCTAAGAAGTATAATGCACTAATAAGTTACACAAGTCAAAACATAGTCCTATATTTTGATTATATTACTGAACATAGAACTATATTCCACCTATGTTCATCCAAAATTACTCCAAAAATTCTCTAACTTGGCTCTTACCTAAATTTATTTGTTCTTCATTTGGGATATGAAATAGGGCCAATACACAAAATATAAGCCATATTGATTATAAAATCCTAAAGAAATCTTCAAAAACAAGTAAAATACTATCAAAATCATTCTAAAAACATAACCCAATTAGCACTTATCAATCCTTATACAATAAACCATCAAACTGCATAAGTTATTGAATCATCTAAATCATGTTAGGTTTGATCTCAAAATTGTTGGCTTCCCTTTTGGGTTATTGATGCTATATTCTATCCTTATAAGTGATGGTCTAAATAATCCCCTATAATAACATAAACCAAACTGAAAACCTATGTTAATAGACTTCAAACCCATATTCGCCCTTGGATGCACAATAGAGGAGCTACTAATCTAACTTGAGTGCAATATGGTACAATGTTCTTAACCTATACTAGTAGTGAACTTTATGTACATGGGGGGTTTTTAGGGGTTATCAAGAACAAGACCAATATGGAATGTCGTTAGTCCCATTTTAATTTAAATTTTATAATTTTATTAAGATTAAAAAAGAGAAGAGAGATGTATGGAAGGCCAAAGAGCTCTCTAGAAGGACTAAAGAGCAATCAATAAGGGTCGTACTAAAGTTTTTTTATTATAAGAACAAGAAAATTAGAGAAATTTGTTCAAGATAATCAAGAAGTATTAAGCTTTAAGATATATGGTAACTCATTGTTTCATCTTGTATTTTTTATTGATTATTGTTATCTTTCTTTATCTTTTACAAACTAAATTTGGAGATATCTAAGTAGGATTAACCCTAAAATCTATTTTTTATATTGATTTCTTTAATTTAATGATAGATATAGGTTTTCCTAAGAATTAATCATAAGTAGATCTCGTGTTGAATTGAAGTATTAAACATATAAGACTCAATTTTGGATTTCATATATAAGGATTGAGAAAGTCATATCTATGAATAGATTACAAAATGAGTAATGAGAGTTGTATAAAATCCTAGAGATAGGAATAAAGAAATCTCTTAGGTTAGAGTCAAATCTATCAAGAGAATTCATAAACTAAACTAAAAAATTCTTGGGAGTTTTGATTAGACAGAGATTTCAATCAATCAACTTAAGAATAGGAGATGTATATCTTGGAAAAAAAAATATTTGTAACTTTAGAAGTCCTACTAGTCTAAACAACTAGATTTAAACATTAAATCAAGATAAATTCAACAACAAGATTGGTTTTAGGAGGATTCATTATATGGATCTTGTTTATCTACTCATTTTTTTATTCTTGTCTATTAACTTAGTTGATTGTTTCTTGTTTTTATTTTATTTTCATTAATTTTCATGATTAAAATAAATCATTTGTTCTATTAGATTATATCATAGAAAGAAGGTTAGTACTAATAATTGTAAAGCTCATGAGATTGACTGTCACGCTCACTAATTTATATTATAAGAATGACAGGTGCACTTTCTTAAATGACTTTCTTTTAGTATTGTTTTTTGTTTTGAATATATCATAATTGAGGATCTAAATGTATACATCATCATCATTTTATAAATATGTGATACTTTCAAGATCAAAGGAGTTTTGGAAGTTACCATTCATTTGAGATTGTCACCTTTTACGTTGAGGGACATAGCTAAATCATAGTTGAAATACTTGCATTTTAGATTTATTACCACCTAGAATGATTCTTACTAAAAAGTTTTTAGTCACTTATTTTCCTTTAAAATGAACAATAAAAGCTAAGAATGAAATATCTTCCTTTCAATAATGAAAAAGTGAGATATTATATGATACTTGAGAAAGATGGAAGGAATTACTGAGAAAATGCCCAGACCCAGAACATCAACTTGAAGATGCAAATGTTTCATAAATGATCGAGTTACCCATCCAAGAAGTTGATTTATGAATCTTTAGATGTGATTAACCACATTAAAGCTTATAAGGAATTGTAAGAGCTTATCGAAAATATAGCTATAAATAATTGCTAACTAGGAGAACCAAAGGATTAAGCTAAAACCAAATGTTATTCATAATATTGATGTGATGAAAACAATAGAGATGAAGATGGAAGCATTGAGTTAGAAGATCATAGCAAGTCAGCCAACAATAGTAATGAGTTGTGACATTTAAGGTGGTGAATATAACAACTCAGTAGGTTAATTTTTTAGGTAACTAGCCTCAAAATAATCCTTGTAGTAATAACTATAATATTAAGTGAAGAAGCCATTCTAACTTTTCTTAGAATAATCAAATATAATATAAGAAAAGGCATATACCTAGAGTTTAGCAACACTAGTAGCAAGGAAGGAAGCCTAGGCTTAAAGAGCTTATGGTAAAATTCACTATAGCATCCAGTCCTAAAGTACTAAAGAGTCTCTTCAAAGTCAATAAGCATCCATCCATAACTTGAAAATTCATATTAGACATCTTGCTAAGCTTATCTCTGAAAGGTAACTAAGAACACTACCTAGCAACATTGAGCTAAACATGAATGATTAAGTGAATGCAACGAATTTGAGGAGTCTAAGGTAATAAGATATGAAAAAAAATCATATAATTCGTATAAAAATATTATAAAAATACTAAATTATAAATTGATTTAACTCTGTAAACATGTAAATTATGAGCTTGTCAAAGGAGGTGAATAGCCCTATTCAGATAGAGCATGTAGCATATTTGGAAGCTAATAAGCCTATGATTAGGAAGAACTTTGAGCAAATTGAAAAACTGAATAGGAGTAAAATCAAGCCTTTAAAGGTGAAGTTGCTAGGGTGAAGTGCTTGAGTAAAAAGTTTAACTAAAAGGCTCATAAAGAAGCACTAATGGGATGCAACCAAATGATTTAGTTTTAAATTCATAAATTTAAGAGTATGCTGATGGTCTTTCATTGTTAAATCATAATAACAACTGTCAAATTTTATTTCTTAGAATTCAGATATAGAGCCTTTTGTTTTCGTTATACTTATGTGTTGTGTACATTGATGGCAATGTATATATTAAATACGGGGGAGTGATTACTTGGTCATCAATCCAATTACATTTAGCTTAGTCAGTGAAAATTATGAAAAATTAGGCAAAGAGATTAAGGTAATTTAGTTGATCTATTAGAAGTGATATTGTCTTAGATTAATTGCATTAGGTTAACAGATATGATAATTGAAGAGTAGTTTAGTTGAAACCTATTAAATAGTAATGATAATGATGCTTATATTGAATGATGAATCAAATTTATAATGTTTATATATTTTAAGTTTTTTAAGATTGGGTTAATGAGTGGCCAAGTAGTCCATGTTAATTATGAATTGATAAAAAATATATGAATAAAGTGAGCATAAATAAATTATACCTTGCTGATTCTAATTTAAGTAATGGGTTGAAGTTATGAATGGCACTAGTAGCCATTTGAAATCATAATCGAAACGAGAAACTAGAAATATGTATGATAAGGTGTTTACTTTCTTGTAAAAGAGTAGGGATGATGTTTCAACTAAAGCAATCATACTCGTTAAAAATGAAATAAATTGCATTATTTTTTATTATGACTTATCAAATACTTCTTGACTTAAAAATTTTAATCGTTTTATGTCTAATTTATATCTAAAATGAATTTCTAATTGAGTTAAATTTGAAAGATTATTTAGTTAGTTTAAAATTGAATTACAAGTTAGTGTATTTTCTAGAGATCTAAGTCGTTGATAAATAGGATGATTAAAATAATAATGGTGATACTTGACCTCTTTGAATAAATTGCTAAAGTTTCTCAAGATCTAACTTACCTAGGCTAATGTCTTTTCAGATTGATTTACATAAGGGTAAGTAAATGCTTAAGTTTAGGCAAAATTGATACTAAACAAACCATGTTCTTAGCAAGATTTTGAGAGCATTTTACTTATATTTAGATGATTTCTATAAGATTTGGTACTCCATTTAGTTTTTTTTTTGGCCTTATTGTATCTCCCTAATGAAAAGGCAAAGATTTCGGAAAATTTTAAGTCAAAATAGAATGATTTGGTGTAAATTAGAGCAATATGAAATATGTGAACATAAACACCAATATGTGGCACAACACAGACCTACGTTCATCATAATGTTTAAAAAATGTTCAAAACATAGGTCTATATTGAGGACTCACGTTGCAAGTGATTTTACATAAAATGAGGGTTTTACAAAGCTATTAAGGAATGTAGGACCAACACAGGGTTCGTGTCAACCCTTGCATTACTTAAGACAATTCAAAATTTTTAGTGTTTCATGAGAATAAAAGAGTAGCTTTTAGGATTATACCAAAAAAATTCATTATATACACAATTTAGAGCATCTTGAGACAAGAAAAAGAAACTTTAGAGAGAAAAGAAGTGAATTCCATTAAGATTCAAGTGGCTTCTTCAAGATTTCGATATCTATTAGAATGATTTCTTCTATTTTATGTTCTTTATTGATTATTGTTGGTTTTCTTAGTCTTAGTATAAACTAGATTGGGATAGATCTCGATGAGATGAGCCTTAAAACCTATTTTTGGATTGATTCTTTAATTTAATTAAAGACCCAAGTTATATTTCAAATTATTCATGATTATTTTTTGTATTTAAATTGAAAATTTCTAATGTTTTGATTCAAATTTGGAAATTATATATATGAGAATATCATGGCATAACTAAAAAGAGCTGCATGGAATGTCTTCAAAAACAATATCGATATAACTTTGGAATTTATACTTGTTCAAGAAACTATAGTTAATAATTGAATTATGATAAATTCAAACATAAAAAGAGTTTAAGGGAATTCCACATCTGAATCATGCTTATCAATGGATTATTTTAGATTAGTACTTTTATTTCATTAAATTTTTTAGGTTAATCATCTCTTTTGTTAGATTATATAATAGAAAGACAGTTAGTAGTCCTTGTAGAATTAACACTTTTATCCACTAAGTTACACTACAAATTAACTAATGCATTTTCCTAATTAATCTTTCAAGTTGTTCATAAAATACACAATCAACATTCCTTTTGAAAAATGGCTTTACAAAAGGCGAATATAATACATCTATACTTATTAATAACAATGAGCAAGATATTTTAATTATTCAAATTTATATTGATGATATTATCTTTAGTAGTACTAATGAAAGAATATGCAAAGAAATTCTTTGAATTGTATAATTAGGGAAATTCAAATGAGCATGATGGGAGAGTTAAACTTTTTTCTTAGATTTTAAAACAAGCAAATAAAGGAGGACATCTTTATCAATCAAGCCAAGTACACTGAAAAAACTACTCAAACATTTTGGAATGGATTAAGCCAAGTCATTAGGGACACTTATGTGTGTTACAACTAAGTTGAACAAAGATGAAAAGGGTAAGCCAAGTGATGTGAAATTATACCAAGATTTGAATGGTAGTTTACTTTATCTCACCATAAGTAGCCTTGAAATTATGTTCAATTTTTGTTTGTGTGCTAAATTTCAATAAAATCTAAAAGGGTCTCATATTTTATCTATTAGGAATATAATTAGATATCTTTGTGGTACCATGTCATTAGGAGTTTGGTATGCTAAAGACAATTTTTATTTGATTGTATATTTAGATTTGGATTATGTCAATAGCCTTTTAGATTAAAAGAGTACATATATTATAGGCAATGCATTATTTTCATATTTTAGTTAAAAAATGGTTGCCTTATCACCTATAAAAGTTGAATATTTAGTGGTGCAAAAGTTGTTTTGCATAAATTTATAACTTAGAAAAATAACTTAGAGACTATAAGATAGACCTTACAAAGATACCAATTAGTTGTGATAACAATAGTGCCATTTATCTCACAAGGAATCCTATTCAAAATTATAGAAGTAATTATATAGAAATTAAATATCGTTTCATTATAGATTATGTGTAAAATGAGAATATCATGTTAAATTTTGTTAATACATTACATGAATTTGCTGACATAGTCACCAAACTAATAAGCGATGATAGATTTTACACAAGTAGGAGAGAAATGATCATAATTAATGGAAATTATATTTTATAAGGATCTCTTTAGATGCTTAAATTTAATTTTGATTGTTTGATTTAGTATATGCTTTAGTGTTTTAATATTATTTTATTTTTTTTAATATTTAAATTTTTATATTTCAAAAAAGGGGGAAGAGAAAATTAATGATATTAGATTTAAGGAGAGTGGTTAATTTAATGGATTTAAATTTTGTGTATTTGAAATTGATAATGCACTTATATTTTTAATAACCTTTATATTATTAAAAACTTTATCATGTCAATTTCTAATCTTTATACAAAAGTTTATTTATCCTTAAAATAGATCAACTTGCAATTTTTTTGTGATGTATGAATTCAGGGGAAGCTAACAATTTATATTGCCTTAGAATAATAAGTTGTAAATGTTTGGTTTTACCATTGTTTATCTAATATTACAAAATATTTTATCAACAAAGAGAAAAGGGAGATTGTTGAACTAAAGGAGGTTACTCCTATGATTTGATGATAACAAAATATAAGTACTACAAATGAGTTTATTTTTTTTATAAAAGCAATATAAAACCAACCATACATAAATCAAGATATATCTTATGAGGACACTAGAGAAGAGTTGGAGTTAAATTCATTCAAGTGAAGAACAAAATCAAGACTAAGAAAGAATAAGGCAGAACAACTTTATAAATGCATATGTAATATTTATTATACCTACTACTTGATTTCTTTGATTTTTTTTAGAGGCTCATCATGTATAAACACATCATCATTTTCACTTATTATGTAAGTATTTTTAATAATCAAGAGGAATTGAAGTTATGATTTTATAGAAACCATCTTGATCCTTTGAGAAGTATTTAAATTAACTTTGCACTAAGAAAATAAAGTTTCACTATTTGAAGAAATTAGAATTATGATTTTGGGTGTATTAGTCAACCAGTATAGGTTAATGACTAACCAACGTAGGTTAAAGTTGTCAAAACTTATATATCAAAAGTTTATAACAATATTAGTTGATACATTGGTTGACCAATGTGCAATATTGGTCGATTAATATGTCATAATGGTTGCAATATTGCAACAACTAGAAAATTCATACATCCTATACACACTGATTGAGTAATATACTACATAAATTCATACATTCAACGCACACTAGTTAACTAATATACTACATTGATGGACCAATGTATTGGAACTACCTATTGGCAATGACTACACTACAACAAAAGTGCTTTAGACAATAGCATATTTGCAACAGTTTAAAAATGATGTTAAAAATTAATATAATGCAACAGTTTTCAAAGTGTTGCTTTTAATAATATTAAAAAGCAATGAAAACAGTAATTTTTTTCTACATATAAAAAAGGCAACAAAATTAAAATATGTTGCAATAAAGTCTTATATATGCAACATTTGAAATTGTTGTTGTAGTTTGCTAAAGGATATTATATTATATCATGTAAGTACATTACACATATACGTTTTGAAGTGGAACTAAAAAAACAAAATGAAAGTTTTAACGTAGGGACGGCCTACAGAGTCAATGAACCTACAACCCACGCCAAATTACCACCATCTCCAATTTCCCTGCCATTCTGATGCTAGCTTTTCTAGCAGTCGATCGTCAATCGGTTACACAATAAAAGTTACACAACAACTCCAGTTTATGTGATGGGAACATTTAATAAAATCATTATTTTTTTGAAAAGTATTACTATGTTTTTTTAAATAAATCCATTGTTTGTAACACCAACATTAGTAATTAATGAATTTAGCAATGATTGAAAAATTTAACCAATTTGACCAATTCATCATCATCATCATCATCATCATCATCATCATCACTCAGTCTGAAATCTCGTAATAAAGCAGGGTCTGGGGAGGTCCAATAGTACACAGCCTTACCTCTACATAGTAGAGAGGCTATTTCCGATGGACCCGCATGCAAATGAGACAATGTAAGAATGATGCAGTAAAAAAAAGGTAATACCTGAAGGAGGACAGATCTGCGAGAACCAAATAGTATACAAAGTCCATCCCTCTTTGTCACTCACTAAGTAAGGGGATTGGGTAACTGGAACAGTTAATCCTTTACCCTTATCCGATCACGCCAAACTTTTCTATTTTTAGCAACTACCTCATTAAGGGCTAACTCTGACATATCCGCCTTGATCACTTCTCGCCAGTTCTTGTACGACTTCCCTCTCTTCCTCTTATAGTCACTAAGTGTTATGCCCTCACAGCTCCATACCAGAGCATCTGAGGGCCTCCTCCGCACATATCCATACTACCTAAACCTAGTCTCTCTCAACTTGTCTGCAAAGCTGGCTACCCGTAGTCGCTCTCTCACCACCCAGTTCCTAACCTTATCTCTCCTGGACAAACCACACATCCACCTAAGCATACGCATTTCTGCTACCAACAACTGTCTTATATGCCTACGTTTAGTAGGCCAACACTCAGCCCCATATAACATGGTTGGACGAATCACCGTTTTATAAAACTTTCCCTTAAGTTTTAAAGAAATCTTCTTGTCACGTAAAACCCCTGATGCACTTTGCCATTTGGTCTAGATTGATCTAATACGATGTACAATATCAGCATCGATATTACCATCACTCTGAATGACAGACCCGAGATACTTAAAACTCGTCCTCTGTGGTATGACGTCGGTACCAATTGCAACTGCCACCCCATGCTCCACTTGGTTTCCTAAAAAGTTACATTCTACATGTTCCACTTGGTTTCCTAAAAAGTTACATTCTACATACTCCATCTTAGACCGGCTCATCTTAAAACTTTTCGATTGTAACGCATCTCTCCAGCAATCTAACTTGTCGTTGACTCCTTCCTTGGTCTCATCCACTAGGACAATATCGTCCGCAAATAACATACACCAAGGTACCTCTCCTTTAATATGTTTGCTAATCTCATCTAACACTAATGTGAACAACAAAGGACTTAACGTCGATCCTTGGTTGAGACCCACACTAATAGAGAACGCTTCTATATCCCCACATACCGTCCTAACTCTAGTTAGTGCGCTTTCATACATATCCCTAATTACTTTAATATAGGTGATAGGAATGCCCTTAGCTTCCAAACATCTCCATAAGAGGGCTCTAGGGACCCTGTCATACGTCTTCTCCAAGTCAATAAAAACTATATGCAAATCCCGTTTTCTTAAACCATCTAACTTTACGGTTCGATTTTCAACTTTCCGATTCAATTTACTTTAAAACTCTCATTGTTAGAAATTAATAAATTTATTATTGATCAATTTTTGTAAATTAATAAGTTCTTGTAAACTAAAATAAACCATTTAATTTTAATTAAGAATCTCTTTTTTAGTTAAATTTTTCTTAAAATTTTAATTTGAATAATAATTATTTTTTTATTTAATTACTTAATGATTAGCTAAATCATTAGTTGATGTAAAGTTAAAGAATAGAATGATAAAAGGGAGGAAGAATACAAAATTATAAGAATTAGTATAAATAATGATTAATTAAATTTAAGAATTTATTTAATATCATTTTGAGTTAGTAACTATCCTAATTGGCATGCAATGCAAAAAAATTATGTGGCAAGATAGGAAATTATTTTTAATTAGATATATATATATATATATATATATATATATATATATATACTTTTTGAAAAATTAAAAGAGATTTTTATACATCATAATATACACCTTGTATAGCTTACAACAATTGCTCCTCAAAAGAGTTGGGAAAAACGTTGTCGTTGGGTTTCAAAAATCCTAAAATGACTCAGTTAGGCTAAGGATGGATTACAAGTGAATTAACCTTTCCTATTTTAAGTATATTGCCAAGTTTTAGGGCATTATTGCTCTTGCCTGGCTCCTATTGCTGCTCATAGATGACAAATGTTACAAGCTTAACGAGGCTTTGCATCACAAATCAGGTATGCTCTCCTTTCTTTCTTGATCATTCACCAAAAGCTTAAACACAAACAAAATTAGGAGGATTATTCAACAAATGGGTATGCCTCCCCCTGGTGAAAGACAAACTTTGTTGTTTAATGCCACATTTCCACACGAGATCTAGGTTTCTACATTTCTTACATAGTATAAGGGATGAACTATCTGATCTCTTCTTGTAACTTGCATTCAACAAAGCATTTGGATATGGTTTTCTACGTGATGATGCAATGAGACTTTTTGTCTTTAGTTTTATTGAAAGGTGTGGACTTTAAGATCAAGCATCTAACTATAGGTGGGGAGCGATTGAAGCTTACAATTTGGGATATGTTGTTCATGTTTCCAATTTACTATGTATACCCCGTGTTACTGCACTTTAGATATTTTTAAGCATAGAAGCCTATGCCATTTCAACGCCTTACGAGCTTTACTACCAAATACCAATGCAACACTAAACTATACAATAAAAAGACAATAGCTTGAGAAAATTGCACTTTGCATAATTGAAAAGATCATGAAACTACCTATACAATTCACTATGGTTAGTAATATCAATTTTAAGTGAGGGTTATTTATGAATATATTTAGCGAACTCAAAATGACTTATCAATTACCCTTGTGAGTACTTTTCTGTATCAGAACAAAAAATGAATAGAATCACAGTGAGAGGTTTGTACTTATTAATTTTCTTAATCAATATGCTTTTTACAGCTGGATAGGAGAGGTACAGAACACTAACGAGCTCTTACTATAGAAATGCCCAAGGGATTGTTCTTAGTATGCTATTGGTAGTATAATTTATATGATATGGCTTATCGATATTGTTGCTGATAAGTGACAAGAAACAATAATGGTAAGTGAAAAGTATAATCTCAAACTAGCTTTCTGTGCAGTTCAGCCTACTGGCATTATTGCAGTAATGAATTTTATAGGATCGCTAAGTCCATTATATCTTCCTTGAATTTATACATTTTATTCTCTTATTTTATCCTCCTCTTCCTTATTAAAAATTTATTTAATTTTAAAAAGGAAATATAGTGTCCTGCTTCTCATCTTCCTGTTGATTTTATTGAAACTTGTGAATGATGTCAAAAGCCTGAAAGAGCTATAAGTAGATAAGAGGGCATATCTGTAACTTCCCGTTCTCTTATTAAGGATTAGAATCCTAAAAAATGGTATTTGTGAGATCAAAGAGAGATTTAGAAAAATGCATTCCATGCTCATGCATAATGTCGGCATATACACATGTGAATTTGATTATTGCACACATTAAAATAATTGTTCATGCACTCAGTGGACATTTTTCGGGTATAAATGGTTGTTTTAATGTGAATATGATGCGAGTTATGGTTTTGTGTCTTAAAAATTGAATGGGAATGTATAAGTAGTGAATTAGAATTTTTGGTGAAAAATTTGGGAATTTTTTGGAATTTAAGAGTATTTTGGACTAGGAAAAATGTCTAGTAATAGAACAATTGGTGAATAGTGATAGAAATAAACGCCAAATGGCAGTAGAATTTTTAATATGAATGACATTAAGATTTAACGTCAACTGTCATTGAAAATTGGGAGGAAATTGGAGACAAATGGACTAGACAATTAAGTATTATTAAGCATGAATCATTTAAGTGGAAGGTGTCATGACACCCA
>JANVCQ010000003.1:18852520-18865605 GCA_025531925.1 Erythroxylum plowmanianum
TGCCAAATCCTAAGTGGGAGCTTAGGTAGAGGACGTAGGTCTTAGCACCGAACCTCTATAAAAACAGTGTTTGCTTTCTTCCCTACTCTCTTTTCATTTAATTTGATTGTTTATTGTGTATTAATTCCGTGTCTTTTGTAGAACTCTGCGAAAAAGGTTAAACGATCTATTCAACCCCCCTTCTAGATCGCTTTCACACTTGCATCCTATCTCAATTTCAGATGTTAAAATAAAGTGTAAATATTATTATCAATATGTTCAATTGGATCACTTTTTGTAGATAATTATTAGTTTCTTTTAAATTCAAATTATTTATAAAATGTTTGAATAAATTAAAATTATTTCTTCTTCTTTTTTAAATCTTATAAAATAACAATGTGGTATGTGCTTGAGGATTGTATTTTTACCAATTATTCTTGCACATAATTATTGAAAATTTAGACTTTTTGATGAATTGATACCTTTTATCTTTTATGTTATATACAGATAAGGACTTAATAATATCTCAAATTATTGTATCAATCACTTATTTTTCTAATGTTGTTTCTTATGCTGTATAGGGAAACAGAATTTCAAACTCTGCAACATCCCATCTGCACTTAAAATTTTCGAGGAAGAATACAGGAAAAGCAGATATTTCCATTAAAATATAAAACATAAAAATTAAATTATATTTATCATTTAAAAACCATTAAAATATAAAAATGTAGGTTTTGTGTAGCCTTTAAAGCATTTTTTAAATTTTTATGTTAATTTCGTTTTAAACATGATAATATTTGTTATTTGATAACTTCTTTATATGGAATAAATATGGTTATAAAATATAATAAATAAGTTAAAATTTTTAAACTATATGGGATCTATGAGAAAACTAATCCTGGTAAAATTGCATGCGCATCAAAAAATTAATTTTACAATTTTGGTTGGATTTTTCAATAGATTGATTTAAAAAAATTAAATAAAAAATTGATATGTAGAGTTCAGATTCCTACAAAAAAGAAATATCAACCAAAAAATGTCTATATCTCTAGCTTCTAACAATATTTACGACAAAAAGAAAAAAAACTCAATACCTAAGAGAAAAAAGACACAAGTGCTAGCTCTCTTATTTTTTTCCTATTTATTAAAAAAAGACACTAGGGTCTCTTTTTATTAAAATTAAACTTTCTAATTATAATTAATAGAATTAGATAAATTAAATTTTTAAATTTATTTTTAATTCTTCGAATAAATAATTTATAATCATAGATCAATATTCATATATAGAAACATGTTTAGCTACTCAAATATTAAGAATGTCACAGTGATTTGACTCAACCTATCGATACATAATTATGATGTATCATTTAATTATTTTTTCATCTAATGTTCTAATTAGATATAGAGTACGTAATCGTTTTTACTGATTAACAATTGATTTATAATTTATATTTAAAAACAATCTTTTCAAATGTCAATTTACTCTAGCTAAAGATTTTTTAAATTAATAATAATTAAGAAAAATGGAATATTCCCTCTAACTATTTTATAATGATGAATCATTTATTAACTTACTCAGTTATCTCTAAATGATTCATATTATATTTAAATACTACCGATTGAGCTACCTTAAATAGAGTAGGTTGCAAGTAGCATTAGAATAGAGTAATTT
The DNA here is from genome assembly GCA_025531925.1 of Erythroxylum plowmanianum. Lineage (NCBI taxonomy): Eukaryota > Viridiplantae > Streptophyta > Magnoliopsida > Malpighiales > Erythroxylaceae > Erythroxylum > Erythroxylum plowmanianum. The sequence continues at coordinate 18,854,172 of JANVCQ010000003.1, forward strand.
TCACATGAAATATTTTAATAATCTCAAGTCTAAAGATCACTTATATAACTATTATAATAAGAAAATTCACATATACATAAGTACTATTATATTTGGGATCCTCATAATGGGGTCAATTCAAAAAAATTATTTTTTAATAAGCATTTATACATTTGTTTAAATATCTTTATCCTTTAATTGGTAAGATTAATTACTTTCTTCGTAAGAAAGAAATTAAATGTGTACTAATTTTACCGCTACTTCAATATCTTATCTTGATGAACTACAACTAGAAATAATTTAAAAATAATACATAAATACAAATTGAATCTCATAATTATGATATTGTCATAATTTCAATTGTAAAGAAATTATTACAAAGAGTTCACTTTTAATTTTAAAATATCAAATATAATCAACAAAAATATATAAAGATAAATAGTACCTTTAATTAGATATATCACAAAATTTATAACCAACCAAATCGCTGATTGAAGGACTATTTACGTCATTTGATGTTGATCGGATTTCTAGAGTTCCTATTGCGTAAGCTAAGCCTCCAGATCAATTGATATGGCATCATAATAGAGACGGGGTTTATACTGTTAGATTTGGCTACAAAATAGCTCTTAGATTGATTTCAGATGGGGTCAATTTTTCGACGGAAAAACCTTGGAATCGCTTGTGGAGTCTACCTATTCCACCGAAGATTAAAGATTTTATTTGGCATTGTTTGAGGGGCTTCATTCCTTGCAAGGGGAGGCTGGCGCGTAAAGGACTAGAGATCCCTACTGGCTGCGACGTCTATGGATGTGAGGAAGATCTGAATCATGTGCTTCTGGAGTGTACTAAGGTAAAGGAAAGCTGGGTTGTTGCGAGGGTGAGGCTTCCGTCTCAGGAGATTGAAGGATTTATTGGGGATATTTTGGTTAACTCTTCAATGTCTCTATTAATTCGTCTACTAGCTATTTTGTGGAGTATTTGGTACCATCGCAACCTCAGAGTCTAGCAAGGTAAGAACATCTCCCCTTATATGATTGTTACTTTTGCTGACAATTTTATTCAAGACTGCCAAGAGTCTAGGAGGAGTTTTGGGAGAGTTAGTGGCCCAATGAGTACCTCTTCTTCTAATACAATAGGCTGGCGCAAACCTTCGACTGGGTTTGTAAAATGCAATGTTGATGCGGCTATTTTTAAGGAACAAAACGCAATGGGATTTGCTGCAATTCTTAGAGACGAAAGGGGATGCTTTGTAGCTGCTCTTTCCGGACATTATTCCTCATTGTTCGAGCCACTTATTGCTGAACTCATGTCGATCAGAGAAGCGTTATCATGGCTGAAAGACAAACAAATAGATCATGTTGTCGTGGAGTCGGATTGTTTGTTAGCTATACAAGCGCTTACAAATCCGTCTGCTAATCGTTCTGAGATTGGAATGCTGGCTTTGGACTGTTTAGCCTTCAAGCGTTATTTCCTTCACTTGTCCTTCCAATGGACGCGCAGGATTGCCAATAGGGCGGCTCACTCTTTAGCTCGGGTAGCCTTGTTATATGCAAACCTTCATAGTTGGGAAACTAGTCCTCCTTGTCTTGATCTTATTTTATTGTTAGATAACTCTGATTGTAATCCATCTGATAGGGAAAGGCTTGTAGGATCTGGGTGTATGGGGTAAGCCTACTGGCTTGGGTTTAGTTTTTAACCTTTCGTTTTATGGGTTTTCTTGTCAAAAAAAAATCTCCCACTTATACTAAGTTAATCACTTAGGTATCTTAAACCAAATTCCTATATAATAATTATGCTAATTTTAGGACAGTGGCTTACTGAGAGAATTATACAAAATTCTCTATAGTAATACTTACTTAAATATCACAACCCTCTTTCTAATTATTATCATAATTAAGAGAAATTGTCTAAATAGATATTCAGATCGTTAATGAGAACTTAACTCCTTTAACAAGCACAATGGCTCTAATATTCTAAAATACATTATTGTTTCAACAATGCAATGAACTATATCGTTTATTAAAGAACTTATTGATCCAGATAATCATTTTTACTAAATGAAAACTTTATTATGCCTTTATTAGCAATAAATGCTATATTGGAACCATTATAATTTCTAAATAATATTACCCTAAGTACAATATACGTTAACTAAGAATTAAAGTTAATATCCACATGATCTAGAACTCAAATACCAACTCATACGTAAATAACAAATATCTTTAATACTTTACAAGTATAAGATATCTCATATATGATCTATATACTTAAACTAGATTAGGTGAATAACTTCTATATCTAATTCTTATAATCAAGTTCTTATTTTTTCATATCTAATAACAGTTATCTTAGACTATCATGTTTTTAACAATTAAAAATATGAATTTTTTCTTTATGACTTGTATGTCCTTACACCCACTAAAGAATGCAATTATACTCCTACTAACTTTCTTATAGACATGATAAATCCATAATCATCTTTAAGACAAATTCTTTGAATTTATCGTAAAAGTGAATCTTTCAACATTTGACAACATTTTAACTATATATCAAATGAATCAACAAAGCCTCTAGCCTCAGTTAGATGTATTTTCATGAGATTTGAACTTTTCAAACTTGATCTTTCTCCTACAACTTATTTTGAGAACCATTCTCCTATAAATACTTATTGAAACAAACATTTGTTTATTGGAGTTTGTAAGATCATAAATAGCCTTTCTAAATATCGTGTAACTTTCTATTATCCAATTTAGTCCTACACTTATTGAATAATATATACTTTATATAAGCATCATATCTCAAAATCATTAACTTTAACTCTTTTAAAGTCTTATCATTCCATATTTATATGTAATCTTTTTAATTGACGTAATTAGAACTTACAAAGGTTAATTATTATACTAGGCATAGTTATAGAAGAAATAAATATTTTTAAAAATTAAACGATAAATATTACATTATTCAATATCTTATATTATGCACTCCTCCCTACACAAAACTATACCATTAAAGAATTTAGCATGAAGATATTAACTAGAAAATCCCATTTCCTATAGATAATTGAGAAAATTTAATTCTAATAAGATCAATCTCATCAAAGTGCTTCAATATTCTCAATACTTAAAATTCTACTCAGATTTAAACAATTTAAACTTTTTAATGTAACATCACCTTCCCATATTAAGAGTTAAAACCTAAAACTATGGTACATATGAGATCAATGAGAGATTAAGAAAATTACATTTTTCATGCTCATCCATATTATTAGCATACGCACACATGAATTTGAATTTTACACAAATTAAAATTACTGTACATCCATTCATTGACATTCCGGGTATAATTGATTGATATATGTGAAAGGTGATTTATATTGATAATTTGTGATTTAATTGTATGGAAAACCAATTCAGAGAGTGAATTTATGGATTTAGAATTTTTGACAAATTTTTAGGAGAAATTTCCAAAATTATTGGATATTATTGGACTAGAAAAATGCCACTTGGCGAGTAAATCGATGAATGAAAATAAAGATGAGAGTTAGATGATATTGAAGAATTTTAGAGATAATTGGAATGAAAAGATGGGAGACATGTGACTAGTTTAATAAGAACTTAGTTAGAGCCTTAGATGTTAGATAAGTTCAACTTTTAGCATATAGTTACTTTGAAAGATCAAGTACTGTTCTTGTCTTAAAAATATCTTCTTCTTGATTGTCTTCTTCAAGCTTGTTCCTTTACACAGAGTTTTTCATCAAACTCCACCAAAGAAAAACCTTGTTCTCATCTACCCTTTCGATACTCTCAACTTCGGCTTTTTTTCATTTCTTCAAGAAAAACCAAAACTTGCCAACCTCTACAATAGTGTACGTGAGTCGCATGAAGTTTAGGGATTCCTGAGTTTTTACAGATTTTGGAGTTATATCAAGTAAGTAACTTGTTAATCCTTTATAGTTGTTGTTTATAAAGAAAAAATAGTGATTTATTAGCATGTCATGAATAAGCGAAAAATTGACATTTTTCATGTTCACTATGATTAAAAGACGAATATATGGATTTGTTGATTTCTCAGTTTTGATGGTAAAAATGTTTTAAGAGGTTATAGAAATGATTTTTGGAGTTGAAAGATCATAGAAAATGTGTTTAAATAGGTGCAGAAAAATTTGGAGAAAATAACAAGTAAGTGCTCTATTTATGATTGTGTATTCACTATGTACGTAGGTTTTGAGTGATTTTTTATATTAACTGCAAATGAATTTTAGAGTTAAGAAATAGGTTTAAGTTGATGCTCTGATATGGGAATAATTAAAATAATAGATTAAGATGAAATGAAAGTGTTGATGGAGATGAAAGAGTGTAATAGAAATTTTTTTAAAAAAAAGTGCAGCAGTGAAGAAATATCGAAAATGGCAAAATGCGTAGATGATCTTTTTCTGTTCTTGATAATTTTGTTTTAAGTATGGATTTTGGATTTTGTTTGTGAAAGATTAGAGATAAATGGAAGTTAGAGAGGAAAATGCAAAATATACAAGAGATGAAAAAAATTCAATAGTGGAAAGAAATGCAAAAAATAAGAAAGATGAGAGATGAATTTTCTAATTTTTAATGTCGTGTTTCAATCCAAAATTTTGGAGTGGATTGTGAATAATTTTGTTACATGGAAGTCGAAAATGTAGTAGAGATGAGTTAGAGAAGTTGATTAAGAATAAAAGAAAGAAGAAGAAAAAAAATGCAGAGGTTCGGAAGGAGAGGGTAACTCGCAATCGTGCTTCTGCACAATTGCGCCTCTAGAAGAAAGGATAGGAAAGCATGATCATGCTTCAACACGATCGCAAATTTCCTCTTTTGGCTGGAGAATCGTGATCGTGCCTGAAGCATGATCGCAACTCTGAATGTTGATTTCAAACTCATGCACGATCGCAACTTCCTTTGTTGGTAAAAACTCCAAACAACTTTCAATCTTTTGGAAATATCTTATTCTCCCGACCTCCAGATGACATAGGACTTAAACCATTGGATTTGTAACACATTGATTTACATCTCCACCAAAAATCTTAGCCATCTAAAATCATTTGGGAGAGATTGAGTGATAATATTGAGACAGAAATGATGAAGAAAAAGCTGAAAAAAGAGGTAAAAATGTGATCTGAAAATTCCATGATTAAACTGTATTGATATAGGAAGATTTTGACAAAATTGTCTTCATGAACCTGTGATTTTTCATTTCTCACACCTATGAATTTTCTCTCTCACACCTGTGAGAGTCGATTGCTAGACTAGAGTGATTTTAATTGTCACATCGTGACATTGTGCTTTCTAATACCCGAGAGCATTTTGCAATTGAACTTTCTTGCTTCTTTTGATCATAACTTCTTCTCTAGACCTCCAAATGACTTGATTCTTGAACCAATAGATTTCTAACTCATATCCTACCTCTTCATAAAAATTAGTAGCATTCTGAATTGATTTGAAAAAGCTTGGCTGAATGAAAGAGAGGGAATATGTTGGAATAGCATGAACTGGAATATTTTACTAAACATACTTCGGTATTTTAACAATATCTTGTTCTATAATCATCCAAATGAGATTATTTTTTATTTGGAGTAAATTAGAGACATAGGGATACAAATTATATGAGAATTTAAATTTTGCTTCAATCTTTAAGACTTTCAATTTTTAGATAGAAGTTGAGTAGAGTGTACTATTTTAGTATAAGAACAGTCAAAAAATGTTTAAGGTATAATTTTCGAATTACTGAACCAAATTGAATAATTTTGGTGTCATTAGAAACTTTTGCTTTGTTTACATTGTCTAATTGATCATGGAAAATAGACCTGAAGGTTTGAAAATTTGGAGAAATTTATAAGAAGAAATGAGAGTTTGGATAATGTGTAATCTTGTAATGTTGGAATAACATTAATGAATGAATTAATGATATCAAATTACCAAAGGTATGAGTTTGTTTGGAAATAAATATATTCACATGATTAAGGTTGTGATTCAAAGAAGAGAAGTAAAGTGTATCAAGTTAAAGTGAATGAGAATTTGATAATAAGAGCAAATAATGCTAGAAAATAAATGATGAGTAATTGAATTATGATATAAAAAGAAGCATAAGATGTGAAATTGGATAATATACTTGGGATTGTCATTGAGCATGCATCATACATTACACACATACATATGTGTAAAACTGAATGTTATATGATTGTGCAATTATTAATAATGTGTGTGCAATGTGCGTATTGCATAATTTTGATATGCAGGATAAACATTCACATTCAGACGATTCCAGATCTTAGAAGAAAATGCTAATCTGGAGCGTACTGTGAGTAAACCTAGATGGTCTTACTTTATTGTTTGTTTTGTTTAAGTTATGAATTACGTGATTATGAATGAGATGCTAATGTGATTTGATTGTGTGAATCTGGACAATGAAGGTTCAAAGTTTCTAATTCTTAAATGCAATATTGAAGTGCTACTTATATGTGAACATGATGAAATAAGTGCTTCTGAATTTGATCTTTGAATGTCGGACCTAGTTTTGAAGAAACATGCAAATATGCATATAATTGAAAAAGTGTTACTCAACAATGATGTTGAATGCTGGACTTTAGGTCCGATGGAAAATGTGAATTGAATGTGAATATGTAAACATGTGATCGATTGAGCCTATGATATGTGATGCATTCCATTACATGAATGCATGAAACATAAAGGCAGTTGTGATCGGAGTAGCCACCAAAAAAGAGCTTAAAGCTCAGAAAGTGTATAAGAGCCAAAGGTTCATAATGTAAAATGAGCCCAGTATCCCCAACGAATACGGGGCAGTTATTAATGAGTCTGGTATCCACAATAGATACAGGACAGTTTGGGCACTCAATCACAACAAAGTAACAAATTGAAAGTGAGTCTCATGTGCACTATATATGCTTGATATGAATGATTATAATGGATTGCAAGACTTCTGATTATGATATGTGTTGAATGTAAAATGCGAAATAGTTGATCAAGTGTATGTGACTCAATATGATTATTAATGATACGATGTGAATTATGTGAATATGTAAATTGTATGTGTTATGTGATGAGTGAGCCATTGAGGATGGTCCCTTACTGAGTTTGCAAAACTCACCCAAAATTTGCAATATTTTTCAGGCTTAGAAGAGTTACCTCGTTAGGCTAACGGGAGTACAGAAACTGCATTCAAGTAAGAGATAGAGGTCGAGATCAGTTTACGTCTGCATTTGTTCTTTCTTATTTATATATCAATTTGTTTATTTCATGATTTCGGTACAATATATATTCGAGTATTTTTGTACGTAATAACAGGTGAAATTTGGAAATGTTTTGTAAATGAGAATGATCATAGTATAATGATAATTTTGATTTCAACTTTTATGAAATAAAAGAACAAACTTGATTTGATTATTGATTTCTGCATATGCGTATATTGTATTTTTAAAAAGAGTTTGACTGTTCTAGCATGTCACCCTTGCGGGATTCGCACTCAGACATTACTCAGGATGCTGGGTACGTGTCTTGCTAGAGTAGGATGCTACATTTAAAATCTTAAATTAATATTTCATTAAATACATATGAGTATATTACATAAAGTAATTAACAAATCTAATGAAATACAAATATCATCATTTTATGAATTTTTGATACATCCAACACACCATATATATATATATATATATATATATATATATATAAACAATTCAATACCATCATAATCCTTTTAATAAAGGTTGATTTGGTTATTTTTCAAACCAACAAGCTTTACAAGTTTTAAGAAATTCATAATCAGAAGGATACATATACCCTTTTATACAATTTTATGATTATCATTATGTTGATTTAACTGACATTGAATAAAAGGATAGTCTCGGTTATCTAACATTGTATTCATGTTAATCATATTAAGCATAAGTCTCATTTAATCCAATATATACAAACTATTTGTATAAACTCGAATTAACTACTTTTACTTAGCTATTATTTCTTATTATGCCTTGAACATTGTAATAATGCTAAATCCAGATTCAACATCAAATACTTAAAAGCATGAATCAGAAATATATATGATCTCTACCATATCATGTATTGACAAGAAAAATAAGGTAATTATTTTCTTCTTATGATAACTATTATCATACTATGGAAAATTCCTTTAATTTTAGTCTAAATATATATATTTAGTTAGTTAAATTAAGTGACACAATTTACCAAAACATTATACCTTTTAACTTTATGCAACTATTTGCATTGTGTTATCATAGTATTAAAATTTGTCTTACATATTTCCTTAATTTTATAAGATATTAGTTAACTCAAAATCTTATTACATTTTATCATCTATGTGATATTGACGTATCTTTAAAACTTTGTCACTAAATCATTAATAGAGATTAATAGCAAAATCACATAATGGACAAATAACTTATGTAACTTTGGTAACTCTTCTCAAACCTAGCTTATGTCTAAGAAATCTGTTTCTTTAAATCTTAAGATCAACTACTAAAATAAGTTAATTTCTACTCAGAACAAAATAAATGTAAGAAAGCGAATAGTTGGTTATATGCCAGGAGAACCAAATAAGATTAAGGCCTTAATCATTTATTTAGTTACTCTTACTATTTTAATCAAAATAATAACCCTTACAACTATTCAGAAAGATTACTCTAATCTCTCTAACATACTAATTCAAATTTAGTTGATCTTAAGTTTGGTCTATAAACCAACTAAACTTAAATTAGGTAGATAACAACTATATTAGTCTCATCTTATATGATTACTAGATTTGTTAGGTAAAAACACTTTTCAAAATATATCTTATATATTATTCCTAATCTTACCTCTAAATTCATATGATCATAAGTTTTTTTTCATCCAAGTCACACAAAATTAGTTAAGTAAGACCCATTGTTTTAAGACTAAGCATATTTAGGTTAAAACAACTTTGATTTTGCTCAACAAGCCTAGCAATAAATATAACTCTAGTTTATTCTTATAATAATGGAAGGCATCAATTATATTTTTAACATACACTTAATATTTTAAATAAGAGATGTAATTTTTTATGGTCTCATCATACAAACATTTCTTATAAAATGTCATATATTTTAAATATGCAATTTCTTTTGCAAATATAATTAAATTATAAGCATAAAACAATATTTGATTGTAATTATCAATATAGTCTCTATAATGTAAAATAACATTTACAACTCTTTGGCTAATTAAATTAGATTAAACCAATGATTCTTAAATAAACCAAATTCTTATTCAAAATAAAAATTAATTTTGATTTTAGAAATAATTTTCAAGTTCAATTGAAAACCATTTCTAATAAATTAGATTAAACCAATGATTCCTTAATAAACCAAATATGTATTCCAAATAAAAATTAAATTTGATTTTAAAACAATTTTCAAATTCAATTGAAAACTTTTTCCAACTATCTTAACCCCTTTAATGAATTTAATTGAAAAATTCATTAAATTAATCTTCTTAGTTATTATTTTATGGAAAAACTTTTCTACAAAATTTTATAAATAACACATTTTTATCCACTTAAAACACAATTTCTATTCTAATTAGAAATATTTTTCCTTAATTAGAAAATTATATTTTTATTATCAAGAGGAAATCATTTTCAAAATTAAATAAAATATTTTAATTTAATTAAGAAAGTCTATTATATTATTTTAGAGATTAATTTCTCAATTATATTAAAATAATTCTTTAATAAATTAAAAAATTATTTTCTAAAATATCAAAGAAGGATCTTTTTATTAATTAATAAATGAAAGCATTTCCAAATTTAATGAAAAAATATTTGTTCTAATTAATTGATAAACTTATTATTTAAATTAATAAAGAAGTAGTTTCTAAATAAAATAGAATAATAAAATTAATTCATTTACTTTATTTCAATCCTAATTAAAATAAATAATTTTAATTAGGAAACACATTTATTAATTACTCAAAAATATTTTTCTTAGTTTTAAAGGAGTATAATTAATTAATTAATTCTAATCAAATTGAAATTCAATTAATTTATTTTTTATAAAATCATTTTCTAAAATGTTAATTAGGAATCAATTTAATTATTGATCTCAATATAATTAAAAATAAGATCTCATCTTAATTAATGTAATCTTATTATACTAATAATATCTAATATAATCTAACTATAAAAGGTAACTCGTTTAAATTTTGCTTGATTTTAATTATTGATTTAATAACTAATTTAGTTTAATAATTCAACTCTTCTCTTAAAAAATTAAAAAAAAAAGACAACCATTTCAATAATATAAAAAAAAAGATAACCAATGAATACATAAACAAATGAGAATTGTGTATAATTATTCATCTCAATGCTAAGCATAAAGCTAATGATTATATTTTGTATCATTGGCACATAAATAGCCTTTATATAAATAGCTAAGAAGGCAGAGGATTTGAAGAGAGGGTTAAGAGTTATATTTGAGTTAGATTTGGCAGTTGAGTTAGTTAGTTCAAGACATGCTGTATAAATAACTCTCAAGGTGTTATGACGAGATAGATTTTCACCTTTCATATTTCAGTTTTCTAACAGAGGGTGTATAAAATTTTCAATTTTAATTATCTAACGTCATCTTTTTTAATTCCTATGATTTAAGAAAAATAAAGGGGAGGGAAAGGAGTTAATTCTTGCCTCCTTTGTACATGAAAATTGGAAGAATTACGAACACCTCTAAATTGGGATTGGAGCACCCTCAATTCTGATTATCTAGATTGTAATTTTTTTTTCTTGTCCACGAGGTATTTTAAGATGATTTTAATTATGAGAAGATACTTTTAAATCATCCATACCTAATTAATTCCTGCTCAAGTCGGGTAGATTCCTTACAAGAGACAAAGCTCTAATCCTAAGTTTTAAACGATTGTATACATAAAAAGGGTTCAAACTTACGACCTCACTTAAACCAGAAAAACCCCTTATCAATTCACCTACTTATCGGAGTTTTTAGATTGTAATTTTAGGGAGTGCTTGATTGATGGGTTTGAGAAGGGGTTAATAGATATGGAATGAAAAGTGAGTGGTTGGTTGTTGATTATGATTATAGGGGCAATGGTTTGATATCCCACTTTGGGGGAATCCTCCATACCCCCCATTTAGTAGAGGAATAAAATTCATTCTTTAGTAGACACTCAACTTTTAAAAATATTTTAAATACTAATTAATTAAATAAAATTAATTAATTAAAATATAATTAATTACAATATAATTAATTAAGTATTAATTAATTACAATATAATTAGTTAAAATATAGTAATTAATTAATTATTTAAAATATAATTCATTAATTAATTAAAATATAGTAATTAATTAATTAAAAATAATTAATTAAAATATAATTCATTCATTAATTAAAATATTGTAATTAATTAATTAACTAATT
>JANVCQ010000003.1:18955717-18968549 GCA_025531925.1 Erythroxylum plowmanianum
AAAGCTTGACAATACTTTTGAAGAGCCTATTTTCCAAGATCTTAATAAATAGGATTAGTAGAGTTAACATATAGGTCATATTTTTACCTTATTTAAGGGTTGCTTAGTCGAGTGTTGCCAACTCTCTCTTTGTTAAGGATCTTAAGCTTCTCCTTAATCATTTGAATCTTCCTCATTTATATGAATTGCTTGGTGCCTTCCACTATTCCATCGATTCCCCTATTCATCAAAGCCAGTTATACCATATAAGAAGTTGTTGAATCTAAAAGGGAATATTTTAGGTTTGCTCATATATGAGATGTCTATTATAATGAGTGAGTGATCAGAATAGTCTATGTTAGGGAATATTGTGAATGAATTAAGGAATGATTGGAACCATTATAAGTTTCCCATACTCTTGTCTAGTTTATTCTAAAAATCAGCTCCCTTTCTGTTTGTTGGACCAAGTGTAAAAATTGGCTCTGAAAGGAAATCCCTCCATACAAATTTCTTTTATGCATTTTTTGAAGTCACTGCAATAATTCTTCAAACAATTATTTCCTTCTGCCTCTTCAGGATGCAATATCAAGTTAAAAGAACCTAATGTGATCTACAGGAGTTGGATGGTTGAGGATAAATCCTTTAGTTTGCTCTAGAGATCTTTCCTTTGGAATTCATGACTAATTATGAAGTCAACCATACACCATATTGCTTTATATATAACAAATAGAAAATATAGAACTTTTATGCAACTTTGGTCATTCTAATCTTACTAACTTCCATTTATACTAAACGAGTCTTAAAATATGTTCAACATATGAAAAATTAGTTGTCAATATTATGTTTTGGTAAGACTTGAAATTAAAGTAATTTTTCATCCCAAACAACTTTTAAATAACTTTTAAATTAGTTAAAATAAAAATAAATGTACAAATATGTATGATCTTTTTAGTAGTTTTTCAGTTATAAGATTCATAAAAATATATGTGAAAGGGTTATAACACGTAGAATAGATCTTATTACGTGGTCCGGATCGTTTATGAAAAGGTTAAAAACGAAGAAAATGTTGAATATCTGATTTTGGTTCCATCTGAACTTCCGAAGTAGCTTTTGAGGTCAAAATTGAGTTCCAATCTTCCGGAACCTCTACGGAAAACGTTCACAGACACGTAGTTAATGCCTTTCTACAATTTTCTCAAGATGTAAGCGCTATTAACGAGTCAGAGGATTTGTATACTTATGAATGATATGAGCAACTACAAAAGACATTAATCTTTATATATAATTTTCATATCGGACTTTCCAATCATAAGCTCGAAATGGGTTCGATTCATACTAATTAGGATCCGTTTTTCTCCCAAACTTTGATTCGTTGATTTAGATCATTTATTAGATCACTTTATTATCTTTTTTATATCAAATTATATAATTTAACCGATAAGTCGGAAGAATTCCTTTCGATCTCCGTAGAAATATATATAAAGAGCAGGCGAAACAAGAGGATGGACGAAAAAAAGAAAGGACCAAAGAAGCGAATAACTAGGCTGGACTCGCTAGTCATTTCCTTCCCAGTAGCCAACCAAGCGTAGAAAATTCAGAAGACGAAATTTGGGCCCTGGAGTAGCGTACAGCAAATGGAAAGTTGTGAAAACCACGCTACCGTTACTGTCTTGCGTTGCGACTTGCGTGTGGGATAGGCAACCGATGCAATTAATTGATCCAGGTGAAGAAAATTCTTCCATCCTTTAACTGTTCTCCAACTCTCAGAATGAATTATACGAAACTCATGATTTCCCTTAATTGACAAATATTCGAATTTAGTTTTTTTTTTCCAAAGGAGAAAAGAGGAAGATTCCAAGAAATCTTTCAGCGCTTAAAACCATTCTTTCAATTCAAGTTTTAGTACCGGTTCAATTGAATGCTTTTGATAGAGAGCTTTAATTTTGAAATTATTAATTATGAATATAATACTATGCTACCATCATAACATACTAAATTTGTCTTAAGATTATAACTTAAAATAAGACAAATCAACTCTTAAATGTGGGAATAAATTTATAATTTTATCAAATAAATTTTTATTAATTGTGAAATGTATCATTTAAGAAAATTGGAATTTAAGTAATTATGATAGTCACATCATTTCACTCAATTGACAATTTTGAAGATAAGTGGTGCATAGTAAGGAAAATAAAAATGGTTATACAACGTGTATACTATTGATATATGTAATTCATCTTAGTAATGGTTACAAAGCTTTACAAACATCAACTTGTCAATGGATTTTCACGAGTATATTATCAAAAAGGCAAGGTGCGTAAAGCATATGAAATAAGCAAAGCAAGTTAGTAGCTCCTTTAAGAGCAAAATTGTAGTAATAACTACTAAACCTTTACGACTTTTGTATATAAATTAGTTCGAACTACCTAGAATTGTTAGTAGGTAAAAAGCATTATGCACTTGTGATTGTTAATGATTATAATAAATATCAATAAATACCATTTCTTACTTATAAATGATGAATGTTTTGATGCTCAAAAAAAATAATTGTTATGGTCAAAAAATACATGGATAAGATTCAAGGTAAATATTTGAAATAAAAGTAAACTTGAAAAAAAAACAAGGTAATTATAAAACCAACATATAAATTAGAAAAAGCAATTAGCTTTTACTTTACATTCAATAATTCATTATGCCATCTCATAAACATTACCAAATTCCCTTTGGATTTGGCTGAGCCGATTTAATTATCAAAATTTAATAATAAAAAAAATAAGTACATAATAATTCAAGTGATACTAGTATGAACAATAGAATAAAGTAATGTATTTACCTAGATATTTGAGATACGAAAACAGAAAATCATTTTAAATAGATATCAAGAAAAATTTCATGTAAATAAATCTAAAAATTATGGACATGAAAAATAAACTTATCTTCAATAATTAAGAATTATTGAAAAGAATATAGTGATCTACAATCTATATTATAAAAATGCTTTCTCAAATTTATAGTAATTACTGATAAATTTATTTATTTGAAATTCTATATTGATATTAGAAATAGTGTTTCTTTAGTTTTGCTATGGTGTTTGCATTTCCTGAAATCTACAGCAAAAGAATCAACTATGTTTCTGCAACGTTCTCTTCACACGAATAGTTCTATTAAAGAAAATCCGGCATTCTTCTGCTGTGCAGTCCCTAGCATTAAATTCACACAGCATCACCATAGTCAAGCACAAGAATGGTACACCATTATCTATCTTAGTACGCACTAAGCCTGCTTCTGACCCAGCAGAGCACAGCAAAGCTAGCCACAGCTCCAGCAGCAAGTGCTCCGGGTAGAACTGAATTATTGAAGGAAAGAAGCTCTCTGGTAATGTAAGACAACGTCCATCTGGACAAAAAATGCAGCCCACAAGTTCTATGGAACTTCTGAATGGAAAATTCCTACAAGGAAGCATGCTCTGATCAGTTGTAAGGTGATGCACATGTGCCCACTTGTATCACAAATCATTTTGAGTTCAAATGGTATAACATGCACTGGCTATGCCTGGTATTTATCTTATACAACTGAAGGATAAGGGAATTCAAGAAAAGTGGTCCAACCTAAGACAGATGATTGATGTGTGGGCCCCAATAGTGAAGCTTTTCTCACTTGGGCTGAAGTTTACCTAACTTATCAGCAAACGCAGCCACACTGCAACCATAGGCATCTAAAGCAAAATCCTGCAAACTTCCAAATGACCAATATTTGACTCAAAAGAGGACTCTGTCACCTAAGGCTTGCAAAACAAAAGTTTATTTGAGTATATCTCAAGACTCGCAAACTCAAGTGGCATTTACATCTTCAAATTGTCAAAAGCACAAGAGGACACTACAATTCCATGGACCACAGAAATCCTTCACAGGATCATAAAGATCAATGCACAAAAATCTGCAAAACAGTAGATGCAGATGTTAACGTGGCAAGTGTACCTCTCCAACTACCAGGGTTTGAATTCTTATTGGTGCATGAGGTGCAGAATTTCTATATGTACTTAAAAGTTTACCAATGCAGCCAAAAAATAAAAGATCTGCAAGTGTCTAGTGACTTGAACCTAGAGGGAAAAAGTATGCTGGGATAATCAATTCATTTTATCCACGAGAATGCTACAGAAAAAAATAGAATATAAATAATCCCAAAACAATTCTTCACTTGGTGCGAAGATAAAAAGAATATAAATAATCCCAAAACAATTCTTCACTTGGTGCAAGCATATTTTTTACTGACAGTTGCTACCGTGTTTCATGAATCAAGCTTAAAGGCAGGGTCATGTTCTGTAAAATGTTCCCTCTTTTCTCCATTATTCTTCATCATGAGCAGCGAAGAATACTTTTCTTGCTATCTGCTTTGCTTTCCTAATATATAAGGTATCACGCCTATCTACCAGGCGGAAGGTAAGATCTGTTGCATTTGGACCTTATTTCCTGTCATAACTAAAAAATCCAAATGCAAGCGAGAAGATTACTATGCTTGATTTATGCCAATACTTGATGGCCCAGGTCTATTACATCTATAGGGAAAACTAAATAGGAAAGGACTGCCCAAGCATTATTTTTCTATGAGCATCATATGCACAAAATATGACACATCCTTTTCAAATTTACGCATGCAAAAATGCTTCTTGATATATGATAGGTTAAGAGAAATTAACAAACAACAAAAAGAAACATAGAAATTACCCTTGGTAACTTGTTTTGTATAGCCAAATGCTCCACATGAAGTCTCACATTGGATGAAGCATGAAACCAAAGACTGCGATCAACCTCAGAATAGACACTGGCAACTATGTCAAATAATGTTTTTGCTCCACTTTCTATGGCTTTTAAGATAAACATTTCTCTACTCCTTCGATGCCTGAGGAAAGTAGTGCCAGAATGATGCAATTATCATTATGTTGCCTGCAGTATGGTTCAGTGAACTAATATTATGCTGGCTACATGACTTCATCCTTTATAGCATGTTTTATATGATTTATTCCCCATCATGATGAACCTCATGTGCTCAGTTGGTAAAACCACAACCTAGGTATGTGTTTCAAAGCCTTCCGTGAGCTTATACGATTAAGTTTGAGCATAATAAAATTATTCTTTAAGAATAATTATATTTAATCATTTGGCTGGGAAGGGAAAATAATTACCAATTACAAAGCAAGTCCCCAAGATCTTATAGGTAAATTTCGAAAATAAACTTAGTCAAAGAAGGGATTGATAAGGCATCAAAACAAAAAGAAAGTTGCTCATTTCATACTTGAGATATCCACAAAGCATGTGCTTTGGCCACAAATTGATCCTCCCATGCATTGGAATCAAAACATGTGGGGAAAGCTCAATAAACTTGTAGGTGGACTGGAAATAATCCTGCATATCCAATAAGTACTGAAAACATGAGATACATAAGCATAAAGTAAAGACTAGTGAATACCGTAATAGAGACCAGTTATTAAGGCCAACATATGTGAAGCCCAAGATGTGGAAGTTTATAAGCAGAAAAATAAGAAGGGTAAAGAGGGGAGATGAGAGTAGTAGAGTGAAAAATAAATCTATTGAGCTCGAGATAGTTACGTAGGGAGAGAATAAGAGGAGTGAGGAATACAGGAGAAAGTTTAGTTTTGGTAAAGTTTTCTGTTATAACAGAGGGATATTCTCTCTAGGAGGAGCTCAGGCTCTAGACATTCTTTTGTTAGGATTGTTGGCTCTTTTTCTTCTTAATAATCAATTATATTTCTACCTTTATCATTTGGGGAATTCATCAATTGGTCCGACCTGGCAGATAGTTCACCAATGCCCCCAAAAATGACAGATAGGATGGATTTATTGGAGAATCGCGTTAAAGCATTGGAGGATTCCGTTCTATCTTCGTTGGAGGATTTCAAGCAACCTTTATTGCTGGAAATCAGCAAGGGGTTGGGACGTGAAACTAGGGGAAGCTCTAGTAGTGGTGGTGGTGGTGGTTCCCATTCTGGTGGGAGTAGAGGTGGTTTTGACGAAGTTGGTGCCTCCAAAATTTTGGGGGATAACTCCGACAAGTACCATATGGCAGTGAAGAAGATAGAACTCCCGTTTAATGATGAGGACCCCGTTAGTTAGATTACATGGGCAAAGATCTATTTTGAGGTCCAAAACACTACCGATGACATCAAAGTAAAGCTAGCTAAGCCCAGTATGGAAGGACCAACGGTTCACTGGTTTAACGCGTGAAATAGAGGACCATCTCACCTGACTCAGGTTGAAGCAGGCATTGATTGAGAGATACAACGGTCGTCGGTGTGACAATCCATTTGAGGAGCTTTCCGATTTGTGTCAAATTGGGAGTGTAGAGGAGTATATCACAAAGTTTGAACTAATCTCGTTGCAGGTCAGTCACTTGCCAGAGGCACAATATATTGGGTTCTTTATCGGAGGTCTCTCTTCTGAACTGCATTGTAGGTGCATACCTTTAATCCACAGACTCACTCACAAATGATGAAGGTTGCTCGCAATTTGGAGGTAGAGATGTCAGTTGGAGATCGTGATGCTTGGAAACCACGCATTTCTGGTCATTCTTATGGGTTTCATTTGAACAATCGAGGTAACCCGATGGTTAGAGAACAAGAGGGGAGGACCCAATTGGGTCGCACTAGATCCGTGGGCTCGGGATTAGCGAATGAAAATAGGGCTAAATCACATTTGGGAAGTTCCCTTGGGTCCACTGACAGGGGAATGACATTGTCGTTCTGTGTTTCTCATTCACGACTAGACAAGAAAGGGGGAGCTGGCAGTGATCAGAGTAAGGGGTTGAAACACCTTACGTACCCAAAACTTATGAAGAGGAGATCTTAGGAGTTGTGTTTTCAATGTGGGGATAAGTTTCACCCATTACATCAGTGTCCAGAAAAACAATTACAATTGTTGATATTGGGGGATGATGAGAGTCCCAGTGAGGGAGAGGTGCTGGCAATGGAGATTGACGGGCACGAAGAAGACGATGAGGAATCTTTTGGGTGTAAGGCTATGGGTACATGTGGAATCACCAACAAAATTATGGAGGAAATGAAGACATTGAAGTTAGAAGGGAAATTGAGGGGAGTTTCTGTGTGGGTTTTGGTGGATAGTGGTGCCACTCATAATTTCATCTCTCCCCAGGTAGTTGCTGCTTTGGAGTTTCCAGTTACTCAGACTAGGGAGCTTGGGGTCAGATTGGGAAATGGTCACAAGATTTTTGTCAAAGGTAAATGTTCAAATGTGCTGCTTCACTTTGGAGAAATTGATATGACTGTGGATGCTTATATGATTGATTTGGGAGGATTGGATGTGGTGTTAGGAGTGACTTGATTGAAAAGTTTAGGGAAGGTAGTTATGGATTGGGCAAAGCTGTCAATGTCTTTCTAGTGCCAAGGGAGTTCAGTGTTGCTACAAGGTCTAACTAAGAATACAGGTCCTTTGCGTAACAAAAAAGGGGACTTGACCTGTTCCTCCTCTTTTCATGGGCTGATATAGGGAATAGAGGGTGTCGATGATTAAGGAGGGGAAGTTTCTGCCAATGACTTACTAAGCAGTGAGCAACAAAGAGCTCTCAACAAAATTATAGAAACATTTCCGGAGGTATTCACTGAAAGGAGGGATCTCCCTCCAACAAGGTTAACAGAGCATGGTATTGAACTGCATCAAAGGGTTGGTCCAATAAATGTACGCCCATACCGTTACCCGCATTTGCATAAAAATGAGATCGAACGGCAGGTTGGGGAATTGCTTCAACAAGGGGTTATACGGCATAGTTCTAGTCCTTTCTCAAGCCCAGTAATTTTGGATAAGAAGAAGGATTCCACATGGCACATGTGTGTTGATTACCATGCCCTTAACAAGTTTACTGTTCTGGATAAGTACTCAATTCTAGTAGTGGATGAATTATTTGATGAGTTGAATGGAGCACATTACTTCTCTAAATTGGATTTGAAGTCAGGCTATCATCAAATTAGAATGAAGGAGAAAGATGTTCACAAAACCGCTTTCCGTACTAATGAGGGTCATTACGAATTCCTTGTGATGCCTTTTGGATTAATGAATGCACCCACCACTTTTCAAGCCACAATGAATCAGGTTTTTAAGCCTTATCTACAACAATTTGTCCTATTATTTTTTGATGACATACTCGTTTATAGTAAAGATTAGGCCACTCGCTTGTTTCATTTGGCACTAGTACAATTATTGTAGCAACAATGTTTTTTGGCCAACAAGAAGTGTATGTTTGGGGGGGAGCAAGTGGAATACTTGGGTCATGTGATTTTCAGAGCAGAGGTGTCAATAGATCCAGTCAAGATTAAAAGTATTGTGGAGTGGCCGGTACCTCGCAATGTTAAAGGTGTTAGAGGGTTCTTGGGCTTAACTAGTTATAATCGTAAATTTATCAAGGGATATGGTAAATTGGCCACGCCCTTGACTGAATTAACAAAGGAGGAGGGTTTTCATTGGGGAAAGGAAGAATATCTTGCTTTTGATAGATTGAAAGTGGCCCTGACTTCTGCACTGGTACTATCTCTTTCGATCTTTACTCAACCTTTCTAGATCGAATGTGATGCTTCAGGTAAAGGTGTAGGAGCAGTGTTGATGCAAGACAAAAAATCTATAGCTTATTTCAGTAAGGCCTTGGTTAATCAGAACTTGTCCAAACCTGTGTATGAAAAAGAGTTGATGGCTTTGGTTTTGGCGGTGCAGCATTGGTGACATTATCTCTTGGGTCGCAGTTTTGTGATCTTTACCGATCCAAAGGGTTTGAAACATCTGTTGCAGCAGAGGGTAGCTAGTTGTGATCAACATAATTGGATTTCAAAGTTGTTGGGATACCATTTGGAGGTAATTTATAGCTAGTTGTGATCCATTTGGGTTACTGCAACCACTACGGATTCCACAACAAGTATGGGAGGATATTTCTCTTGATTTCATTACCGGGTTGCCAAAATCTAAGGGTATGATGCAATCTTAGTTGTGGTGGATTGTTTGTCGAAGTATGCCCATTTTGTGCTCCTTAAACATCCATATACTGCTGGATCTGTGGCTGTCATTTTTGTTAAAGAGATCACTCTCTTGCATAGCATGCCACAATTAATCATCAGTGACAGATATCCCTTATTTGTCAGTAACTTTTGGCAAGAGTTATTCAAGCTCCAAGGAACAACGTTGAAAATGTCTTCTTCTTACCATCCAGAAACCGACGGCCAAACTAAGGTGGTTAATAGGTGTTGGGAGACGTATCTAAGTTGTTTTACATCCGAGCAACCCAGGGAATGGCAAGGTTGGTTGTCTTGGGCAGAATTGTGGTATAACACCAACTTTAATATTTCTACGGGTATCACCCCCTTGGGGTTGTGTACAGAAGAAAGCCTCCCACTATTGTTAGGTTTGTGTTAGGGGAAACTAAGGTTGAGGCTGTGAGTAGAGAATTACAAGACCGTGATGAAATTTTGAGATAACTGAAGTATAATATGTTGAAAGCTCAAGAGCAAATGAAGTGTTATGCTGACAAACACAGAAAATTGCAAGTGTTCAAGGTAGGAGAATGGGTCTTTTTGAAGCTGCGTCCACATAGATAGCAAACCGTAGTGAGAAGAATTAATCAGAAGTTGGCACCTCGTTATTATGGTCCCTATCAGATTTTGGAGAAGTATAGTAATGTGACATATCGCTTAAATTTACCACCACAGTCACGGATTCATCCGCTTTTTCATGTGTTGCAGTTAAAGAAAGCAACTGGACAATATACTGCCAAAGTAGAATTGCCTACAAAGTTGGAAGTTGCCGCTGATGGAGTTATTGAGCATGTTAAGTTTCTAGCGCGTAGGGGCTTTTCAGTGGCAAGTGTCAACCAGCAATAGTTAGTAGTTTAGTGGAAGGGAAGTGCGGAGGAAGATGCTACTTGGGAGGATGCTATGACTCTTAATAGCCAATTTTCTAACTTCAGCCTTATGGACAAGGATGAATTTGAAGACGATGGCAGTAATAGCGACCAGTTATTATGGCCAACATATGTGAAGCACAAAGATGTGGAAAGTTATAAGCGGAAGAATAAGAAGGGTAAAGAGGGGAGATGAGAGTAGTAGAGTGAAAAATAAATCTGCTTAGCTGGAGTTAGTTACGTAGGGAGAGAATAAGAGGGGTGAGGAATATGGAAGAAAGTTTAGTTTTGATAAAGTTTTCCGTTATAACAGAGGGATATTCTCTATGGGAGGGCTCTGGATACTCTTTTGTTAGGGTTGTTGGCTCTTTTTCTTCTTAATAATCAATTATATTTCTACCTTTATCATTTGGGGAATGCATCATACTACCACCTTCTTTGTTCATTTTATACCTCTTGCAACGGTTTATTATTCTTATTTTACAGACATTTATCATTACACTCCATGTTAAGGAGGATATTGACACACGTCAGATTCCTAATGATGTTATAAACTACCACTCCTTTTCAAACTTTCAGCATTTGTGAATGAAGGGACAAAGTCCAGGTCTAGATGTGTGGTAGAATAATCTACATTTGCAGTCCCAGTACATGGGACAAATGACATTCATTTTTGTGTAGGAGTTAGAATATGTTTGACGGAAAATAAAAGAGAAAAATAAACAAAAAGAAAGATATTTTAGCAATCTTGAATGATCAAATTAATAGACAAAGTCCAAGGTCAGGAAAGAAGGATATAGAAATATGTTTGTCTATATGTGGATAGGTTAACCAGCCTACAACCACGCTTGGGTGAATGAGATTGAATGGTTTGTAATATACCAGGATTCCCTATAAAACACCAATTCAAGTTCTTACTTGATAAACAGATTAACTACTCGGATCTTTAACTATCAAACACCAATTCAAGTTCTTACTGAGTATTTTCCAGCTATTAGACTGATTACAGACATTCCCTT
The DNA here is from genome assembly GCA_025531925.1 of Erythroxylum plowmanianum. NCBI lineage: Eukaryota > Viridiplantae > Streptophyta > Magnoliopsida > Malpighiales > Erythroxylaceae > Erythroxylum > Erythroxylum plowmanianum. Next base: position 18,966,628 of record JANVCQ010000003.1, read on the forward strand.
GAAAATTCTTGGTAGCTTGACCTTTGTTCATAGTCGTGATTTGAAACTTTCCAAACTAGATACTAGAGCACATAAATGCATATTTGTAGGTTATCCCACTAATCAAACAACAGTGTGTGTCTCGTTGCTAAGCATTAAAATAATAAAAAAAAAATGCATATAAATATAAATACGTAACAAAATACATAATATAATAAACATAACACAAGGCAAAAAGTAACAATAAAAGATAGAGTAAGTAAATAAATACACAAACCAAAAAGAAGAAAAATACAAGAATAAATCAAACAAGCTCTTATAAACAAATAATTAGGCTAAGTAAGAAATTGTTTAGAATAAATAACTAGAAGGGAAGTACTACGTAATAAAAATTTATGCTAAATACAAGATATAAGATTCGAAGGAAAATATTCAAAAAACCTAAGAGAACAAGAATGTCCTCTCCAAACGAGATTCTTTACTCGTATCGTAGTACACTAAGGTTTTTTATTGCAGGTCATGCCTTCCGTAAGTTCCAGCTGAGCTAAATCATTTTTTATCACTTTCCCCCAATTTTTCTCAAGCCTTCCTTTTTTTCTTTACAATTTCTAAATACTATTTTCTCGTATCTTCTCACTAGAGCATTAAAGTGTCTCTTTTTAATGTCTAAACCGCCTAAGTTTCGTCTTTCTTAATTTTTCATTAATACTAACCGTCTTTAATTTGTCTCTTACTATTTCATTCTTATCTTTATCTCTTTTAGTAAGGTTACACATTCAATGAAACACCTTCACCTCCACCACTATTAGCTTATAACGATGCATCTATTTGTGTTCATGAATGTTACTTTCTTTGAAGGTACTTCATACTATAATAACTACCATTGTCAAGGGAGCAAAATATCAGTGAAGATGGGTTCTTAGATGGTTTAGATCTCAGGTTTGAGTTTTTTTAGAGTGATATTTCTCATGATCATTCATAAGCAAATGAAGTAAATATTGACAATATTGTATCAGTTAATAAACAACCTGTGACAATGCCGTCACACAATGATAATACTAGAAGCATGGAGATGTATGAGAAACAATACAAAGGTTTTGTATATTCAAAGGAACACCTGGTAGAAAAAGGAAGGCAAACCATTTCGTAATATCTTCATGAGTCTTACCAAAGGTTAGATTTAAAAAATAATGACGTTTCCACAAATATTCATGTTTGTAAAAGTATTCCTGTAAGTGATTCTAAGATAAACTCTTCTTAAATCGATCTCCCTCTAGTTCCGAGGAAAAATATTAGATCTTGTACACAACATCCTCTCTCTGACTTTGTGTCTTGGCAAAATATTTTACCTATGTATTATACCTTTATTTCATAAGCATCTAGTATTCCTGTTCCTAATAGTATTCAAGAGGCTCCAAAGTTCCTAACTAGAAAGAAGCTATTCTTGAAAAGATGAAAGCCTTGGAGAAGAATGCAATTAGGGAAGAAGTCAATCTACCAAGTGGAAACAAAAGGTTGTTGGTTGTCAATGGGTATTTACTCTAACATTCAATTATGAAGGATCCTTAGAGAGGCACAAGGTTGGGTTTGTTGCTAAAGGATTTACCCAGACATATAGCATAGATTATTCTAAGATTTTTTCACCCGTGGCAAAGTTAAACACGATTTGAGTCCTTTCAATTGCTATTAATCTTGACTGGCTTTTGAATTAATTAGACATAAAGAATGCTTTCTTGAATGGATATCTAGAAGAAGTATATTTTAGATCTCTTAAAAGAGACTAGAATGAGTGAATGCAAGCCTTCAGACACTCCAGTAGAGTTTAATGTCAAACTTGGAGATGTTAAAAATGGAATCCCAGTAGACACCGGAAGGTACCAGAGATTGGTAGGGCAACTGATCTGCTTGTCTCATATACAACCTGATATTGCCTTTACTGTAAG
>JANVCQ010000003.1:19022567-19033735 GCA_025531925.1 Erythroxylum plowmanianum
TTTTTCAAGGCATAACATAATCATCAATCATCAAGCAATTTCCAACATTCACAACTAAGTCAAATTCAAGCAATCAACATACACACATAGGTAAGAATTTGCTCAATTTCACAATAACCATAAATACATTACCCACCTAATTCGCTTAAAAATCCAAGCTCAAGATTGTCTTTCCTCTTGCTCTTGGGTAGAATTCTCTTGATTTCCTAAAACAACCAAGGTTCCATTCAAAACAACATTCTAATAAAATTCATAAGCCTCAATAATCAAAAAATGCAATAAACACAAATTAAGTTCAAACCTAACCTACCTATAGTCCATCTAGGTTAGAAAACTCAAAACCTAGTTTAGAAACCCTAAAATCAAATGGGTTCTCTTAAATCATCTTCTTCTATCACAACCCTTCATTCTCTACACAAAAACCCCTTTCTTTCTCTAACTCCTTCTCTAATAAAGCAAGAAGAAAAAGATGGACTTACCTTGACAAGATGATTTCCTCTTCTTTTTCCTTTTTCTTTCTTTCTCTCTCACGATTTTCTCTTCTTCTTCCCTAGCTTCCATGATTCTTCTTCTTCTTCTCCTCTCTTCTTTCAAGTTTTTTTCTCTCTTTTCTTCCCTTTCTCACGACTTCTCTCTTTCTTTCTTATTTCAAAATCATTTATTTGGTCCTTTTCCCATTTTACCCTTCATTTACTTTGTCCTTCCCATTTTACCCTTTATGTCTATTAAAACTAACATCTTATACTTCTAACTCCTTCCAAAAATCCAGACCTTTTCTAATCAAGTAACTGAAGGAATTTGATAACACTTCCTTCTAGAAAAATGTTCATCATTGTCTTAAGTTTTTAGTGACACCAAAATTATTCAATTTGGATCAAAAATTTGAAAGTTATACCCCAAACATTTTTGGACTGTTTTTATGCTGAAATAATATTCGATGCTCAACTTCTATCCAAAACTTGAAATTCTTAAAGATTGAATTAAAACTCAATTACATAATACAATTTGTATCCCTATATTTCTAGTTTACTCCAAATAAAAAATCATCTCATTTGGATAACTAGAAAAAAGTTATGGCTAAAACACCGAAGCATACTTAGTGAACATGTTTCAACTACAGTTTTCAGCTTTTAACTTCCAACATGTCACATATAACCCATCTTGTACCTAAACCATCTTTTCTAATTCATTTCAAATTTAAGAATTCTCCTTTTTCTTTATACATGACTAATTGCCAATAATTTCTCATTGAATAGTTCTAACTTCCAAAAAAAGTTCGAGGTCTAACAGCAAGGATCAAAATTGTGTTTCTTCCTTGGTCTCATCAACTACTACTAAACGTTTATTAAAGGATATTCCTCCCTCGCATCTCCACTCAACGATTTATTGAAGAAGAATAGAGCATGGAATTGGGATGCAAGATGTGAAAAGCATTTGAGGCCCTAAAGAAGAAGTGATAGAGGAACACTTATATTGACACTTCCTAACTTCACTAAGCCATATGAGGTATATACCAATGCCTTCGATTTTGCACTTGGTGGTGTTTTGATGTTGGATGGACATCTAATTGCTTATGAGAGTTGTAAGCTAAATGATGCTAAACGTCGATACACCATCTAAGAAAAAGAGATGACCTTAGTGGTGCATTATTTGCAAATTTGGAGACATTACTTATTAGGATCCAACTTCATGGTGAAGATCGATAATATTGCCACTAGCTATTTCCTAACACAAAAGAAGCTAACACCAAAGTAAGTTAGATGGCAACCCTTCTTGGTGCAATTCAACTTTGTGATGGAGTACAAGCCCAGAAAGGTCAACCTAGTTATTGATGCCCTTAGTAGAAAAGAGGAGCTTGTCGCCATCATAAGGTCAAAGTTTTCCTCTAGTTGGCAAAATAAAGATAGACTTGAACAAAACTCGCAAGCCAAGACTTTAGTGGAGTTAGCTAAACTTAGGGAGACACGACAATTTTGGCTTCAAGATAGCATACTTATCACTAAAAGCGATATAATTTATGTCCCTAAATGGTAAGAGCTGTAAAAGGAAATCATTAAGGAGCTTTATAACTTCAAGTGGGCGGGACATCCTGGAGTAATTTGCACATTGGCTCTTATGAAGTGCACATATTATTAGCCCTAAATGCATGATGACATCAAGCTCTATGTAAGGGCATGTCTTTTATATGCCAATAAGAAAAAACGAATCAATGCCAACTAGCAAGTTTACTAGAGCCATTACCTATTTCAGAGAAGCCATGGGAGAGTATCTCTATGGATTTCATTACAAGCCTACCAAAGTCTAAAGGATGTAGTAACATCATGATAGTGGTAGACCATTTTAGCAAATATGATGTTTTCATCCCTATACTGATGAAATTCATAGTCGAGGATGCCACACTCTTATTCTTTAAGCACGTGGTGAAGTATTGTGGTATTACAAAGACAATTGTGAGTGATCGAGATAATCACTTCATAGTGTCATCACCAATACGTTGCTTTTATACGAAAAATAGGGTTTTTAGTGAGTGGTGTCTCATAATCGTGAGTCAATACTCACAACTATGACAAGTTAATTACATAGACGTGACTCCTTCTCCTTGTTCTTTTTTTCTTGCTCCGTCATTCATCTTCTTTGTATTTTCAACATGTGTCTCATCTTTCTTGAGATTCTCTTGTCTTCTCTTGCTTTTAATCTTCTTGTTCTTACTCCTTGAAGACAAGTGAGTATGAATCTTTCAAAAACGACCCGTATATAGTGCTTTCGACTCACTTCAACTCTTTTTCTTCCAAATTGTGCCTAAAATCACATAAGAGTCAGTGAGTATCTTAAGCATTTTCATATTAATAATCACTAAATGTTATGGAATAAATTCATAATCAATTAGGCACATATCAATTTTCTCCATACTTAGCTTTTGACCATCCTCAGGAAAAACATCAAAATTAAGATCATAGACCTAAAACATTGACTCATTTCCCATATATTCTAAGAATACATAATCATAAGCTAATAAGTGTAAATTGCATCATCTTTTAGGGCATAGTTTGATATGTGATTAGATGTTAATTCGATCATTTAATAATGCTTAGGTTAGAATGATGTTAGTTTGTTAATTATTTGTGTTTTAATTGTTTTATGAGTTAGTACAAGCTTTTGAGCTTAAATATTATATTTTTGAGGTACTTTGATATGTTTGCTAGTGTTTCAGGGTCAATAGGAGTTTTGGAAGACATTTACTCCTAAACAATGCCTATGATCATGCCATGATTGTGATGGAAGGATCAGATGTGGGCCACGATCATGGTGGCCCACATCGAGCTAACATGCAGTCACTTATGAACTTAACATTTTGAGGCACTTTTTGGACCTTTCGGACCCCAAAAGACCCTAAAGTTACCCAAAAACATAAAAGACTATTTAAAGAACATTAAGAGGAGCATAAAAGGAGCTTTTTTCATTAGCCACACTTGAAACCTTAAAGAGAGAATACCGAGAGAGAGAAAAAAGAAGAAGAAAGAGGAAGACGAAGCTGACTCGACGTGCTTCCCAGATAAGAGGTTTCCTATTGTCGCTACCTTCTGTCATCTATTCTAAGTCATTATTTTCTTTTTGTTTCAATTTCATTTATATATAGAATTGAGATGGATAATATGATGATAGGATTTCGAATATTGATGATGTTCTAAACTCTCCTTCGAGATTTTATTTTGATTTAATGATAATTTAGTCGATTGTGTTTATTGGATGAATGTCATGATTTAATTACGTTATTGCATAATTCGACAATAAATGGAGAGGGTGAACTTAATGAAAAATGATTAAATCAGATTAATAAGAGTTAGGTGATTTAATAGAAACCGTGACAAATCATAATGGTAATTGTGCAGAGAGAGATCTAGTAATGTTCTGATAGTTTATTAGAATGCTTCAGATCTAATTAGAGTTTAAGATAATTTGTGAATTTACAAATTCTATAATTTGATTAGGATTTATAATTTAGGTTTTAATGGTTATAACTCGAGAGAGAGTAATCAGCCCTAGGATAATCTAGAACTGACACTTCGTTGACACATAATCAGCTAGGTTAGCATTAATGATAAGTAAAATCCCTTTGCTCATGATTTGGTAAATTCCTTAGGTTGATTTTTATTGTGATTGTATGTTGCTAACTTGTTAATACTTTGTTGTTTAATTTCTAATTTGATTGGTTAAACTCAATTCTCGTAATTAATTTTTAGTTGTATCTTTTATTTTCAATTTCATAGTTTTTTTGCCTTAGATTTTAAGATTAGATTACTATCCTTCCTCGTATGAACAACACCTTTAATATTACGCTACGAACTATATGCTTGCAGAATATTGAGGGTTTATAAGATTAAAACTTATCTTGATCAAGTTTTTGGCGCTTACTGGGGAGGTGTAGAATTAGTTTAATTCTTGTAGTCTAAGACATTTCACTATCTTTTATGATTATAGTACCCAATCACAAGAAGAAGAGAAAAGAGTGTAGATAGTTTGGGCAAAAAGTCGAAAACATATTGATTTGGACATCAAAAGGCAGTGATGAAGAATCTAAAATATTAGATATCAATAAGAGAAAAAAAGAATGATCATGGAGGATATATATTATAGAGAGTAAAGGACTTTTGCGGATTTCAATAAACCTTAATTTAGTTAGAGAAATTATCATCCTTATATGAACACATACACTTTGGGGTGGCAAAACCACCAAGATTTCTATTGGTCTAACAATGTAAGTACTCACTTGACCTTTTAAGATTTCAGCAAGATGAGTCAAGTTTATGGGATTTCAAATTAGACAAAATCATGTATAAGCTAACGGACATAGAAGAGACCTAGAAAAGACTAGAAGAGCAATTTGATCAAATAACATAAAATCATGCCTCTTCTATTCACAACCTGGAGATTCAAGTGACACAACTTTCTTGTGAAATTCGTAAGAGAAGTGTGGAAGACTCTCTAAATAACATGGAATTACTTCAATGAGAATAATATGAGGCTATCATACTTAGAAATGAGGAAGGCAAGAAAAACCAGTGGGAAATCAAGCTAAACCCCATCTTGTAGAAGACCAAGAGATGAAGAAAGAGGATAAAGAAAAGAATGATAACCCTCCCTATTATTCTCTACATCTTGGTATACCATGCTTGAATGGTAATGTTGTCGCTTGCAACCAAATTAATTCCAACTCTAATAATGAAATATCTAGTTAATGAAGAGTTGAGATCATTCCCACGAGGAATCTATTGGTAAATATTATACGAGTTGAAAACTAAAACAAATTGGGGGTTGAATTAACGTGATTTTAAGAAATTAAAAATTGCAAAATTAGAAATAAACGAAAATATTCAGATTTGGAAAATTAATAACAATCCTTAGTTTCGGGTCACCTAAGTTATCAAACTAGTATAGATCATCAATATAAAATTAAATACGTTAACAAATACTCATTGGGTGATGTTCTCCCTTAAGATTAAATGAATAAAAACATGTATTCTAATCACTCTTATTAACCAACAACCTAGATACGATCTTACATTTGATTGATTAATAACTTTAAGAAATAAGAGAATCAGTGAGCAAAACAATACACACATGATATGTATTTAATCTAAATAGTATCTTTCTTAGAATTTCCAATCCCTAATATAAAGATGGTAATCCTAATTGCCACTTTGGATTAGCAAAACTAAATGTCAAATCCTGCTAATTTGGCTATAAATTAAATCAATCAATTCCTAGTTGCATACCTTAGGGATCAATCAATTCAATTATAAAAAGTAATAAGGAAGACACTTAATTTTCATCAATGAAATAAACTTTATTTAGAAAATCTTACACATACTAGACGATAACGTGGTTCCCTTTAACCAAGAAGAAGGATTTAACTTCTCATAATAGAGGTAAAAACTAACAAAAAAATAGTAGAACACATAGTCTCCATATCTAGACTTTTCTAGAAAAATACAAAAACTCTAGGTAAAACAAAACAAAAACAGAAAGTGTGAAGATGATGTAACTAGATGTCCTCCCTCTTCCATCTCATCGTTATCTTCATCAGATACACTTCTCCTCCTAATCAGGTAGCAAATCCCCCACAAAAGACAACAACTTGATTCCTAAAATAATTAAAATCCTAGGTGTATCGAATCTGTTTTCAAATCAGATTCTGCAGATAAGCTTTTCCTTGCACGTGCCCATGCTTAGTCAATTATTTTTTTCCTAACTAGAAATTCGAATTGCCTTTACTTTTCTTGCTTCTTTTTTATTCAAATTCTTCTCCCATTTGTTGAAAATTATTTGAGAACAATTAAGAAACAAGTTCATTAATTTTAAATAAAAATTTCAACACATTAAAAAGATTTATATCCAAAGTTAGCACTAAAATAACAACTTATCAAATTCCCCCACACTAATCTTTTATTCGACGTATATTTACAATCAATTGGCCATCTAATCTACTTCTTTTATTCCAAATCTCATAACAGTAAATAGTGCACACTTCTAGAGTTAAAAAATTTTGTAACCAATGAATACTCTAGAGTTAATCATTCAAGTAATATAAACAAAGTCAATTTAAGGCAATCATATTTCAAAAACTAGCACATAATTATAGTGAACTCTCACTGATTGAATTTCACTCAAATCACTCAAGTGTTTGTTGGTTTAGTATTTCACTCAAATTCTTCGAATGCAAATATTCTACTATATGCTTGCTTTTTCATCAACTTTTCACCACTTGAAACACAAACATGCACAAATCAAAAGGACTTTATTCAAGGTTGTATTGGGTTATAGGTAAAGGTAAGGATTGATAAACGGAAAAGGGTAAGAATCATAAACATTAGCAAAGCACCTAACCACTTGTGGAGACACAAATTCAATCACAAAGGAGTCAACGATGTCATTTCGTAGAGATAGATTACTCCATAAATTGTTTTCCACTGCTGTATTATTATTTTTCTTTTCCTTTATTTTCTCTTTTTTTATCGATGTACTGATATTTATAGACAGCGGTACAACACACAATTCAAATCTAAATCTCTTTAATTTCCTTTCATCTTTTTCTTGTCCTTGCTTTCTATATCTCTCCAAATAAGTTTGATATAAATTATGGTTAGAATGCCTTCTTACATTTATGATGGGTGAAGATATAAGAGTTTTTAGTTATTTATTGTGGGTTTATCAAGAAAAAGGGTTCATCTCAAAAAGTTTAACAAAGGATATTGAATTAGGTTGGCTTTTTAAGCTAAAGTGTTAAAACAAAGATGGCCTTTATCATTTTTATGCACGCATGTATGGATGCAATCTCAAATCGGTCCCAAGCAAGTTCTAGAGAAAAATTCACCTTAGAAGATAATCACACACCAAAGAAATACAGATTGATATAGATGATTCAATCTTTTAGGCCCAAAAGCTCACAGGTTAATGCAGTTCACCATAATTATACACCATGTTTAATCATATGATTGCCAAAACTTGACTAGGTGTATACACTTGTATTTCTTAACTAAGTGGCATCTATTGTCCTAAAATAAATTTAACTCAAGTTATGTGCACTACTTAAGTCATTAAAAATGCAAGTCTAGAAAGTGTCAAAGTTGGCTAATCAATTGCAAACAAATCAATAAGCATTCAAAAATTTTCAACAAAGATTCCTAACTATCGGTTATATGGAACATACCCCAACCCTATACCTAATTCATACATTATTCCCAATGTAATGACATAATATAAAAGAAGTGAAAGAAATGAAAGAAGAGAGAAAAGAAAGCTTCTTTATTAGTTGAGCACTGAAATCCTCGGGTTGGTGGGTGAGGAGATCCTTAATGTGCTAATATGCCATCAAATTGTGCTCCATACGGTGCATCCAACGTTCCAGTCAAGTTAGACAAGTGTCTAACTTGGCTTGGGAAGGCTGGCTACTATTTGGTGTATCTTTAACAACTCAACTTCTTCTGGTCGGACGTGGGTTGAAAGGGATAGCTGGACTTGGATTAGTGAAGGATATCCTTCCATGACTCATGACCACGATTCCCATCTTGCACAAACATTCCATATCCAACTGTTCTGTGACACAAGCCACAATCATGCCAACATTGTCAATGTCCAATAAATCCAAATTAATGACCAATTGAGTGATGTAGGATCCTAATATTAATGGTATAGATTTCTTATTTAACACAGATTGAAATTGTGTCAAAAACCAAAAACCCAAATTAACAGGAATTTGTCTATCTATACACCATAAAAAATTAAATGTTAGCCTTAAAAAATGTATCTACAAAATCTTGACGCCTTAAAAAATTGTATGCTAAGAGTTGATGTATGATTTTGAAAGCAGGATTTTTTAAATACGAACTCTTAGATGCACTGGCATTATATGGATGAGGGTTGACGAACTATTGAGTCCATAATTTAGATGCATGAAACTCACTATGATAGTCACAGCGGGAACTTACAAATGATTCATTTCTAACATCATCAGCTGATATAAATCTTATAGCCATGTTAAATTCAGCAACAAATAAAGAAAATTTCTTACCCATAAGTCTAAATTCGACAATTCCTTCAGTAAAAAAATTGAATTCTTCATGAGAATTAAATTAAAATGTGTTGTAAAATTCTCTTATTAATTCAACATACACAGGGCAGTCAATTTTAACAAACACATTCCAACAAATTTGTCCAACCAATTGTTCAAAGGAATCACAAACTTGTAAAGCTTCAAGAGTGTCGGTAAGAACATACTTACAAGGATAGATTTTTCATTGGCTTAGTTACTGAAATCTTTAGTTGTCCTCTGGCAATTGAAAAAAAGTGAAAGCTCCACTTCTTGAATTCCATTAGCTTTGGTTCTCAACTCACTTACCTTTCTGACAAAGGTAAAAGTCAACAAAAAAATAGCAGAACATAAAGTCTCCATATCTGCACTTTTCCAAAAATATGAAAACTCTAGCCAAAACTAGAAAAATAGCAGAAAACATAAAGATGATGAAACTAGATGTCCTCCCTCTTCCTTCTCATCGTTATCTTCATTAGATACACTTCTCCTCCCAATCAGGTAGCAGATCCCCCACCAAAAGACAACAACTTGATTCCCAAAATAATTAAAATCCTAGGTGTATCAAATCTATTTTTAAATTAGATTATGCAAATAAGCTTTTTCCTTGCATGTGCCCACGCTTAGTCAATTATTTTTCTGCCAACTAGAAATTTGAAGTGCCTTTACTTTTCTTGCTTACTTTTAATTCAAATTCTTCTCCCATGTTTTGAAAATTATCTAAGAACAGTTAAGAAATAAGTTTATTAATTTTAAATAAAAATTTCAACACATTAAGGAGGTTTATATCCAAAGTTAGCACAAAAATAACAACTTATCATTGAACATCCAAAAAACTTAAGTAGATGTCCATGAAGAGAACCTCGTCATTTGGATTAGTGATGAGTAAGTGACATTCAACATGAATGATATATTAAAGAATCTAGAGGAGGGTGAATCATTCAGAAAAATTCATGTGCTCGAATCTTTGAAAGAATGAGAGGGTGGAGAACAATTGACAACAGACATCAAGTTTGAAGAAGCTATGGAAGTCTTTCTTCAAGGAGCTAAAGAAGAAGAGGAGATAAGGGTAATAAGGAAGAATAAGAAGAGAACAAATCACCCCTTATTGGGAAAACTATTGGATTCTAGAGAAGATTCAGGGAATTTTGTTACTTCTTATTTTGTTAACAATTTGCTCGAAAAAAGGACATTACTAAGTTTAATTGGTTTTCATAGTTTTTTCAATATTGTTCTTCTAATCATTTTGCAATTTGTAGCTTACTTACAGGCTATAAAACTGATGTTGAAAGAAAAGGGTGAAAGCCAGCCACTCATAATTAATCTCGACTGAGTTTCCAATGATATAAGGTCAAACTAATGATCATAAATTAGCACGTTCAGTAGTTAGATTTAAATTTTATGTTTAGTTAGATTTTTTTGAATTTTAAATAAATTTTTAATAATTTGAAATGATCTGGGATTACTAATTCTCTTACTCTCTTTAAGTAATTCCAAGATAAGACAACAATCTAGAGTGTTAAGCAGATTTGGTCTTAACACCTCACCATCATCACCTTCATCACTGTAAGGTTTTGTTTCTAGCCCTTTTCTTTCTAAATTTAGTCTTTATTTTTGTGTTATTTTATTTTATGTTATTTCCTTCTATGTGTATTTGTTTGTCTCTTTCTCACATTAAGGACAATGTGTTGTTCAAATGTGGGGAGGATTATGTATTTTGCTTTGAGTGTGAATATTCCATATTATTATGTTAGTGTGTTTATATTGCATATTGTGAATTGTGTGAATATATCGATGGCTTAGATGGAATGAAATTGATTTAATTTTGAACATAATCTATTAGGTTGTGAAGAGTCATTAGCTCACAAAATTAGTAATATGGGTTATTTGGCTAAAATATGAAAGTTAATTAGGATTTATTGTTAGTTTATCACCCTATAAGTTGTCATATTTATTCATAATTTTAGGTCTTTCGACTAAGTAGCTTTGCTAGTATTTTTCATGAAAACAAGTAGCTAAAGCAACAAGGTAGGCATTAAAAAAAGTGTTTGTAAATTTTAAATAAATAACTATTCCATTGGCCTTCAGGTTATGAATAGAGCTAGTAGCCAGTTGAGAACGTGATATAGCAGAGTAACTGGATCGACACGCATCACAAATGTGTACCTTCCCGTCAAAAAGCTATAATGACATTCTAACCAAACAACTTACTAAAAACATGACTTAGTCAAGTAATCAGATCGACATTCATCACTAATGTTTGCCTCCTTGTAAAAAGACTAGGTCCATGTCCACAAATAGTTGCAAAAAGAATGTTTTCTAATAAAAACCTACCGAACTTGTAAATATCTTAACTTTTCATGAAAACGTACTTAATTTTAGTTACAAAGTTTGATTGAACAAAAAATTATTAATGTGTACGTACAATTGAAAGGGGTGAATAAACTTGACATTTAAGTTTTGATTAATATGTATATTTAGTCCAGAGTTCCTAGACGCAAATTTTGTATATAATAATTGGAACAACTTAAATGAATGTGTTTAGAGTTAAATTTGTTTCGTGAAGTTGAAGTTATTGCCT
>JANVCQ010000003.1:19075113-19089196 GCA_025531925.1 Erythroxylum plowmanianum
TATTTAATTAGAATTATTTGTAATTCTAATTAAAGTTTAATTGAAATTAATATTTAATTTTAATTAAATTATTAAAACGTCCAAAGTTTATTATAAATAGGCTTAAGCTCTATGTAGCTAACACTTCATGTTTAACCCTCTCTGTAAAAGTTACAGAGTTCTCTCAACTCATTCTGTGGATACTGTTAGAGGCCGGATACTTGTGCGGCTACGGTGATTGAAACGAATCAGTTTCGGAAACGGTTCGAATAATGCATCAAGACAAAGATCGAGCTTCGGAAAAAGGTACGAATTAAATTCCGTTTTATTATGATTCGTGTTAATCATTTTATAGAATAAATAGATCTTGATTTTTGGGAAATCAAAAATCACGAAAACGTTTCGTGATTATTCCGCTACGATCAGATCAGATCCGGACCTGATTTTTCAACAAGTACACCTTCTCGAGAGGAAAGATTGCTTCCCATGGAGTTCTTCCCATCTGGATCAACCATGTTAAGTTCTTTGATAGCCTCAAGGTTTGCATGGAGGAAGCAAGGTGACATACCCCATCATACGCTACGTTTAAGAACAAAAAATTCAAGAAGAGCTTCATTTATGAATCAACAATTCATACGCAACGTCTTCGTCCTAAAATGCTACGTTTTAGATATTGTGGGAGTCATATATGGTTGAGACAAAGTGGAGCAAGACGGGATAGAGGGGACAGGCTTGGAAGCCTCCATTTAAACGCTGCGCCTGAGTTTGAAAGCCCGACGGTGAAGGTGCTCGAACTCTATAATCATATATGGTAGATAAGTTTCTCGGTGATGATCCAAAACAGATAATGAGTCCGATTTTATTTATCCATTCCATTTTTTCCCTGACGACAAATCGAGGCATTTGTCTGAGAGAATTTGACTATTCTTCCCCAATTCCAATTTTCATTCCTTCTTTTTGTTTTACATTTTTTAGTTTTCAAACGTCCTGTTTGGATTTTGGGTAAATACGATTGTCGCTGGTGATGTTGAAGTTGCTGTCTTTTATGGTTAATGTGCAGTTTTCATTCTTGTGCTTAATTCTCTGTTGGGGTGTGGAAGAGGGTTTTAGAGTTTGAGGATTTTTGTGCTTCCAAGGAAGTTTAATCAATTTTGTTTCATTGCGTGGATTGTGTGGATGATGGATAAACTGAGCGATCTTTCTCTTGGGGGAATCCAAGCCAGGAATCTCATAGGAAAACATGTTTTTATCATTTGATCTCTTATAACAAAATTCAGGAACATATTATTACTCTTTTTTGTCAACATTCGTGATTTGTTGTGATGTAATGTTGGAAAAGGATGAATAGTTTCCCAGGTGATCAGAAGCTGAATAAATTGAGAGATTTTCGGAGAATCCAAGCCACATGTCAATAAAGTTTGCATTTTTGAAGGAGGGTTCATTTAGATTTTTGTTGGAAGAGTACATTTCAAACGTTAGTGTAAATATTAAGGGTTGTTTTACTCTTTTGGTTTATATTGTGATGGTATATGATGGAATTTAAAATATACGAGGAAAAAAAATCCAGAAGCTAATCACCAGTACGGATTCCAAAGCATACTGTTAGACAGTTAGACGCGTCAAATATTCAAAATTAAGGAGAAGCATTTCAAAGGTCAAGAGCAGGAACAAACGAGACAATATTTTAGAATTTCAGAAACCGTAAACACAAGACAATATTTTGTCCTATTCTAATGTTTTTTTTGTTTAAATTTCAGAATTTCGTGGATTGCCTAATGAAAGAAAATGCCTTTTCTAAGAGTTCCATAACATAATCAGTCGCAGCTCTCTTCCTTCATCTATTCGATTACATGTACAATTCCTACTTAACAAATAACCAACCCCGTAATAAGGTATTCACATCAATCCCCCCTTTTTGGCATCTTTGTTTATGATTCATTACTCAGTTCTTGACAATATTTTGTCGGGATTTCTTCCTTCTTTGTATATATTTCTTTTGTATTATTTGAAATTTCTTCGCGTTTCGCTTACAAAGGATAGGGATCCGAAAAATAGCTTTGAGCTGCGTGTAAATCAGCTGACTGTTAATCATTCTTCATCAAATTCCAAATCTTGTCTTCAATCGGGTTCAAGCTCTGAACTTTGTTTGCGAAAGTGTTAAAGGTTCTTCAGATTCAAGGTCGAACAAAGATCTCCAAAGAAAGAGTAATTTTAAAAAGAAGTAAAACAAGAACAAGAGTTTGTGAGAAAAGAAAGGATTTTGAAGAGATAGAGGGCTTATTGCCGAGAGGTGGTGATGGGTTCGAAGAAGGCGGAAAGTACGTCAGCTCCAACAATTCGAAGAGACCCATACGAGGTGTTGTCTGTCTCAAGAGATTCTACCGATCAAGAGATTAAAACGGCTTACAGAAAGCTTGCGCTTAAGTAAGTGTTGTTTAATTTTCTCTTTTGAGTTATTCTGCGGAACTTAAAGTAGTTTGAACTTGAATCAAGGTTGGGAATTTGGTTTGTTGTAGTGGCTTTTTGAGTTAGTGGGCAGTATTCATTTTGGTTGTTAGCAGATTAAATTGCTCCTTTTTAGTATAATTTGGGCACCTGAGTTTGATTTCTACATTTTTTGTTGCAGAACCCTTATAAGTTTGGATGAATGGTCATTGAGTCAGAAATTGAATTTTGCTGCTAGGATTTCATGTTGTTAATTAAGGCATGCTTTTCCTATGGATAAGAACATTGACTATTTTCTTTGTTAGATTTCACCAACACGCCCAAACTAACAATTGGAGATCTTTATTGCGAATACATACGGGTGCAATAAGTTTTATAAACCCTTGACGGTGTTTGTATAGATTAATTTACAACAGGAAAGGAATAGAGGAATATGTAAGAAATTTACTCTTTTGATTTCTTCTAGAGGAATGGACAGAGGAGGTGAAAAGAAAATTTGCCGTAAGTTTCTGCTCATATTTTTTATCTTCTGACAAAAACTCCAGTTTATTGCCAATTGCTTCGTTCCAAATGAACTATATGACCTCTCCTATCTTCATTAGTGTGTACGTCTCTCCTGTGAGAGTTGTGTAGTTTGACCTTAGAAGTTGGACATACTTGCAATTAGAGGTCTTCACTCTCCTGTCAGAATAACTACCCATGTGGATTCTAAACCCTTATCTTGACATGATAACACCAAGTAAATATTATTGTTATTTTGGACAGGCACTAAACTTTATGTGTTTGCATTCACTTCGGTAGTCATTTTCCCCTCATTTAGGTGATGTACATTGAAATAATAGTAGAAATTTATTAGAACCATTTCATAGAAGATCCTTTTTATTATTCTATCAATCATGGTAAAGAACTTGCCAATGTTAATATTCTATTGTTCTAAAAGGTCTCCTCTTCACTGTTTTAGCCTCTCTGTCTTTTCCTTTTCCTTTTTGAATGTATATTTGTTCATCATGATGTTGCTGGTGGTGCCCATCTTAATTTTGTCCTTAGACTTGACCTTTAAATTGAGGGTAGGTACCATCCAGACAAGAATACCAACAGTCCTGAAGCCTCAGAGCTTTTCAAGGAGGTTGCATATTCCTACAGTATCCTATCTGATCCAGAAAAGAGGCGGCAGTATGATAGTGCAGGATTTGAGGTACTAATGCCATATTTTCTTTTCCTTTTGTGTTTTATCTTTTAGTTTGATGTGGTGGACTTCCCAGATGTGTTGTATAAATAATCTTAGACTTTTATGATACTTAAGGTGGTCCTTTGTAATATCTTTAATCCTATCATGTTTTTTGCTATCAAATGAAATCATGTCAAACTTGATCCTGACAATCTTAGAAGAGAACTCAATCAGCCTCCTGACTGCCCAAGTCCGTAGGAACCTTAATAATTCTTCACAGCTCTTGAACTTCTTGAACTGAATGCTTTCACTGTAATTTTCTTTTAAATGAAAAAAGTTATTGAATATCTTGGGATTAATCTGCTACCATAATGAAAATATTAGAAACTAGTTGTGATTATTCTTGTTTCTAGTATTTGTAGAACTCCAGTTTGAGTAGGTTTTTATATGCTCTTGTGTATACAAGTCACAAAGGTTTTCAAGATTATGGTGACTTTATTTTCCCTGTACATTTTTGGTCATATAAAGTGAAGACTCTGAAAGTCCAAGCAGCTTTTCATTTATTATACATTGTGATCGAGTGCAAATGGATTTAAATTTGTGTATAACATCATATTAGATGAGGTGATAACTTTGTATAATTCTATCCTTTTGTCATGTTTGCATGAAAGTTATTTTCTATTTACTAATGTAGAATCATATAAATTATGATCAGGCTCTTGATGCTGAAAGCATGGATATGGAAATTGATTTATCTAATCTGGGAACTGTTAATACAGTCTTTGCTGCATTATTCAGGTGATTTCGAGCCAGAAACATTTGATGGCTGTGTTATATGAAGTTTTAGGAAGTCTGATTCCTTTATCTTTTAAACAGTAAGCTTGGTGTCCCCATCAAAACTACAATCTCTTCCAATGTTCTTGAAGAAGCACTGAATGGAACTGTCACTGTTAAGCCTCTTCCTATTGGAACGTCAATCAGTGGAAAGGTCCCTAGTCTTTTTATTCTTTTTCATGAATGATAAAGCTATTTTCTTTTACACCTGCTGCTTATTTTGTGTTTCCGTGCAGGTGGAGAAACAGTGTGCACATTTCTTTGGTGTCACTATAAATGAACAACAAGCTGAATCAGGGATTGTTGTGAGAGTAACTTCAAATGCACAAAGCAAATTTAAGGTTCCGATTATTTGTGCTATGTTCCACTTCTTTTCCCTACACAAGTGTTTATCTGTTCCCTATGCTTAGTTTCTTCTATAAAATTGTTAAAGCATGTTATTGGACGTGTGTAATTTTCAGCTACTTTATTTTGAGCAAGATGCAAATGGTGGCTATGGATTAGTATTACAGGTATTCTCCCTTTTTCTCCAATTTTTAGTGTATGTGCATCTGTTTTTCTATGTCAAAATCTCGGTTCTGCTTTCTATTTTTTTAACTGGAATTGACCACTTGTAGATGCAATTTATTTGCATTTCATTTTGTATCAATCAAGCTACTAGGCAATTCCATGCTATTAAATTTAATATATTTGGGTGAGAGTGGACTATGAATTTATAGTGTATACTTTATGTTTGTACTACCTAAGAAATAATATATTTAACACTGGTAATTCATATTTGATGATGCACAAATAAATGCTGATTTCAAACCTCAGCTATAAAGTCATGTTTTGTATATCCTCTGCAGGAAAATCTAGATTAGTGGGGGGATATGGAAACTCTCTATCATTAAAAAAATTGAACACGAGCATTTTCTATAGTAGAAAAGGGCAATCTAAAATGTTATATGAAAACTATGAATTAGATCAATGAAATAAAAGTAAGGAAACATTCTTTTAGTGGTTTCAAGGAATAGTACAATTAGATCAATGAAAGAAAAGGACGGAAACATTCTTTCAGTGGTTTTGAGGAATAGTCTAAGTAAGAAAAGATCATGTCGTTGAAATCCTTGTTACATTGGGTCCTTCATAGGAGACCTATATCATTGGATAATACACCCAAGTGCGAAAAAGTAATATGTTGTTACCTCTGCAGGAAGATAGTGAGAAGACAGGCAAGGCGACATCTGCAGGGATGTATTTTCTACATTTTCAAGTGTACAGGATGGACTTAACAGTAAATGCGGTGTGAATCTCTTCCAATTTGCTAATTATCTTCTAGCATTTAACGAATTTTCTATTTATCTTCTTACTGTTCTTGATCCCATTGTGTATACTTTGTGAGCAGTTGGCGATGGCTAAAGATCCTGATGCTGCATTCTTTAAAAGGTTGGAAGGACTTCAACCATGTGAAATTTCTCAACTAAAAGCTGGCAATCATATATTTGCTGTCTATGGTGTGAACAATTTTTTTTTTGGGCATCATCTTAATCAATTATTTTCCAGATTTCTATGTTGTTTGACTTTTGATGTAATTTTTCAGGAGATAACTTTTTTAAGACTGCCACCTACACAATTGAAGCACTATGTACAGACACATATGAACAAACCTCTGAGAACCTCAAGGAGATAGAAGCTGAAATTCTGAGAAAAAGAAATGAACTACGCCAATTTGAGACAGAATACAGAAACGTAGATTATCTAGTTTCTACAAGCTTTGTTTTTAATGCTTGTTCTTTTAATTAGTTGGAGTTTCTTTTGTAGGCTGTGGCACGCTTCCAAGAAGTAACTAATAGATACAGCCAGGAAAAGCAATCTGTATGTTTCAAACCCAGATTTACTCTTTCCGTGTTTTATTTTATTGGCATTTCCGGGATATACAAACGAGTAAAATTTAATCTGGATATGCACACATATGCTGTTTCATGTTTACAGTTCAACATTTTTATTTTCAATCCCAAAACCTCTAAAATTTTCTGTAGTCTTAATGTTTTTTTGTGAAATTAATATTGTTTTGCTGAATGCAGGGGTCTTGGCCAATTTAATCCAAGTTAAAATTGCAAACATTGTTGATTGTTTAAAGGCTGTTCTTCTTTGTAAACGGTTTTGTTTGAACTCCTGTTCAGGTGGATGAGCTGCTTAAACAGCGTGATAGTATACATGCTTCATTCACTGTAGCCAGGACGCTTGGTACTCATAGCAATGGAAGTACAAGCAAGGCTCTTGGTGAAGATTCAAAAGCTGAGAGTCCGTTGGAAGATGGAAACTCAGATGGAAAGGATAAAGCAGGCAAAAAGAAGTGGTTCAACTTGAACATTAAAGGATCTGAGAAAAAGTTATGAATAGGTTTAGATGATTTTGTGCGAATTGATACATTCATATAGATATTTCATTATTGTATTGAAATCCTTAAGCGATGTTTATATTTTATCTTTTTTTTTCCCCCTCTCTAGGATTTTCTGACGGTGGTTTTGTATCTATAGCTTAATACATGCTACTGTAAGAAACTTAAAATGTTTTGAAGGAATGTGTATTTATGATATTCCCGTTCATATGTCTGCAGTGACTCTTCAATTGTGAACTTGAACTCAAGTCTCTTCAATTGTGAACTTGAATGATCTCTTCATTTGTGAACTTGAACATACGTTCAATATTACACATGCTTTATGTTTAAAATTAAACTGAATCGATATGAAAGTGAGCTAAAGATGAAAATTATGCCTAAGATGGATTCGACCCAGCCCACCCATTCTTACCTAAAGTCAAAGCACAAAACCTGAGATTGGCCTTGAGTTTGGGCCTAATTTTTTAAAAAAATTTAGCCTTTGAGCTCATAGATTCTGATATATTTAACTCCAAGTTTGATGATTTTAGAGCTTGATCATACTTTGGATCAGTATTATGTCTATTTTCAAATTTTCGAATTAGATTTAAGTCAAGTTAATGTAACTAGTATACAAGGCTCCTCGATTTGTAAGATCTGAAATGGTCATAATGTATATAACTTTCTTATTATTCATTAATAAACAAGTATGGGAGACAAATTAAATCTGTAGAAATTTTTTCCAAATATGGTAAAATTAAGAGTACCTATCATATATATATATAATTTGTTTAATCCTGAAACTTATATGAAAGTTTTAAATTATATAAAATTTTTAAAACTTAATTGTTTGGATTAATAAAATTTAACATATGCTTTCTTGAGTTATACCAAAAAATTTATATTCATTGATATTAATCAAAATTAGAAATTATATATCTTAATTATGAAATATTATAAAGAGTAACATTTTTATTAAGAACACTTCTTCTTTTTTTCACAAGTCTATTATCTAAAGGCAAAATACTAACAGGGTAATTTACTCTTAAGGATGTTTTAAGGAATCAAATACACACAACAAGTTTTGCTTTAGGAAGCTTACAATTACTTTGCTTAATCTCTTGGTGCCTTACTAACTCCTTTTCTTGATTTCACATTATTTAGTCCATAGTCAATCAACAAATTTTTAATCTTGATGTCGATCTCCTAACTAAGCCTTTTTCTATCAGGGAAGTAGATGATGCCTTTTTTACACTCAATCCTAATAAAACTCCTGACCTGATGAGATGAATATATTTTCCTTTAAAAAATCTTAGCCTTTGATCCAGAATATAGTGATAGAAGCTGAATTAGAGTACTTTGAACACGGTAAAATGTTGAAGGAAGTTCGCAAATTATTAGTTTGCCTTATTCCTAAGACTCAATCCCCTAGATCATTGAAAGAATGCAGGCCTATGCCATATCACAATAAAATTTATAATGTCACATCCAAGTTGATCACAAATAGGCTTAAAGTTATGTTCACTAATATCATTGATTCTTTTCACGATGCTTTTATAAAGACAAGGCTGATTAGGGATAACATTCTTCTAGCTCAAAATTTACTCAAGGGACGCTCTAGGAAGCATGCTTCTAAGAATTGTGCCCTTGAAGTCAATCTTCAAAAGGCATATAACTCAATAAATTGGGACTTTGTAATCAACTTAAAAGTTTTCAAAAGTTTTTGTTCGTTAGGTAAAGCAATGCATAACTTTTGTGTCATCTAATGTCTTAACGAATGGAGAACCTATAAGACTCTTTAAGGCAGTAAGATGGTTGAGGTAATAAGATCCATTATATCCTTACCTCTTTGTCATGAGAAAGGAAGCTTTATTATGACTTATTAAGCTAGTCATTAACCAAGAAAAGAATCTAAGTGTAAAAAGCTAAGGATTGCCTACTTATTATTCGTGGATGATATATATTATACTCTTATCAAGAGTTAATGAAAACTCCCTTAGTGGTTTTTTAATAACAGTGAACTCATTCAGACATCTTTCAGGATTGGTCATCAGTAAGGCAAAGAGTAAGCCGATCATATTGCTAATTGCTTAACATTTAGTAGGATTGGTTCTCTTCTATCTCAGGATTAAAAACCATGAAGCCCCTAATCATATAATTAGGCATCCCCTTTTCATTTAGAAGAACCTTTATTACCAATTGTTTTCATCTTATAGATAAGATATAAAGGAGGTTCCTAAGTTAGAGTAACAAAAGCCTTTTCAGGTAAGTCAGAGTTTAGTTTATCAATTGTGTCATTAATAATCTCCATGTGTATTAGTCATCACATCTTATGATTCCCATTGGCATAATCAAGATTATTGAGAGGATTATGAGAAAATTTATTTGGCTAGGAGATATTAATAAGTAAGATTTTATTAATGATAAATGGAAAGAGCTTTGTCTCCCTAAAGATGAAGGTAGATTAGGCATGGTCTCTAATAGATTAACTAATAACTTGTGTCTGATTAAGAGGATTTGGAGGTTACTTCATGCAAATAGGCACTTTACGTTAAGTGACTTCATGTTTTTTACTTGAGAAATGATAATTTCTAGACTTTCCTTCCTTAAACTAATGCATTTTGGACTATAATTCAAATGTTTAAACCTAGAGAAACAAGTTACTAGGTGTTCAAATATTCAATTAGGAATGGTGAAGTTACTAATTTCTAACATAATGAATGGCTCAATTCTGGTCCTATTAGAGATATTCTAGAACTTAATAAACTGCATAATTTGATCCCAAATGCTACTCTAATTAGGGAAGTGCTAAGAGAAAGAGCATTTTGCATTCATCCCCTCCCTAAAAGTTCTCTTATAAACTTGACATTAGACACTGAACTTTGTATTGATAGGAAGGATAGTGCTTTTTGGAGCAGGAATATAGATAGTCAATTCTCCAATGATTCTTGTAAGTCATTGTTAAAAATCCCAGCCCCAAAAAATTAAATGGCTCATATTAGTTTAGCTTGCTCAAGCACATCTTAGACCAACTTTTACTCTATGACTTACTTTTAAAGGGATACTAACCACATTCGATTGGTTAAAGTAGAATCATAAACATTCCTAGCACTTGTTATCTCAATAACATGGAGGAATAAAATATGGACAATTTATTTTTCAATTATAGTTATGTTGATTATATATGGAGGGAAATACTTCAACTTTGCAACATGTTAACTCCTCCTTTTACATGGATAGAAATTGTTGATTGGTCATACTAGAACCATAAGGGGAAAGCATTACCTTTAAAATGTTTTTATGGAATGTTATGTATCTTTTGTGGAAAGAGTTGAATATGAGGGCTTTCCAAAAGCAAGCAAAACATAAATCAATTTTATTACATGAATTGATTAATTTTATAAGGGAACAAATGATAACTCAGAGGCTTCATTACATTTACAACTATTATATAACCGCAACTTAGAGATTATATTAATTTTCTAGTCTAAATTACTACATTTACCTATAGTAACTTAAGGAGCTTTTCTAATTGAACCTGTTTCAATTAGATAAAGCTGTATAAATCCTCTTTACTAAGATGGTCCTGTCAATTAACAGTTATTAGTCCAGCAATGTCTTTGAAAGAGTTCTCTTCGTAATATCTCATAGAGTAACTTATGATGATTGATTTGGTTAAATCTAGGGACACATTGAAAAAAAAATTAGAAAGTTTCTTAGCAAAAATATATTGAAATAGTTATTTTATTAATCCGTGAGTAATTTGACAAAAAAAAGAAGACAGACAAAAGAGTTAAATTGGATCCTTACATTTTCACTAAAATTCATCTTGAACTTAAATATTTCAAAATGTCAAAAAGAACCCCAATATTTTGAAAATATTTAATTTAAGCCCCAACTTAATAGTTTTGTCAAATGTCTGTTAAAAAATCTACACTAATATATTTTATTATTTATTTATGGACCCGTTGCCAAATGTACATCCTGTATGGCAAATGGGTCCAAAAAACTAATCCACTTGCCAAACAAACACTAACCACGCGACAAAAAGGTCCTAGTTATAACCTCCATAATAAGAAACTAGAGTTTACCTTCATCAGGTGAGCAATCTCTAACCAACTAAACCAATTCAATTAATAATTTCATAGCCCATATGAACTACTTAGATCAAGTCAATGTGTGAATGATAAGATCATAATTATAAAAGTTGGTTTTTTTTTAAATGCAAGTTATTTTTGACCCAATTGAAGAATGCAATTGTTGAAATTATTCATATCAACAAAATTCCATTTGTATCTAGATGAGTAAGGACCCATTTTAAGTTAGTTAGGAGAAAGGCCAAACTAGTACGACCTCGCAATGAGAGATGAATAAACATGTTATTGGGTTTCAAATAGGAAATGACATAGAGGGATTAAGAGAGTCGTGGGATTTGAAGCAGATATAGTTTGAAGAGATGAGGACGATAGAGCGGAAGAAAGAGATTAATTTTGCACAAATTTCTCATAGTAATTAAGGTCCATTTGATTCTAAAAGTATTGACTTTTTTTAGATTTAAGTTAAACTTCTACTTTTTAGTTGAAATATATAGAGATGGAAAGAGGAATACAAGAGGAGAGGAGAAGGAAGAGTTTGTTTTAGCTGAAGATGATCATGTTTAGGTTTAAATAACTCAAGGGTTTTCCTAAGTGATTGGGCCACATCTTTGGTAGGTGTGGCCAATATTTTTGGCCCACTTGCCATATAGGATGTAATAAGTCTTATAAATAAATAATAAATATTTGAGAGTGAATTTTTTTAACTGCTAGTCGATGAGGCTGTTAAAATAGGATTTAAATTGAATATTTTCTAGCTCTTATGCATGGCTAATGAAAGAGTTGTAGGATCAACAACAATGACCATTTTTTGTAGTCTTTTATAAAGTAACTTATAGTTTTATATAACTTATCTAGAAATACTTTTATGAATATAAAAAAAAACATTAAAAGAGTGACATTTTCATCAAGTAGAATTAGCAACAACTACTATTAAGATCCAACAATTACATGATAATTTCTTCTAAAATAACTTGACAGATAATTAATACAAAATATTTTTAAATTTTGTAATATCATAAATTTTTTAAGCAATTCAAAATAATAAGTGTATAATTTAAAATGAATGAAATCATATAAAAAGTCGTACTAAAATTTTGTATTCAAAAGTAAAAGTACGCATGCACCAAATTAACTATTCAAAATTCAGTTTTTATTTTTTATACACTAAAAATTTATCTATTTTATTTTATTTATTTTTATTAAAATGATTGACCTGGGGGTTATTTTATTTTTGAACCTAACTCTTTTAAGTAAAAAATATGAAACCAAAATTTCTAATTATTTTTTTTCGACTTCTTAAAATTTGATAACAATTATTACAACTTAAATTGGGAACTGGAAAGTTTCCCTAATACCTAATGCTTTATGAACTAGCTGCAAAGATTGAGAGAACACCGACATACGAGCTAGCTTCTTTGTCGTTTGATAATAGGAATAACAACGGCCCTCTAGCTAATTACCATCTTATGAGTTTCTTATAACACCTCTATCCTTCTACTGCCAGGTTTAGCAGCATCAACAGTAATGTGGAATGGCGTAAGGAGTCACTATAAAGGCTAGGTGTCTTAGGGCTTTCGGAACTTCCTGATGCTAATTTAGTAGACTTGTACATCTGAAAAAACCATCCAGCTGGGAAATTTACCTTATAATCTTGCAATCATTTTTTCAAACCACACATTACTAAGCAGACTTAGATGAAATCGTATGGGGGAAGAAACTATTGCCTAAGGTCTCTACTTTCCTCTAGTTAGCTGTTAAAGTAAAAACTGCCTACTCTACTAGTAATAAGCTTCATTTCCTTTATCTTCTTGACAGATGCATCCTTTGTAAAGAGCCCCCTGAATCGTATAACCACTTCTTCTTCGCATTTCACTTTTAATTGGCAGTCTAGAGCTCTATGCATTTGCTCTACTAACATCATATTTTGAGGCTAATTACCAGGTGATTGTTGGCAACCTCTCATGCTTGAGGAATGATGGTTTAATAAGGGATAAAGATAATTATGTTATTGCACTTGGTAGTACCATTATGTCCATTTGGAATGAAAGGAAAGAATCAGATGAGGATTCGTCGCCTAAACCAGTAACCGCACAAAGACGATGCCCAAACTAGTAACCGCATAAAGAAGACAAATCACAAGGATCTGGGTACTTGAAAATCGAAGTTTATGCATCTGGGTTGTGATTTGTGGGCTCAAATAACAATTAAGTACGTACCTTTTAGCTAATTAGTTTCATTTTTCGACCGATTCTTGTTGAGTTCTGTTTATGGAGTAGTTGGTGATGAGGAAGTGAACAAGAAGAGCGGTATTGGGCAAACCAGAAAGAACATGTGTAAAGGAATAAGGCAAAGGCCGTGGGGCAAATGATGGTGGAGGAAGCTACACTTGCCTACGACAAAACCGTCAAGTGCATCTGAGGTGAGAAGGCCAAGCTTAGCTTCCCCCCACATCCGACGAAGAGATGTTACTATGAGCCTATGTTTGCTGATGACCTTCTGAGCCACCACCAACAACAGAGTCAATTTTCATTTAAAGTTAAAAATATTTTGTATATGAATAACAATAATATGCAGAGAACTCTCCCAGATTTGTTTCGCTTGTGCTCGTTAGGGTTTCACATGTATTTTGGAGTTTGGACCGTGAACTTATGATGTTTAATGCTAATTAATATGGAATTTCGTACATTTGTATACAAAATTTAAATCTTAACTCTTAATATAATAATTTATAATTATTAAATAAGTTAAAGTTAATCCCTTCAAATTTAAGCGAGGTAATAAATTTAATTTAATGAATATTTTAAACACTACAAAAGGATGATTAGAAAGTTACATGTCTATCTCTCGTCTCAGATAATCTCCCATTAAATAATAGTGTTTAATAGACCTTCTGTTCATTGGTTGTGGGCCACGCCTGGGATTCGGTTGATCTCGAAATGATAATATCGGCATCAATTCAACGAAGAACTTGTTAAGGCCCTAATCAGTGTTTTTAATATTAGATGGTGGAGAAACATTTAGGGTACTTGGTTGATGGTTTTACGACTAGGATAATAGGTAAGGAATGGAAAGTGAATAGTTGGTTGTTAATAGTTTGATATCTTATATTTGGAGAATTCTATATATTCTCTATTTAGTAGAGGAATAAAACTCATTTTTTAATAGAAATTTTAAAAAATATATTTTTAATATTAATTA
>JANVCQ010000003.1:19179337-19220411 GCA_025531925.1 Erythroxylum plowmanianum
TGCATGAATTGAGTGAACCATCGATGATGGTTTCTCACTGAGTTCGCAAAACTCACCCAAAATTTGCAATTATTTTTAAGGACTCAGAAGAATACCCCGTTAGGCAACGGGTGTATAACATCTGCTAGTTAATGAAGCAGAGCAGTGGTCGGAATCAGTTCGCGTCTGCATTAGCGTATTTTATTTTATGAATTTTTGTATTAATGATTAAGTCAATTTTGTAAGAGCAACATACTGAAAAAAAATTGCATTTATGAAAAGGGCCCCGAGGCCATTGAATTATTTATGTAAATTGTTTTCCGCATAAATTATAACGTGTGAGTGTATGTATTAAAGAAAAAAAAATTTATACTAAGGTTTGACTGAGTGATGTAGCACGTCACTCTCGCGGGGCACGAACTCGGATATCACCATCGATGTCGGGTTCGGGTCATGCGGGAGTGGGGTGTTACAATCGGAGTTAAGGGGCTGACCATCCCACTAAAAAATCGAGGTGAATCGCCTATAGTTGCCCTTCGAAAGGAAGTATACGGGCCTTGGACATAAGTGCAACGCTGTAGTCACCACCCGGTAAACAATGCAACGGCACAAGGAAGCGACAGGAGGAGCAGTCCCAATCACATGGGGTTGAGGGGCTTGAGGTATATGATCCTGATCGAAAACGAGTCATTAGAACCCTTAACAAATCACCCTCAGCCTGCTGAGAAGAATCCATAAAGAGAAAATAACATTACATTGGTTAAGAACCAAATACACTTGCAATCTAAAAAGCAAGTGACAAATAGTTACTATAGAACCAAAGGACCGTCTTATAGTGGGCCTTTTGGGAATAATAAACATTTCCAAATTCAAAATAGCACGCGCCCACACCACAAACCCCAATGGCTCACTCAAGTCAAAGTAAACACGACTGCTTCAAAGCAAAAGATTGCAGAGCCCCAACGAAACACAACTCACCACGTGGCCATATCTATCCCCTCACATATAGATGTAATAATACATGATCAATCTACTCATACATGAGGAAATGGGTTGCTAGGATATGGAGGAGGATATGAATAATGACTGTCTAACTAAATACTGCATTGACATCATCGCTTAAAAAACACATTCTATCCCAATCTAGACCATCTGATCCTGAGAAGGATTCTATTGGCCCCCAAATTTTTTTCTTGATAAATGAGCATGATCAGGTTAATTTTGGGATCTCGCTAGATTAGTGTACGTTGGAATTAAGTAAACTATTTATGTTAATGAGATTATGTTACATAGGTGAATTGGATTAAAGTTAAAGTGATAAGTTGCATGAGAGGTATTTTGGGGAGATCACTTAAGTGGGAAGGCTTTAAGGCTTTGAAGGAGGGGCAAAAATGGGAAGAGAAATTTATTGGCTTGCATTTTAAAAGCCAAAAACGTGGGTAAGGAAAAATCGAAGAGAGAAAGCACAAAAATAAGAAAGAAGGTAGAGAGAGTGTCGTGGGTTTTAGAGAGAGAAGAGAGGTTTGAGCTAGGTCTTAATTTTTCTTGACCTTCAAAACGGATTTTGAGAGTGATCAAGAAGGATAAAATATAGAGAAAGATAAGAGCCTTCTTTTGAACTAAGCATTTCTTCATTTGGAGAAGAATTGATGTAAGAGCATTTTAAGGCTTCGGATTTTTAGAAGGGGTTTTGGTTTCAAGAGCTTAGAAAATGCATGGGTTTAAGAGTTCTAGGATCAATTTATACATTAGCTTCTTTGGTTTCTCATTTGAAAATCTCATTTGGTTTGGGGATTTATTTATGTTAAAAAGAGAATCAAGAAGGACAAGAGGAGCAAGAGGAGAGGCTCACTTGAGCAAATTATCAATAAGAAATTCAAGGTGGGTTACATTTTTATAATTGGCTAATAAACCATAAATGTCTTCTTTTAAGAAAAGTGAAATAAATGTTTTCAACTACTTCCAACTGTGCATTTAATTGTTCTTTAAATGCTTTGAGAAAGTGCTGCATATTCTGTGCATAAACTTTGTAAATGAAAAATGAAATGATTTTGAAAAGATATCATGCCATGAAAAAACAAGTTTCTGATCTAGTGCCATTTTGGGCAACAAGTTTACAAGTCATGAAATTACATGTTATGTGGGTTCGTGGTGATACCCTAAGTATGTCAAGTGCACTTGTCTAAAGCCTTCTCCCGCCTTCCCGCTAGTGACATGGAGCTCCTTCATAGACTCCCATAAGTTCACGGCTACGCAAGACTGTTATGCAGAAATGCATAGTACATTCTGTTTTGGATCCACCTCGAACCGATTTGATGTGTTTCTGTGTTTGTGATGTGTTGACAAAAGTGATGTATCCATGTTATGCTTTAATGTGAGTTTTTAAAATGAAGATGATTATTTCAATAGTTTTTGCTTATTACCGATTACAAGATTGTTACCCACAGGCTTTAAGCTCATCCCCAATCTCCTCTCACACATTCAGGTGATGAGTAGGATATCGAGTAGGTCAAGAGGCAAGGCAGCACTCCTAGTTTAATTATTTTGTGCTTGAAGCAAGTTTTGTAAAGCAAGGCTTTAGTTGTATTTTGAGCAAATCATGGATTATGTATCTTTTGTATTTTGGGATTTGATGTATTAATGTATTTGTGACTTCAAATGCCCACTAAAGCTTTGTAAAACTTTTTATCTTTTGATACAAATGGTATATGTTTGCATATTTACTTATGGCCCTCTCAAGTTCGTACGTTGAAATTTTTTTTGTTTCATAAAGGAAACTTCATTTTTTGACTTCGGAAAAAAATCTGGGTTAACCTAAGCTGATTTAGGCAAAGGTGTCTTATAATAAGTTGCAAATCTTTCTGTCATTTTTCCAATGGTAGTTAGCTTGAAAATTTTAGACATCTGAGCTGAAAGTTAGGGTCCTTATAAGGGAAGAGGTTCAAGAGAGGAGTTGTATCCTCTGTCTTTTGCTTCTTTTGTGATGACATCATCTCCTTCTGTGTTTTCTTTGTGATGATGTCACCTTTTTCTGTGCTTTGTACCGTCTGTGTTTCACTTCTTTTGTGTTATTGTTCATGAACTTCTTCTGTGTTACTATTTATGAACTTCCTTTTGTGTTTTGTTCCTTCTGTGTTTTGTATCGTCTGTGTTTTGCTATCATCTGTGTTTTGCTTCTTCTGTGATGACGCCATGTTCTTCTGTGTAATGTCATCTTCTTCTGTGTTTTGCTTCTTCTGCCTTTTTACTTCTTCTGTGATGACGTCATCTTCATCTATGTGATGTCATCTTCTTCTGTGTTTTGCTATCATTTGTGTTTTGCTTCTTCTACCTTTTTACTTCTTCTGTGATGATGTCATCTTCTTCTGTGTGACATCATCTTCTTCTGTGTTTTGTTCCTCCTGAGTTTCGCTTCTTCTGTGTTACTGTTCAAGAACTTCTTCTGTGTTTGGTTCTTTCAGTGTTTTGCTCCTTATGTGTTTTCGTTCCTTCTGTGTTTTGTTCCTTCTGAGTTTTACATCTTCTGTGTTTTGCTGACGTGTCTTCTTCTATGTTTTGTTGACGCGTCTTCTTTTGTGTTTTGTTGACACGTCTCCTTCTGTATTTTGCTGACGTGTCTTCTTCTGTGTTTTGTTGACGCGTCTTCTTCTGTGTTTTGCTGACACGTCTTCTTCTGTGTTTTGCTGACGTGTCTTCTTTTGTCTTTTGCTTCTTTTGTCTTTTCGCTTCTTCTGCCTTTTCGTTTCTTCTGTGTTTTGCTTCTTCTGTGTTTTGCTTCTACTGTCTTTTCGTTTCTTCTTTGTTTTGTTTCTTTTGCCTTTTCATTTCTTCTATGTTTTGCTTCTTTTGTGTTCTGCTTCTTATGCCTTTTCGTTTCTTCCGTGTTTTGCTTCTTCTGTCTTTTGCTTCTTCTGCCTTTTATTCTACCTTTTTGTTTCTTCTGTGTTTTTGCTTCTTCTGCCTTTTCGCTTCTTCTGTCTTTTCCTTCTTCTGCCTTTTCCTTCTTTTGTCTTTTGTTTCTTCTGTCTTTTTGCTTCTTTTACCTTTTCGTTTCTTTTGTGTTTTGCTTCTTCTACCTTTTCACTTTTTCTGCCTTTTTGTTTCTTCTGTACTTTGCTTCTTCTGTCTTTTGCTTCTTCTGCCTTTTCGCTTCTTCTGTGTTTTGCTTCTTCTGTCTTTTGCTTGTTCTTGCTTTTCGCTTCTTCTGCCTTTTCATTTCTTCTGTGTTTTGCTTCTTCTGTGTTTTTCTTCTTCTTCCTTTTTGCTTCTTCTGCCTTTTCGTTTTTTCTGTGTTTTGCTTCTTCTGCCTTTTCGTTTCTTCTGTGTTTTTGCTTCTTTCGTCTTTTGCTTTTTCTGTCTTTTGCTTCTTCTGCTTTTTTGCTTCTTCTGTCTTTTGCTTCTTCTGCCTTTTCGCTTTTTCTACCTTTTCGCTTCTTCTGTCTTTTGCTTCTTCTGTGTTTTGCTTCTTCTGTGTTTTGCTTCTACTACCTTTTCGCTTCTTTTGTCTTTCGCTTCTTCTGTCTTTTGCTTCCTCTATCATTCGCCTTCCCCTATTTTTTGTTTCATTTCCGACCCCCTTCAGAAGATAGAATCCGACCTCAGGGTCTTCCTCAAAGTTGTAGATCTCCAAGTCTTCTTTGGAATCGTCCTAAGAGGATCTTAACCCAATAATCCTAATGTCAGTTATGTTTTTTATCCCAAGGCTGTGTAAAATGATTAAAGCCAACTTCTGTTCGGATATAGTAAGAGTAGGTTGTCTTGGTGGGGGCACGCCACCCACACGGGATATGTGTCCAGATGTCACTTAGGATGTCGGGCTCGTGACCCTCAAGGGTGGGGTGTCCAATCGATTCGACATCTGAAACTGAAACTACCTTTGTTTCTGATACTCAGAAGGATGAGACACCACAAAAACACATGACAAACCAATGTCGGGTTCCAGCTAATAACTGAGTAAACACTCATGCTTAACAGTGTTTACCTCATCTTTTGATCTTTATTTATGTCAATATTCTTATGGAACTGTCAGGGGCTGGAGGTAGGACCTTTAAGCCGATCATCAAGAACTACATTCGGATTCATAAACCTCTCCTTGTTGTAGTGGTTGAGCCACGAATCACTAGGGTTTGGGCGATAAAGGTTATTAGGAGCTTGGGTTTTGCTCACTCGTTCTTGGTAGAAACAGAAGGCTATTCGGCTGGCATATGGTTGTTATGGAAAGTTGATTTTGTGGTCCAAATTCTGATAGCTCACTAGCAGTTTGTGCGTGCTAATATTGAATGGGACCAATTGTCTTTTGACTTCACTGTCATTTATGCTAGCCTTACGTATTCTTTACAACACTTTTTGTGGACATATCTACGTAAAATTGCTAGGGTTACCTTTAACCTTGGCTTTTGGGAGGGAACTTCAATGCCAAACTAGAAAGCAATGATAAACGTAGAGGTTCTCGACTCCAACCTATAGTCAATTCACAGTTTCGAGAGTGTGTGCAATGTTGTTAACTACAGCATCTTAGTTCAGGGCCAAGATTCACATGTCAGAGAGGAAAAATTCTCGCCAGATTAGACCAAGTTTTTTGCTCTAATTCCTAGCAGTCTGCATTCTAAAACACTACAGAAACTCATCTACCTTTCCTGAAATCAAATCATCGCCCACTTCTAGTCACACTACAACAATGCACTCATTCACCGCCGACCCTTAGGCTCTTCAGCTTTTAGTCAGCTTGGTTGACTCATGAATGTTTTGGCCAAATTGTTGTCGATAATTGGAATCCCACCATGTCTTATTTTAATGGAACGGTTAGAAATTTTTCAGAAAGATTGCAGCATTGGAACTCTAATACTTTTGGCAATATTTTCCATCGAAAAAAAAAACTAATGGCATGACTTGAAGGCATTCAGAAAAAACTAGAAGACGAAGACTCGGCTTCTCTCTGAGAGCTAAAGGAATATCTACGGTCTGAAATGGAACAGGTCCTTTGTTAAGAAGAACTTTATTGGCACTAACGATCAAGAAGTCAGTGGTTAGGCTAGGGAGACAGGAATACCAAGTACTATCATGCTATCACAACTGCCAAATGATGGCACGCGAAGGTTGTTTCCTTGAAGGATGAAAATGGGTGGGTGGGATCGAACACAATGAGCATCAGAAGAATAGTGAAGAATTTCCTGGAGAAACTCTATACGGTCGAAATATATCCTCCTAAAGACCTTCCTCTTAACGATCTTTTTCCTTCCCTATCTCACCATGCTGTATCTAATCTGGAACGTCCACTTAGTCCTGAAGAAATGAAGATGGCTTTCTTTAATATGGCTCTTAATAAGGCATCGGGCTTTGATGGCTTTATTGCTTTATTCTACTAATCACAATGCGACATAGTCGGGTCTTCTCTGATACTCTTTATCCAGAAAATTTTTTGACATGAAGCTTGGGATTCTGAACTGAATTGCACCATTATGGTTCTTATACCAAAGCTTCTGTCACCCACGTCGATTACTCAATTCAGGCCAATTGCGTTATGCTCAGTGATTTACAAAGCTATTACTAAGATTATTATTAACCAGCTAAAACTTCACCTCGTTGATCTAGTAGCTCCAACTTAATGTAGTTTTGTTCTAGGGAGATTGATTACTGATAATATTATTATTGCCCAAAAACTCATCCACACAATGAAAATGGAAAACTGGACAGAAAGGGATAATGGCTATTAAGGTGGATCTTGAAAAAGCTTATGATAGGCTTTCTTGGGATTTCATTAAAGATACACCAACAGATACTGGGCTTCCTGACTTTTTGATCAACCTTATTATGAAGTGCATTTTCTCGGTTTCTATGCAAGTAAATTGGAATGGCAAACTCAGTGATGCATTTAATCCCACCAGAGGTATTCGACAAGGTGACCCACTATCACTTTATCTTTTCGTCCTGTATATGGAAAGACTGGGTCATTCAATTACCAATTCAGTGACCCAAGGACGATGACAGCCTATTAAATTAAGTAGAAAGGGACCTCTATCTCTCAATTATTCTTTGCTGACGATCTCATTCTTTCTCCGAAGCCTCAATTGAACAAGTGTACGTAATTTGAGACATTTCAAATACTTTTTGTGCTGCTTCAGGACAACGAGTCAGTCAAGAAAAATCTCGGGGCATTTATTCCAAGAATATACCTCACTCGATGGCACACTATTTAAGCGGTGAATTGGGTTTTAAACAAACGAATGATTTAGGAAGATATCTTAGAGTTCCCCTATTACATGAGAGAGCTAGTAAAAGAACCTATCAACATCCATATTTAAGGTCCTTGATTGTGATGTCAATGCCTAAAATCCTGGTGGAGGTTTATTCTTTTTTTGTCTTTAATTCTCCCATGAAATGTTAGGGTGGTTCCTTTATCCGGGATTGTACATATTGCTATAGGGATTATTTTGGGTTATTAGAGTGTTACCTAAATAATCTACATATTCAATTTGGTCAGATTGTCAATCTTGTCTTAGGTTATCTAACCTACATGACTCACAATGAATCACTCTTCCTTATAAAGCCATAGTAATATATTCTATCTTCTTGCTCAAGGCTTCCATTTGACTTGCTAGTTTTGTTACTGTGTCTACTTCATAAACTCCTTGTGGCCTACTAGTGGTTCATGCTTTAATTAAGCTTCACTGATAGTTGTTTATAGTTATATCCTCGATCAATTTTTGGGCTACTTTAGGTGTCTTATTCTTGAACATCCCCCCAACTGCTGCATCAATAGACTGTCTAGTGTTTTGACTTATCCCATTATAGAATGTTTGGATTTGCATCTATAAAGGCAATCTATGACGTGGGCATCATCGAAGCATCTCCTTAAAGCTCTCCCAAGTATTGTATAATGATTCCCCTTTAGATTGGGAATAAATGTCATTCCTCTCTATCTATCTTGAATAAATTGCTGATATTTAAGGAGTTAGAGATGTGTGCATTCGGATCTTCTTCTCAGAGTCCATCAAACTGAATTGACCGTTCCACAATCTGAATGATGCTCGGCTTAATCTCAAAATTGTTTGCTTATAGGTCTTATAATGCTAGGTTTTGTGTCATTTAAGTCTGGTGAGCATAATCGAACATCATTTGTGGTTGGCTTGCCATGTTACAGAATCCCTCAATATCTGTGTGACCTTCTAAGTCCTCAATTCAACAATCTAGTTCAAAATCCCTAATGTTGTTCTTCAAAGATTCCTATGTACAGTTCTTTCTATCTCAGGATTTATGTCAAGTAAGTTCTCAATGTTACTCTAGGTCATAAACTGACCTTAAGTCTAAATGTAAAAATAAAGAAATACCCTAACTAACAAAAAAAATCAAATAATATAAATAAAAACTAATAAAATAAAGCAATTAAACAAAAAATCAAATAAAATAAAACAAACAAGTAAAACTAAACAAATAAATAAAAGTAATGACTAAATTAACAAAACTAAAGTGTTCCTAATATCACCATCCTTAAAGATGGCGCTAGAAACTTGATTGACATAAAGCGTAATATTCAATATTAAATAACCGCAAGTACCTTGTAACATACTACTACCCACGTTGATATATATATATATATATATATATATATATATGAGAGAGATTAGAAAATGCTTTTCAATCTCATACATTATATAACATACACATATACGTGAATATATATATTTTTACACATAAAAATAATTGTACATGGATTCATTGACATATTCCGAGTATAATTGTTTACAAATGTGATTATATTGAGAATTGTGATTTTTATATTTTGAAAATTGATTTGGAGTGTGTATTTAGTGGTTTAAAATTTTTTGTGAATTTTAGGAAAATTTCTAAAATTTTGGGTAATTTTTGGACTAGAAAAAATGTTGGACCCTAGTTATAGAGCCCAACGTTTGGAGTCATAAGACGTGAGCGTGTGTATTTTCCTGCAGGGTTATTTCAAAGAACCCTCATTAGTCATCATCCTATAAGAGTGGTGTGCCCACACCAGTTAATCACCAAAATCACAATTTGAATTCTTTAAAACAATTGTAGCTCTAAGTCTCTAGTTTATTTTGAAGCAAGAGCCATCTCAATCGGAGCTCTATAGATCAATATATGCTTAAGAAGCCAAAGTATGTTCATACCCCAGTCATGCCCTCTCAATCGACCCCTCACTATCTTTCCATCAATCTTTGTCAGATCAAAACCAAAGGCTACCAATTTTTATCAAATATATCAAAATGTGTTAGGAATCTATTGCTTTAAGAATCACTCCATTTGGAGGTCAGATGATGAAGTTATGGCCAACAAAATCAAACATGTTTATATCCTCAATCATATTGTGACTATCTTGGAAACATTAGTATAAATTTCTCTAGAAACCTCGTATTGAGGTCATGCTTTGATGGTTTGAAAGAGAACTTCTATATCTACAACTTTTATGAAGACCACAAAGTGAGATTTTGCCATTTAGAGGGTGAAAAATGCAAATTTCAACACGTGTATAGTGTATGTCCATTAAACGGACAAACATGTCCGCCTAACGGACATACACAGGGTTGGGGTCCATTTTAGACCTGAGAAGGTCCGTTTAATGGACATAATGTCTGTTAAATGGACATGGACGATGCTAGGGGTCCTCATAGACCTTAGAAGATCTGTTTAATGGACC
The DNA here is from genome assembly GCA_025531925.1 of Erythroxylum plowmanianum. Classification (NCBI taxonomy): domain Eukaryota; kingdom Viridiplantae; phylum Streptophyta; class Magnoliopsida; order Malpighiales; family Erythroxylaceae; genus Erythroxylum; species Erythroxylum plowmanianum. The sequence goes on from JANVCQ010000003.1 coordinate 19,188,984, forward strand.
TAAAGTCTGTCTAACAGACATAGGGGATACCCAAGCCCCTCCAAAGCCTCTCCATTGCTTCCTACATCCATTCTAACATTACTTTCACTCATAATCTTCCCAAATTCACCTCTTCTAGTGCAAAATCACTTCTTAAAAATTCAACCAACAATTTGGTCTCATAAAACTCTCAATTCTCAACTCATTTGATTCATCACATTCAACTACATCTCTTCATTTACTCTAGCTGTCCTGATATACATCCTATGCAATATTACCAACTTATAATTATCATATCTCTCAACTCTGATATCTAAAAATTTCATACTTTATATCTTTGGAAAGATAGAAAGATAAGCTACAGCTTTCATGATTACAACTTTGTCTAATTCAACCTAAATAAATACAGTTCTTCCCTTAAAGTCATAATACAATTTCTACACCTATGAAAAGATTGAAAATGCAAAGTACAAACTTTGAGAGTCATGAGGCAAAAATACAATCATATTTCATTATCATCAAAACATAAGTGTTCTATAAAGCTTCAATGGGCTTTCCTATCCACAATACAATATTTCACCAAAATCCCAACTTACAAAGGGTATTTGAATAATAATTTCTCAACATGCGACCTGTAGCCTTGTTTTATATAAATTACTCCAAAACAAAACAAAAAATGCAAATCTGGATTGATGTCTTGACCCTCAGTCACTTGATCTCTTACTTATCATCTGAAGATGGGATCGAAGGGGGGAGGGGTGAGCTAAAAGCTCGTAGGTGACAGGTTTATAATGAGAAACAAGCGAAAACCATTGAAATATTTATTTCCATTGAAAATTCACATTGAAATCCATGTAACACATTTTTCCCAAATTCACAACTTATCAAGCAATTCATAAACATCATAAGTCATGAATTCATTAAACTTGTCACAAATCACAAACAAATAAGCACATCAAAAATGGTTTGGGTAGATCCATAAACATGATTAACTACACATTTCCACATAATGGTCCTGTGTAGTCATAAACTTGATGTACTATCGCAATCCTACATAGTGGTTTTGCGTAGACGTAAACTTGAGGGGGTCCATGAAGGAACTCCGTGCCACTAGAAAGCAGATGGGAGAAGTCTTTAACTTGGTCAACATGCACGTGACATTCTTGAATGGATTACACCAAACCCACATAACATGTAATTTATGACTTATAAACCAATTGCCCAAATGGCACATTTTGAAAACTTGCCTTTCATGAGCATGAAATATTTCATATGCAATTCCATCATCATTTCACACTTCATCAACCAAAATCCTATACCAATCTTATAGCCATTTCCCAAATCATTCAAAAGCAACAAATACAACAATTATGAAGCAATTTGAAATCATTCTAGCAAAGTGAAAGGGAATGATTGTATGAAGTGTGGGAAAGATTTAAGGAGTTGCCACGCTATAACTTACCTAAGGATTTCCTATTGCTAGACTTTCAACGATGGAGTCTAAGAGGTACAATTGATATAAAAAATTGGTGGTCCATTGATGAAGAAGACAATAGATGTTGCATATGATTTAATGTAGGAGATGGCAAATAATAATTGTTTACATATATTAGAGAGGAGCAAACAACAACCAACCTTAAAAGATCATAAAGGAGTGTTTACTGTTGATTTAGTGATAGCAATATAGGCTAAAATAGCAAACATGGCTAAGAAAAATAAAAAGCTTGAAATCCATTTATCCTGGTCCACTAAAGGTGTTACGGCTAGGATGTGAATTATGAGTTCAAGAAGGTCATGTTATAACTAATTGATTCCTAGTATACGGTAATAACTAAATTTCATAAGAGCACAAATAGGATGAGTTGGCAATAACCCATACTTAAGTACCTATAATCTTAGGTAGAAAAACCACCCAAATTTCTCTTGGTTTAGCAATACAAAAAATCAAATGAGAGTACAAGGCCTATCAAGATTTTAGTATGAAAGGTTTAGGTAATTGGAATCAAAGATGGATAAGTAAATGGATAAGTTGACTTCCAAGTACATGAGTCAAGATGAGAGTCAAAAGATGTTGGAAGCTACGTTAGATCAAATTATAAAGACTCATGCTTCTTCCATCCATAATTTGGATGTTCAAGTTGGGTAACTATCAAGCCTATTATCTATAGGAAGTGTGGGGAGTCTTCCAAGTAATATGGAGTCCAATCTAAGGGAGCAATCAAAGGCAAACACATTTAAAAGTGGGAAAGACTTAGAAGAACCAACTAAGAAAAAGGATGAATCCCACCAAGAAGGAAGCAAAGAGAATGAGTATAAATAAGAAGATAAGAAGGAGGAACCTTAAACCCCCACCATATGTTCTACCTTTCCTATAAAGGCTGAAGAAGAATAAAATGGATGCTCAACAAAGCTTTTAGAGAAGTTGAAGAAATTGAAAATTAACTTGTCCTTTGTGGGATCTTAGAGAACATGCCCAATTATATGAAGTTTCTTAAAGATATCATATCAAATAAGTAGACTTAGGAGGATAATCAAATAGTCTATTTGATGGAGAGTTGCAACTTTATAATTACTGGCCACATGCCCTCAAAATTGAAAGATCCAAGGAGTTTTAGTATACCCTCTATATTTGGCAAGGTGGAGGAAGTGATAGTTAAAGTGGACAAGTTTATTATTCCTGTGGATTTCATAGTTCGAGACTTTAAAGACAATTAAAATTGTCCATTAATTCTTAGTAGATCATTCAATAGACAAGAAAAGCATTGGTAGATGTATATGATGGAAAAATTATTCTTTAGAATGGTGATGAACAGGTTGAGTTCAACATGAGTAAGGTATCGAAGAATTCGACGGAGGACAATTAATATATGAAAATTGATTTAGTTAATGAGTTTGACTATAAAGAAGACGTTGATGTTGAGGACATGGATGATGATAAAAAGTTAGAGAAGTAAAAGGAGTTTGTTGGATCAAAAACAAAAGCATGCAAGATTTGGCTAAAATGGTAGATTTCAAAACTTTTTTGAAATCAAAATGCAGCGGAAATAACATAACCAAATCAACATGTTTCAGCCATACATGATACGATATAAGGATACTAATTTACATAAGAGCAAGGTGGTAGAAATATACCGACTCCTTGTTACAACTTTGACTCCTCGCCTTTGTATCCTCTCTGAATTTTGCTATAGCTTTGACTCTTTTGTATCCTTCCCTTTGTCAATGTATCCTCTTCTTAATGTTGTATTTTTGACTAATCCGATCTAGCAATTTAATGCTAAATGTGCAGTTGCACATTTAGCCATATAAAACCAAAATGTGCCGTCTTTCTTTCTTTAATAACTTTGTTTTAATTTAATTAATCTAATTAATTAAATCAAACCAAAGTCAAGCCTAATATTAAATGTTCATTTGGGCTTCTAATTAAAGTAAATCTAACATTCAATTATGGTCTTTAAAGCCTCTATTTATATTTCTTATTTTGCTTGATAACCTTCCCAGAAGCCAAATGGGGAATCTAGTTGGACTTATATAATTCAAGCTCCAATAAGCTAAGAATTAAATTAATCTCATTAGAATTAATTCTAGCTTATTACCAAGTGTCATTTCATTAAAGACAATTGATTGAACTCTTGAATTACTAAATATTATGAGAATGCATGTTTCAAATAAGATGTCTAATTGTAAACTTTATTATGAACCATATTATAGCCATTCACATAATAAAAGGTAAAATTAGCGTTTTTCTCTTATATTAGTTTTTCCTTCTAGACCTCCCATTTTACTCTATATGGTGATTAATACACAAGATCTCATCTTGATGTTAAGACTTGGTGGGTAGCTAGTCTATCAAACTACTCGTGCTAGTTTAATCACCAAACTCCGTAAAACATCTAAAAGGGATGATATCACTATAAACTCTTTATTTGAGTGAATGTTCCCTAAAACATGTTTCAATTAATAATTCCAATATGTAGACATTGGATTGATACTCTGTAAAAATTAATTTTAATCATATCAAGAATTATAATGAAACATATATGAGTTTACCTCTCATCAGGATTGTGGTCCGTAATAAAAGAATGCTAAGGTGTATGTTTTAACATTAAAGTAACAACCCACTTTATTCTTCAAAAACATACTTGCTTTTAGATTCATTTAATAATGTCATTGTCAATAGGCAACTACTATCATAATATGAAACTCATCATTCCCTTGAAGTAAACTCTTTTACTTACTCGGAGATAAATTGTAACATTATAGTCTAAATCATGATCAAGCGGCCAACTTGATTATTCAACTGTGAATCAACTAATTTAGATTCTAATAATATACATGTTTCTCATACATCTCCATGTATATGTATATTACTTACAAAAGAATCTTGGTACCTTATGACTAGATATATAATGCTCATACAAATAAAACCAAACTCTTTTGTTTTATTAATAATAAATATTTTCATTACAAAAGTAACTGGAAGAAAATTAAGTTATATGTAAATACACTTGCTTTCTAGGGTACTATATTTACATAATTCCAACAATTTCTCACTTGCGCTAAAGCAAGTTTGACATATCTTCCATTTCCATCCCTACTATGGGACCGTTAAAACTCTTTTGAGACAGCATCTTGGTAAATGGATCAGCAAGGTTTTTCTCTGCAGGAATCTTTACCACATTCACCTCACCATATTGTATTATCTCCCTTATGAGATGATACTTTCTCTCAATATGTTTAGCAGCTTTATGGTTCCGAGGTTCTTTAGAATTAGCCACTACCACACTATTATCACAATAAATTGTAATGGCCTTTTCTGCCTCAGGAACTACCTCCAAATCATTTAGGAACTTATGAAACCAGACTGCTTCTTTTGCTACTTCACAAGCAGCAACATACTCAGCCTCTATAGTCAAATCAGCAACACAAGATTGATTGATACTCCTCTAGACTATGGCTCCACCTTCTAAAACAAATATAGAACCAGAGGTTGATTTCCTTCAATCAACATCTGTTTGGGAATCAGAATTTGTATATCTTGTCGAAACAAGGTTACTTCCAAAGTAAGCAACCATTAAGTTCTTCGTCCTAAAAAGATACTTTGGTATGCACTTAACCATAGTCCAATGCTCCATTCCTAGATTGGACTAGAATCTACTTACCAGTCCCACTACGTAATAGATATCCGATCTACTGCAAAGCACATCATACATTAAACTTCTAACTACTAAAGCATAAGAAATGTTATGCATGCGTTCGACCTCCTCTTGGGTCTTAAGTGCTTGCTCATTTGAAAGTTTGATTCCATGTCTAGTAGGTGTGAAACCCCTCTTGGAATCTTACATGACAAACTTATTGCGCTCTCAATGTAGGTTATTTGAGACAAGGCTATCAGTTTATTCTTACGCTCCCTTATAAGTTTGATCCCTAGAATATAGCTAGCCTCTCCTATATCCTTCATTGAGAACTGTTCGTTTAGCCATCCTTTAACTATAGCTAACATTCCTACATCATTCCCAATAAGCAGAATGTCATCGACATATAGGATTAGGAAAATAACTGCACCTTCTTGTATCCTTTTATAGACACAAGGCTCATCTAGGTTTTGTATGAACCCATAGGTTTTGATAAACTTATCAAGCCTAATGTTCCAAAACCTAGATGCTTGCTTAAGTCCATAAATGGACCTCTACAATTTGTATACCTTATACTTATTACTTGGCTCAATGAATCCTTCTGGTTGGGGCATATAAATGATCTCCTCAAGATCCCCATTAACAAATATGGTCTTGACGTCCATTTGCCATATTTCATAATCGAAATAGGCTGCTATAGCCAAAAGAATTCTGATAGACTTAAGCATGGCAACTGGAGAAAAAGTCTCCTTATAGTTTATACCCTCTTTTTGAGTGTAAACCTTAGCTACTAATCTAGCTTTAAAAGTCTCTACCTTTCCATCAAGTCCTCTTTTCCTTTTGTAGATCCATTTACACCCTATGACTTTTACATCTAGTGGTAGATCTATAAGGATCCAGACTTCATTGGTGTTCATGGTATCTATTTCTGATTCCATCGCCTTGAGCCAATTTTCTACATCAACCTCATTAATAGCCCGTGTATAAGTATTAGGATCTGTTTCTTCTTAGTCCAATATGGTAATTATGCCTTCTCCTAGACCTAGATACCTATTTGGTTGTCCCACAACCCTCTAACTACGTCTAGGCACTACTTAATGTTCAAGCTACTCTTCTGCTTCAACTCTTAAATCCATTTCAACATCTTGTTCTGCTATAACCAAATCAACTATTGGTTTGGATGAAATAACTAAGTCCTTTAGTACTACTTCACTTCTTCCTTTGTGATTTCTCACAAATCCTTCCTTTAAGAAGGTCCCATTTGTCAACACAAATACCTTCCTATCCTAAGGACAACAAAAATAGTACTCTCGTGTACCCGTAAGATATCCTACAAACAAACATACTTCTGCCTTGGTTCCATCTTTGTGAATTCAAGCCTTAGAACATGGGATGGGCAGCCCCAAGTCCTTAAGTGCCATAATGAAGGCATTCGGCTAGTCCATAACTCCCTAGGTGTTTTAGACACCAATTTGGATGGAGCAAAGTTAAGCAAATAAGTTGTCGTTTTTATGGCATATCCCCATAATGATTCTAGAAGGCTAGCATAGGACATCATTGATCTTGCCATCTCCCATAGAGTCATATTCCTCCTCTCTTCTACACCATTCTGTTGAGGTGTTCGAGGAGCTGACAAGTGTGAAACAATTCCATTGTCAATTAGAAATTGTTCAAACTCTCCAGATAAGTACTCATCACCTCGATCCGATCGAAGTTATTTTAATGGCTTGCCTAGCTGCTTCTCAGCTTCAACTTTGAATTCTTTGAACTTTTCAAAGGACTCACTCTTTTTATGCATCAAATACAAATAGACATGTCTAGAGTAATCATCTATAAAGGTTATGAAATATTCATAACCTCTTCTAGCTTGTACGTTCATGGGCCCACTTATATCAGTATGTATCAGGTCCAATGTGGATTCAGATCTGTTTCCTTTGGAAGGAAATAAGGCTTTGGTCATTTTTCCTTCAATACAAGATTCACAGGTGGGTAGTGTATCATTATCCAAGCTCGTAATGATCTCATCCTTTATAAACCTGTCAAGTCTTTTCTGATCGATATGAATCATTCTTAAATGCCACAGATATTTCGAATTAATGCTAAAGTCATTGGATTGTCTTAGTTTTATTAATTATGTAGTGTTTAGTGAGCCTATCATAGGTTTTATAAAGAACAATCCCTATTTAATTATCGCATTACAAATAAAATCCTTGTTCTTATATATTGAAACAACATTTTCAGATTATAAGGAATAACTTGATTTTATTAAACAAAAAATATAAATCATGTTCCTTATAATCATTAAGATGTAATATACATCCTTCAAATATAGCGTATGACCACTAGGAAAGTCTAAGATAATAACTCCCACTGATTCTGCTGAAACATAGGATCCATTTGCTATCTTGACTTAAAACTGACCTTTATATAGTCTTTTTCTTTGTTGGAACCCCTGGAAAGAATTGTAAACATGGTTAGTGGCTTTGAATCTATTATCCAAGGATCAAAATCTACCACATTTCTAGTTCCTAACAAACTTAGGAAACCCATACCTTGTTTGCTTTTGAGAGACTCAAGGTAGACCACACAATTTCTTTTCCAGTGACCCTGCTCACCACATTGGAAACACTTTCCCTTGATGTCCGCTTTGGCCTTATTTTTCATTGGATAGACCTTAACCCTTATTTGGGCCTTTTTTTTCATTGGACCCTTCTTTTCATGCTTGCCCTTACACTTAGGCTTAGAAGAAGATGCTACATTGACTTCTAGCTATGAGCCTTGATATTTACTATCTCCTCCGTAGTCTGGAGGGTATTCATCAACTCACTCAAGGTCTAATCCTTACTGTTGAGCTCATAGTCTAACTTAAACGACTGAAAAGATTAGTTTAAGCTATTGATGATCATAATCATCTGCATGTCCGCATCCATATTTGCCCTGAGCATCTCAACCTTAGTAATTGTAGAGATTACCTTCAACATATAATCCCACACCGATTCACCAGGTTTTTTATGAGATTATGAAAGGTTTGGATAGCTTTCACTCTTGCAAACCTGATCCTCACACTAAACATGTCGTGTAGGTGATGGATCATTGCACTAGCAGTTTTCATGCATTCAATTTGCTTTTGCAACATTTCGTTAATAGAAGCTAGAATATAACACTTAGTAGTCTTATTAGCATTCTGCCATCACTCATGTTGTTGGACTTGCTCAGAAGTTGAATTGGCACCCAGAGGTGTAGGCTCATTATCTGTTAATACCCATAAAATTCTTTCATATTAAATAACAATGTTAAGGTTGCATCTCCATTCATTAAAATTCTCTCCATTTTCCAACTTGTTATTAATGAAGAGCAAAATGAGTGAATTCATATTGTGGTTGATTATATCTGAAAATATAAATTACTAAAACATGAGCATACTAGTCAACAATATTGGAACTTTGTATAAAATCATGATGCATGTATGCATGATGATAGATTTAACAAAACTTAAAAAATTTAAAACTTTATACGACGGTTACTTTTTTATCTATAACGGACTAAGTGATGGTGGACCATCTTATCCATTAAAAGAAAAACTAGGACCCTCCCACTCAAAAAACTACCAAGCATCTTCATGCCTAAATTTTTTAGAAGCACCATAATTTGGTCCATACTTTTACCAACAGAGCTACGGTGGGAAGGTTATTGATAAAATATGTTGAGTGTGTAACCATTTGATTCATCCACTAAAGGTACATACAAATCATGCCTCGGTAGGAGGTCACATTTGCTACCAATGAGTGGACTTATCCTTAAGGAGAGCTAAACCATGCAAGATCTAGGATTCATTCCCTCTAATGGGGAATAACACTTCACCACATGCAAATGGGCCATTATATGGGGACCGTGGACTCTCACATGAGCATCCTCTCCCATTCAATCTTTTTGGGCTTTAAGTTTTAATAAATACCATCTTCTCTATATGAAATTTATTATCCATCCTATATTGGTTCATTATATATCCCATACATAATGAATGCATGGAAAAGCCTAGGGTTGGCAATTTTCTAAATGGCAAACAATCACATAATATCACATACTATTTGCATCCATTTATCCATTTATCTCATGAACTAATAAGCCACATATGATTGTGCATCCTAGAACATAAATAAAATTACAAGGCTTTAAGGCCCAAAAATTTCTTTTTGGACTTGGATCTTCCACTTTGAACTCTTCATCCACATGACCCAGCCCATTCGGTAAAAAATGTGTAATGGCATTTTAATAAAATCAAAATTTGTCACTTTAAAAAATAAAAATTCCAGCACTTGTTTTTCACCAAAACTGAAACTTTGACAATATGAAAACAAAAGTTCCAGCATTTGTTTTTTGGTAAATTTGATACTCAAAAAATATTCCAGCACTTGTATTTCATCAAATCGAAACTTTGTTAAAACAAAAATTACAGCACCTTAGTTTTCATAAAACCAAAAATTTGTTAACAAAATTCCAGCACTTTGGTTTTCATAAAACTAAAACTTTGCCAATACACCAAAGGATACACTGAAACCATTACCTATTCTTCTTTTTGATCCATGGTTGCTCCATCTTCAATATTACAGAATTTTGTACATTACAAAATAAAAGAAAACAGAAAAATGAAACCAAGGAGGAAACATGACGATGATAGTCCATCCTCCTTGTTATAAACCAAATGAAGAAAACTTACAAGGTGAATCTATATTTTATGGACAACCAAAAGAGCAAAACATACATATATATATTTCTATCATATAAAAATATGCAGCATACAAAATTTAATTGCCAACCCATGCATCAAATATAGGAACTGGAATTATGCATAATAAAATGGCTCTGATGCCAATTGTTGGATTGAAAATAAAATCATGCAAGATTTGGCTAAAACGGTAGATTTCAAAACTTTTTCAAAATCAAAACGCAGCAAAAATAACATAACCAAATTAACATGTTTCAGCCATACATGATACGGTATAAGGATAATAATATATATAAGAACAAGGTGGTAGAAATATACCGACTCCTTGCTACAGCTTTGACTCCTCGCTTTTGTATCCTCTTTGAATCCTTGCTATAACCTTGGCTCTTTTGTATCCTTTCCTCTGTTAATGTATCCTCTCCTTGTTATTATATCCTTGACCAATATGGTCTACCACTTGTTCTTCTTAGACAACTTGGTTAACAAGATCTTTCGGTAGGAAAGGAGAAGAAATATTTTAAGGAGATTTTTTTAGAAAAAAGAAGTAAAAAATGAGACTCTTCTCATTCAAGTTTAGGCTATGCATGCATGAGAGGAGAGAGTAAGTAAAAAATGTAAGAACACTTCTTACTCTCCTTGTCAATTTTGATTATCATGAAAGAAAGAAGTGAAGTGCATCTAATGCATCACTTCAATCTTTAATCAATCTTAAAGAAGCGAATAAATGAGAGTCTTCTCATTTGTATAAGATGGCTGTATGAAAAGACCAATAACCTAAATGAGACCTTCTCAATTTCGGTTATGGATGAAAGAAGGAAAAGAGAGTACGTGACATGCACCTCTTCCTTTCTTTAATCAAATGAATGCTAAAAAGGTTACATTATATGCCATCATTAAAAGACAACCACTATACCATTTAATGATAAGATCATTACTCCATTTAATGATGATAAAAGCATGATAAAAACCATGTTTAATTTAGCAATTCAATGCTAAATGTGCTAAAGAAAGAAAGATGACATATTTCAATTTTTTATAGCTAAATGTGCAGCTGCACATTTAGCTATAAAAAATTGAAATATGTCATCTTTCTTTCTTTAGCACATTTAGCATTGAATTGCTAAATTAAACATGGTTTTTATCATGCTTTTATCATCATTAAATGGAGTAATGATCTTATCATTAAATGGTATAGTGGTTGTCTTTTAATGATGGCATATAATGTAACCTTTTTAGCATTCATTTGATTAAAGAAAGGAAGAGGTGCATGTCACGTACTCTCTTTTCCTTCTTTCATCCATAACCGAAATTGAGAAGGTCTCATTTAGGTTATTGGTCTTTTCATACAGCCATCTTATACAAATGAGAAGACTCTCATTTATTCGCTTCTTTAAGATTGATTAAAGATTGAAGTGATGCATTAGATGCACTTCACTTCTTTCTTTCATGATAATCAAAATTGACAAGGAGAGTAAGAAGTGTTCTTACATTTTTTACTTACTCTCTCCTCTCATGCATGCATAGCCTAAACTTGAATGAGAAGAGTCTCATTTTTTACTTCTTTTTTCTAAAAAAATCTCCTTAAAATATTTCTTCTCCTTTCCTACCGAAAGATCTTGTTAACCAAGTTGTCTAAGAAGAACAAGTGGTAGACCATATTGGTCAAGGATATAATAACAAGGAGAGGATACATTAACAGAGGAAAGGATACAAAAGAGCCAAGGTTATAGCAAGGATTCAAAGAGGATACAAAAGCGAGGAGTCAAAGCTGTAGCAAGGAGTCGGTATATTTCTACCACCTTGTTCTTATATATATTATTATCCTTATACCGTATCATGTATGGCTGAAACATGTTAATTTGGTTATGTTATTTTTGCTGCGTTTTGATTTTGAAAAAGTTTTGAAATCTACCGTTTTAGCCAAATCTTGCATGATTTTATTTTCAATCCAACAATTGGCATCAGAGCCATTTTATTATGCATAATTCCAGTTCCTATATTTGATGCATGGGTTGGCAATTAAATTTTGTATGCTGCATATTTTTATATGATAGAAATATATATATGTATGTTTTGCTCTTTTGGTTGTCCATAAAATATAGATTCACCTTGTAAGTTTTCTTCATTTGGTTTATAACAAGGAGGATGGACTATCATCGTCATGTTTCCTCCTTGGTTTCATTTTTCTGTTTTCTTTTATTTTGTAATGTACAAAATTCTGTAATATTGAAGATGGAGCAACCATGGATCAAAAAGAAGAATAGGTAATGGTTTCAGTGTATCCTTTGGTGTATTGGCAAAGTTTTAGTTTTATGAAAACCAAAGTGCTGGAATTTTGTTAACAAATTTTTGGTTTTATGAAAACTAAGGTGCTGTAATTTTTGTTTTAACAAAGTTTCGATTTGATGAAATACAAGTGCTGGAATATTTTTTGAGTATCAAATTTACCAAAAAACAAATGCTGGAACTTTTGTTTTCATATTGTCAAAGTTTCAGTTTTGGTGAAAAACAAGTGCTGGAATTTTTATTTTTTAAAGTGACAAATTTTGATTTTATTAAAATGCCATTACACATTTTTTACCGAATGGGCTGGGTCATGTGGATGAAGAGTTCAAAGTGGAAGATCCAAGTCCAAAAAGAAATTTTTGGGCCTTAAAGCCTTGTAATTTTATTTATGTTCTAGGATGCACAATCATATGTGGCTTATTAGTTCATGAGATAAATGGATAAATGGATGCAAATAGTATGTGATATTATGTGATTGTTTGCCATTTAGAAAATTGCCAACCCTAGGCTTTTCCATGCATTCATTATGTATGGGATATATAATGAACCAATATAGGATGGATAATAAATTTCATATAGAGAAGATGGTATTTATTAAAACTTAAAGCCCAAAAAGATTGAATGGGAGAGGATGCTCATGTGAGAGTCCACGGTCCCCATATAATGGCCCATTTGCATGTGGTGAAGTGTTATTCCCCATTAGAGGGAATGAATCCTAGATCTTGCATGGTTTAGCTCTCCTTAAGGATAAGTCCACTCATTGGTAGCAAATGTGACCTCCTACCGAGGCATGATTTGTATGTACCTTTAGTGGATGAATCAAATGGTTACACACTCAACATATTTTATCAATAACCTTCCCACCGTAGCTCTGTTGGTAAAAGTATGGACCAAATTATGGTGCTTCTAAAAAATTTAGGCATGAAGATGCTTGGTAGTTTTTTGAGTGGGAGGGTCCTAGTTTTTCTTTTAATGGATAAGATGGTCCACCATCACTTAGTCCGTTATAGATAAAAAAGTAACCGTCGTATAAAGTTTTAAATTTTTTAAGTTTTGTTAAATCTATCATCATGCATACATGCATCATGATTTTATACAAAGTTCCAATATTGTTGACTAGTATGCTCATGTTTTAGTAATTTATATTTTCAGATATAATCAACCACAATATGAATTCACTCATTTTGCTCTTCATTAATAACAAGTTGGAAAATGGAGAGAATTTTAATGAATGGAGATGCAACCTTAACATTGTTATTTAATATGAAAGAATTTTATGGGTATTAACAGATAATGAGCCTACACCTCTGGGTGCCAATTCAACTTCTGAGCAAGTCCAACAACATGAGTGATGGCAGAATGCTAATAAGACTACTAAGTGTTATATTCTAGCTTCTATTAACGAAATGTTGCAAAAGCAAATTGAATGCATGAAAACTGCTAGTGCAATGATCCATCACCTACACGACATGTTTAGTGTGAGGATCAGGTTTGCAAGAGTGAAAGCTATCCAAACCTTTCATAATCTCATAAAAAACCTGGTGAATCGGTGTGGGATTATATGTTGAAGGTAATCTCTACAATTACTAAGGTTGAGATGCTCAGGGCAAATATGGATGCGGACATGCAGATGATTATGATCATCAATAGCTTAAACTAATCTTTTCAGTCGTTTAAGTTAGACTATGAGCTCAACAGTAAGGATTAGACCTTGAGTGAGTTGATGAATACCCTCCAGACTACGGAGGAGATAGTAAATATCAAGGCTCATAGCTAGAAGTCAATGTAGCATCTTCTTCTAAGCCTAAGTGTAAGGGCAAGCATGAAAAGAAGGGTCCAATGAAAAAAAAGGCCCAAATAAGGGTTAAGGTCTATCCAATGAAAAATAAGGCCAAAGCGGACATCAAGGGAAAGTGTTTCCAATGTGGTGAGCAGGGTCACTGGAAAAGAAATTGTGTGGTCTACCTTGAGTCTCTCAAAAGCAAACAAGGTATGGGTTTCCTAAGTTTGTTAGGAACTAGAAATGTGGTAGATTTTGATCCTTGGATAATAGATTCAAAGCCACTAACCATGTTTACAATTCTTTCCAGGGGTTCCAACAAAGAAAAAGACTATATAAAGGTCAGTTTTAAGTCAAGATAGCAAATGGATCCTATGTTTCAGCAGAATCAGTGGGAGTTATTATCTTAGACTTTCCTAGTGGTCATACGCTATATTTGAAGGATGTATATTACATCTTAATGATTATAAGGAACATGATTTATATTTTTTGTTTAATAAAATCAAGTTATTCCTTATAATCTGAAAATGTTGTTTCAATATATAAGAACAAGGATTTTATTTGTAATGCGATAATTAAATAGGGATTGTTCTTTATAAAACCTATGATAGGCTCACTAAACACTACATAATTAATAAAACTAAGACAATCCAATGACTTTAGCATTAATTCGAAATATCTGTGGCATTTAAGAATGATTCATATCGATCAGAAAAGACTTGACAGGTTTATAAAGGATGAGATCATTACGAGCTTGGATAATGATACACTACCCACCTGTGAATCTTGTATTGAAGGAAAAATGACCAAAGCCTTATTTCCTTCCAAAGGAAACAGATCTGAATCCACATTGGACCTGATACATACTGATATAAGTGGGCCCATGAACGTACAAGCTAGAAGAGGTTATGAATATTTCATAACCTTTATAGATGATTACTCTAGACATGTCTATTTGTATTTGATGCATAAAAAGAGTGAGTCCTTTGAAAAGTTCAAAGAATTCAAAGTTGAAGCTGAGAAGCAGCTAGGCAAGCCATTAAAATAACTTCGATCGGATCGAGGTGATGAGTACTTATCTGGAGAGTTTGAACAATTTCTAATTGACAATGGAATTGTTTCACACTTGTCAGCTCCTCGAACACCTCAACAGAATGGTGTAGAAGAGAGGAGGAATATGACTCTATGGGAGATGGCAAGATCAATGATGTCCTATGCTAGCCTTCTAGAATCATTATGGGGATATGCCATAAAAACGACAACTTATTTGCTTAACTTTGCTCCATCCAAATTGGTGTCTAAAACACCTAGGGAGTTATGGACTAGCCGAATGCCTTCATTATGGCACTTAAGGACTTGGGGCTGCCCATCCCATGTTCTAAGGCTTGAATTCACAAAGATGGAACCAAGGCAGAAGTATGTTTGTTTGTAGGATATCTTACGGGTACACGAGAGTACTATTTTTGTTGTCCTTAGGATAGGAAGGTATTTGTGTTGACAAATGGGACCTTCTTAAAGGAAGGATTTGTGAGAAATCACAAAGGAAGAAGTGAAGTAGTACTAAAGGACTTAGTTATTTCATCCAAACCAATAGTTGATTTGGTTATAGCAGAACAAGATGTTGAAATGGATTTAAGAGTTGAAGCAGAAGAGTAGCTTGAACATTAAGTAGTGCCTAGACGTAGTTAGAGGGTTGTGGGACAACCAAATAGGTATCTAGGTCTAGGAGAAGGCATAATTACCATATTGGACTAAGAAGAAACAGATCCTAATACTTATACACGGGCTATTAATGAGGTTGATGTAGAAAATTGGCTCAAGGCGATGGAATCAGAAATAGATACCATGAACACCAATGAAGTCTGGATCCTTATAGATCTACCACTAGATGTAAAAGTCATAGGGTGTAAATGGATCTACAAAAGGAAAAGAGGACTTGATGGAAAGGTAGAGACTTTTAAAGCTAGATTAGTAGCTAAGGTTTACACTCAAAAAGAGGGTATAAACTATAAGGAGACTTTTTCTCCAGTTGCCATGCTTAAGTCTATCAGAATTCTTTTGGCTATAGCAGCCTATTTCGATTATGAAATATGGCAAATGGACGTCAAGACCATATTTGTTAATGGGGATCTTGAGGAGATCATTTATATGCCCCAACCAGAAGGATTCATTGAGCCAAGTAATAAGTATAAGGTATACAAATTGTAGAGGTCCATTTATGGACTTAAGCAAGCATCTAGGTTTTGGAACATTAGGCTTGATAAGTTTATCAAAACCTATGGGTTCATACAAAACCTAGATGAGCCTTGTGTCTATAAAAGGATACAAGAAGGTGCAGTTATTTTCCTAATCCTATATGTCGATGACATTCTGCTTATTGGGAATGATGTAGGAATGTTAGCTATAGTTAAAGGATGGCTAAACGAACAGTTCTCAATGAAGGATATAGGAGAGGCTAGCTATATTCTAGGGATCAAACTTATAAGGGAGCGTAAGAATAAACTGATAGCCTTGTCTCAAATAACCTACATTGAGAGCGCAATAAGTTTGTCATGTAAGATTCCAAGAGGGGTTTCACACCTACTAGACATGGAATCAAACTTTCAAATGAGCAAGCACTTAAGACCCAAGAGGAGGTCGAACGCATGCATAACATTTCTTATGCTTTAGTAGTTAGAAGTTTAATGTATGATGTGCTTTGCAGTAGATCGGATATCTATTACGTAGTGGGACTGGTAAGTAGATTCTAGTCCAATCTAGGAATGGAGCATTGGACTATGGTTAAGTGCATACCAAAGTATCTTTTTAGGACGAAGAACTTAATGGTTGCTTACTTTGGAAGTAACCTTGTTTCGACAAGATATACAAATTCTGATTCCCAAACAGATGTTGATTGAAGGAAATCAACCTCTGGTTCTATATTTGTTTTAGAAGGTGGAGCCATAGTCTAGAGGAGTATCAATCAATCTTGTGTTGCTGATTTGACTATAGAGGCTGAGTATGTTGCTGCTTGTGAAGTAGCAAAAGAAGCAGTCTGGTTTCATAAGTTCCTAAATGATTTGGAGGTAGTTCCTGAGGCAGAAAAGGCCATTACAATTTATTGTGATAATAGTGTGGTAGTGGCTAATTCTAAAGAACCTCGGAACCATAAAGCTGCTAAACATATTGAGAGAAAGTATCATCTCATAAGGGAGATAATACAATATGGTGAGGTGAATGTGGTAAAGATTCCTGCAGAGAAAAACCTTGCTGATCCATTTACCAAGATGCTGTCTCAAAAGAGTTTTAACGGTCCCATAGTAGGGATGGAAATGGAAGATATGTCAAACTTGCTTTAGCGCAAGTGAGAAATTGTTGGAATTATGTAAATATAGTACCCTAGAAAGCAAGTGTATTTACATATAACTTAATTTTCTTCCAGTTACTTTTGTAATGAAAATATTTATTATTAATAAAACAAAAGAGTTTGGTTTTATTTGTATGAGCATTATATATCTAGTCATAAGGTACCAAGATTCTTTTGTAAGTAATATACATATACATGGAGATGTATGAGAAACATGTATATTATTAGAATCTAAATTAGTTGATTCACAGTTGAATAATCAAGTTGGCCGCTTGATCATGATTTAGACTATAATGTTACAATTTATCTCCGAGTAAGTAAAAGAGTTTACTTCAAGGGAATGATGAGTTTCATATTATGATAGTAGTTGCCTATTGACAATGACATTATTAAATGAATCTAAAAGCAAGTATGTTTTTGAAGAATAAAGTGGGTTGTTACTTTAATGTTAAAACATACACCTTAGCATTCTTTTATTACGGACCACAATCCTGATGAGAGGTAAACTCATATATGTTTCATTATAATTCTTGATATGATTAAAATTAATTTTTACAGAGTATCAATCCAATGTCTACATATTGGAATTATTAATTGAAACATGTTTTAGGGAACATTCACTCAAATAAAGAGTTTATAGTGATATCATCCCTTTTAGATGTTTTACGGAGTTTGGTGATTAAACTAGCACGAGTAGTTTGATAGACTAGCTACCCACCAAGTCTTAACATCAAGATGAGATCTTGTGTATTAATCACCATATAGAGTAAAATGGGAGGTCTAGAAGGAAAAACTAATATAAGAGAAAAACGCTAATTTTACCTTTTATTATGTGAATGGCTATAATATGGTTCATAATAAAGTTTACAATTAGACATCTTATTTGAAACATGCATTCTCATAATATTTAGTAATTCAAGAGTTCAATCAATTGTCTTTAATGAAATGACACTTGGTAATAAGCTAGAATTAATTCTAATGAGATTAATTTAATTCTTAGCTTATTGGAGCTTGAATTATATAAGTCCAACTAGATTCCCCATTTGGCTTCTGGGAAGGTTATCAAGCAAAATAAGAAATATAAATAGAGGCTTTAAAGACCATAATTGAATGTTAGATTTACTTTAATTAGAAGCCCAAATGAACATTTAATATTAGGCTTGACTTTGGTTTGATTTAATTAATTAGATTAATTAAATTAAAACAAAGTTATTAAAGAAAGAAAGACGGCACATTTTGGTTTTATATGGCTAAATGTGCAACTGCACATTTAGCATTAAATTGCTAGATCGGATTAGTCAAAAATACAACATTAAGAAGAGGATACATTGACAAAGGGAAGGATACAAAAGAGTCAAAGCTATAGCAAAATTCAGAGAGGATACAAAGGCGAGGAGTCAAAGTTGTAACAAGGAGTCGGTATATTTCTACCACCTTGCTCTTATGTAAATTAGTATCCTTATATCGTATCATGTATGGCTGAAACATGTTGATTTGGTTATGTTATTTCCGCTGCATTTTGATTTCAAAAAAGTTTTGAAATCTACCATTTTAGCCAAATCTTGCATGCTTTTGTTTTTGATCCAACAAACTCCTTTTACTTCTCTAACTTTTTATCATCATCCATGTCCTCAACATCAACGTCTTCTTTATAGTCAAACTCATTAACTAAATCAATTTTCATATATTAATTGTCCTCCGTCGAATTCTTCGATACCTTACTCATGTTGAACTCAACCTGTTCATCACCATTCTAAAGAATAATTTTTCCATCATATACATCTACCAATGCTTTTCTTGTCTATTGAATGATCTACTAAGAATTAATGGACAATTTTAATTGTCTTTAAAGTCTCGAACTATGAAATCCACAGGAATAATAAACTTGTCCACTTTAACTATCACTTCCTCCACCTTGCCAAATATAGAGGGTATACTAAAACTCCTTGGATCTTTCAATTTTGAGGGCATGTGGCCAGTAATTATAAAGTTGCAACTCTCCATCAAATAGACTATTTGATTATCCTCCTAAGTCTACTTATTTGATATGATATCTTTAAGAAACTTCATATAATTGGGCATGTTCTCTAAGATCCCACAAAGGACAAGTTAATTTTCAATTTCTTCAACTTCTCTAAAAGCTTTGTTGAGCATCCATTTTATTCTTCTTCAGCCTTTATAGGAAAGGTAGAACATATGGTGGGGGTTTAAGGTTCCTCCTTCTTATCTTCTTATTTATACTCATTCTCTTTGCTTCCTTCTTGGTGGGATTCATCCTTTTTCTTAGTTGGTTCTTCTAAGTCTTTCCCACTTTTAAATGTGTTTGCCTTTGATTGCTCCCTTAGATTGGACTCCATATTACTTGGAAGACTCCCCACACTTCCTATAGATAATAGGCTTGATAGTTACCCAACTTGAACATCCAAATTATGGATGGAAGAAGCATGAGTCTTTATAATTTGATCTAACGTAGCTTCCAACATCTTTTGACTCTCATCTTGACTCATGTACTTGGAAGTCAACTTATCCATTTACTTATCCATCTTTGATTCCAATTACCTAAACCTTTCATACTAAAATCTTGATAGGCCTTGTACTCTCATTTGATTTTTTGTATTGCTAAACCAAGAGAAATTTGGGTGGTTTTTCTACCTAAGATTATAGGTACTTAAGTATGGGTTATTGCCAACTCATCCTATTTGTGCTCTTATGAAATTTAGTTATTACCGTATACTAGGAATCAATTAGTTATAACATGACCTTCTTGAACTCATAATTCACATCCTAGCCGTA
The DNA here is from genome assembly GCA_025531925.1 of Erythroxylum plowmanianum. Lineage (NCBI taxonomy): Eukaryota > Viridiplantae > Streptophyta > Magnoliopsida > Malpighiales > Erythroxylaceae > Erythroxylum > Erythroxylum plowmanianum. The sequence continues at coordinate 19,209,029 of JANVCQ010000003.1, forward strand.
ACACCTTTAGTGGACCAGGATAAATGGATTTCAAGCTTTTTATTTTTCTTAGCCATGTTTGCTATTTTAGCCTATATTGCTATCACTAAATCAACAGTAAACACTCCTTTATGATCTTTTAAGGTTGGTTGTTGTTTGCTCCTCTCTAATATATGTAAACAATTATTATTTGCCATCTCCTACATTAAATCATATGCAACATCTATTGTCTTCTTCATCAATGGACCACCAATTTTTTATATCAATTGTACCTCTTAGACTCCATCGTTGAAAGTCTAGCAATAGGAAATCCTTAGGTAAGTTATAGCGTGGCAACTCCTTAAATCTTTCCCACACTTCATACAATCATTCCCTTTCACTTTGCTAGAATGATTTCAAATTGCTTCATAATTGTTGTATTTGTTGCTTTTGAATGATTTGGGAAATGGCTATAAGATTGGTATAGGATTTTGGTTGATGAAGTGTGAAATGATGATGGAATTGCATATGAAATATTTCATGCTCATGAAAGGCAAGTTTTCAAAATGTGCCATTTGGGCAATTGGTTTATAAGTCATAAATTACATGTTATGTGGGTTTGGTGTAATCCATTCAAGAATGTCACGTGCATGTTGACCAAGTTAAAGACTTCTCCCATCTGCTTTCTAGTGGCACGGAGTTCCTTCATGGACCCCCTCAAGTTTACGTCTACGCAAAACCACTATGTAGGATTGCGATAGTACATCAAGTTTATGACTACACAGGACCATTATGTGGAAATGTGTAGTTAATCATGTTTATGGATCTACCCAAACCATTTTTGATGTGCTTATTTGTTTGTGATTTGTGACAAGTTTAATGAATTCATGACTTATGATGTTTATGAATTGCTTGATAAGTTGTGAATTTGGGAAAAATGTGTTACATGGATTTCAATGTGAATTTTCAATGGAAATAAATATTTCAATGGTTTTCGCTTGTTTCTCATTATAAACCTGTCACCTACGAGCTTTTAGCTCACCCCTCCCCCCTTCGATCCCATCTTCAGATGATAAGTAAGAGATCAAGTGACTGAGGGTCAAGACATCAATCCAGATTTGCATTTTTTGTTTTGTTTTGGAGTAATTTATATAAAACAAGGCTACAGGTCGCATGTTGAGAAATTATTATTCAAATACCCTTTGTAAGTTGGGATTTTGGTGAAATATTGTATTGTGGATAGGAAAGCCCATTGAAGCTTTATAGAACACTTATGTTTTGATGATAATGAAATATGATTGTATTTTTGCCTCATGACTCTCAAAGTTTGTACTTTGCATTTTCAATCTTTTCATAGGTGTAGAAATTGTATTATGACTTTAAGGGAAGAACTGTATTTATTTAGGTTGAATTAGACAAAGTTGTAATCATGAAAGCTGTAGCTTATCTTTCTATCTTTCCAAAGATATAAAGTATGAAATTTTTAGATATCAGAGTTGAGAGATATGATAATTATAAGTTGGTAATATTGCATAGGATGTATATCAGGACAGCTAGAGTAAATGAAGAGATGTAGTTGAATGTGATGAATCAAATGAGTTGAGAATTGAGAGTTTTATGAGACCAAATTGTTGGTTGAATTTTTAAGAAGTGATTTTGCACTAGAAGAGGTGAATTTGGGAAGATTATGAGTGAAAGTAATGTTAGAATGGATGTAGGAAGCAATGGAGAGGCTTTGGAGGGGCTTGGGTATCCCCTATGTCTGTTAGACAGACTTTAGGTCCATTAAACAGATCTTCTAAGGTCTATGAGGACCCCTAGCATCGTCCATGTCCATTTAACAGACATTATGTCCATTAAACGGACCTTCTCAGGTCTAAAATGGACCCCAACCCTGTGTATGTCCGTTAGGCGGACATGTTTGTCCGTTTAATGGACATACACTATACACGTGTTGAAATTTGCATTTTTCACCCTCTAAATGGCAAAATCTCACTTTGTGGTCTTCATAAAAGTTGTAGATATAGAAGTTCTCTTTCAAACCATCAAAGCATGACCTCAATACGAGGTTTCTAGAGAAATTTATACTAATGTTTCCAAGATAGTCACAATATGATTGAGGATATAAACATGTTTGATTTTGTTGGCCATAACTTCATCATCTGACCTCCAAATGGAGTGATTCTTAAAGCAATAGATTCCTAACACATTTTGATATATTTGATAAAAATTGGTAGCCTTTGGTTTTGATCTGACAAAGATTGATGGAAAGATAGTGAGGGGTCGATTGAGAGGGCATGACTGGGGTATGAACATACTTTGGCTTCTTAAGCATATATTGATCTATAGAGCTCCGATTGAGATGGCTCTTGCTTCAAAATAAACTAGAGACTTAGAGCTACAATTGTTTTAAAGAATTCAAATTGTGATTTTGGTGATTAACTGGTGTGGGCACACCACTCTTATAGGATGATGACTAATGAGGGTTCTTTGAAATAACCCTGCAGGAAAATACACACGCTCACGTCTTATGACTCCAAACGTTGGGCTCTATAACTAGGGTCCAACATTTTTTCTAGTCCAAAAATTACCCAAAATTTTAGAAATTTTCCTAAAATTCACAAAAAATTTTAAACCACTAAATACACACTCCAAATCAATTTTCAAAATATAAAAATCACAATTCTCAATATAATCACATTTGTAAACAATTATACTCGGAATATGTCAATGAATCCATGTACAATTATTTTTATGTGTAAAAATATATATATTCACGTATATGTGTATGTTATATAATGTATGAGATTGAAAAGCATTTTCTAATCTCTCTCATATATATATATATATATATATATATATATATCAACGTGGGTAGTAGTATGTTACAAGGTACTTGCGGTTATTTAATATTGAATATTACGCTTTATGTCAATCAAGTTTCTAGCGCCATCTTTAAGGATGGTGATATTAGGAACACTTTAGTTTTGTTAATTTAGTCATTACTTTTATTTATTTGTTTAGTTTTACTTGTTTGTTTTATTTTATTTGATTTTTTGTTTAATTGCTTTATTTTATTAGTTTTTATTTATATTATTTGATTTTTTTTGTTAGTTAGGGTATTTCTTTATTTTTACATTTAGACTTAAGGTCAGTTTATGACCTAGAGTAACATTGAGAACTTACTTGACATAAATCCTGAGATAGAAAGAACTGTACATAGGAATCTTTGAAGAACAACATTAGGGATTTTGAACTAGATTGTTGAATTGAGGACTTAGAAGGTCACACAGATATTGAGGGATTCTGTAACATGGCAAGCCAACCACAAATGATGTTCGATTATGCTCACCAGACTTAAATGACACAAAACCTAGCATTATAAGACCTATAAGCAAACAATTTTGAGATTAAGCCGAGCATCATTCAGATTGTGGAACGGTCAATTCAGTTTGATGGACTCTGAGAAGAAGATCCGAATGCACACATCTCTAACTCCTTAAATATCAGCAATTTATTCAAGATAGATAGAGAGGAATGACATTTATTCCCAATCTAAAGGGGAATCATTATACAATACTTGGGAGAGCTTTAAGGAGATGCTTCGATGATGCCCACGTCATAGATTGCCTTTATAGATGCAAATCCAAACATTCTATAATGGGATAAGTCAAAACACTAGACAGTCTATTGATGCAGCAGTTGGGGGGATGTTCAAGAATAAGACACCTAAAGTAGCCCAAAAATTGATCGAGGATATAACTATAAACAACTATCAGTGAAGCTTAATTAAAGCATGAACCACTAGTAGGCCACAAGGAGTTTATGAAGTAGACACAGTAACAAAACTAGCAAGTCAAATGGAAGCCTTGAGCAAGAAGATAGAATATATTACTATGGCTTTATAAGGAAGAGTGATTCATTGTGAGTCATGTAGGTTAGATAACCTAAGACAAGATTGACAATCTGACCAAATTGAATATGTAGATTATTTAGGTAACACTCTAATAACCCAAAATAATCCCTATAGCAATATGTACAATCCCGGATAAAGGAACCACCCTAACATTTCATGGGAGAATTAAAGACAAAAAAAGAATAAACCTCCACCAGGATTTTAGGCATTGACATCACAATCAAGGACCTTAAATATGGATGTTGATAGGTTCTTTTACTAGCTCTCTCATGTAATAGGGGAACTCTAAGATATCTTCCTAAATCATTCGTTTGTTTAAAACCCAATTCACCGCTTAAATAGTGTGCCATCGAGTGAGGTATATTCTTGGAATAAATGCCCCGAGATTTTTCTTGACTGACTCGTTGTCCTGAAGCAGCACAAAAAGTATTTGAAATGTCTCAAATTACGTACACTTGTTCAATTGAGGCTTCGGAGAAAGAATGAGATCGTCAGCAAAGAATAATTGAGAGATAGAGGTCCCTTTCTACTTAATTTAATAGGCTGTCATCGTCCTTGGGTCACTGAATTGGTAATTGAATGACCCAGTCTTTCCATATACAGGACGAAAAGATAAAGTGATAGTGGGTCACCTTGTCGAATACCTCTGGTGGGATTAAATGCATCACTGAGTTTGCCATTCCAATTTACTTGCATAGAAACCGAGAAAATGCACTTCATAATAAGGTTGATCAAAAAGTCAGGAAGCCCAGTATCTGTTGGTGTATCTTTAATGAAATCCCAAGAAAGCCTATCATAAGCTTTTTCAAGATCCACCTTAATAGCCATTATCCCTTTCTGTCCAGTTTTCCATTTTCATTGTGTGGATGAGTTTTTGGGCAATAATAATATTATCAGTAATCAATCTCCCTAGAACAAAACTACATTAAGTTGGAGCTACTAGATCAACGAGGTGAAGTTTTAGCTGGTTAATAATAATCTTAGTAATAGCTTTGTAAATCACTGAGCATAACGCAATTGGCCTGAATTGAGTAATCGACGTGGGTGACAGAAGCTTTGGTATAAGAACCATAATGGTGCAATTCAGTTCAGAATCCCAAGCTTCATGTCAAAAAATTTTCTGGATAAAGAGTATCAGAGAAGACCCGACTATGTCGCATTGTGATTAGTAGAATAAAGCAATAAAGCCATCAAAGCCCGATGCCTTATTAAGAGCCATATTAAAGAAAGCCATCTTCATTTCTTCAGGACTAAGTGGACGTTCCAGATTAGATACAGCATGGTGAGATAGGGAAGGAAAAAGATCGTTAAGAGGAAGGTCTTTAGGAGGATATATTTCGACCGTATAGAGTTTCTCCAGGAAATTCTTCACTATTCTTCTGATGCTCATTGTGTTCGATCCCACCCACCCATTTTCATCCTTCAAGGAAACAACCTTCGCGTGCCATCATTTGGCAGTTGTGATAGCATGATAGTACTTGGTATTCCTGTCTCCCTAGCCTAACCACTGACTTCTTGATCGTTAGTGCCAATAAAGTTCTTCTTAACAAAGGACCTGTTCCATTTCAGACCGTAGATATTCCTTTAGCTCTCAGAGAGAAGCCGAGTCTTCGTCTTCTAGTTTTTTCTGAATGCCTTCAAGTCATGCCATTAGTTTTTTTTTTCGATGGAAAATATTGCCAAAAGTATTAGAGTTCCAATGCTGCAATCTTTCTGAAAAATTTCTAACCGTTCCATTAAAATAAGACATGGTGGGATTCCAATTATCGACAACAATTTGGCCAAAACATTCATGAGTCAACCAAGCTGACTAAAAGCTGAAGAGCCTAAGGGTCGGCGGTGAATGAGTGCATTGTTGTAGTGTGACTAGAAGTGGGCGATGATTTGATTTCAGGAAAGGTAGATGAGTTTCTGTAGTGTTTTAGAATGCAGACTGCTAGGAATTAGAGCAAAAAACTTGGTCTAATCTGGCGAGAATTTTTCCTCTCTGACATGTGAATCTTGGCCCTGAACTAAGATGCTGTAGTTAACAACATTGCACACACTCTCGAAACTGTGAATTGACTATAGGTTGGAGTCGAGAACCTCTACGTTTATCATTGCTTTCTAGTTTGGCATTGAAGTTCCCTCCCAAAAGCCAAGGTTAAAGGTAACCCTAGCAATTTTACGTAGATATGTCCACAAAAAGTGTTGTAAAGAATACGTAAGGCTAGCATAAATGACAGTGAAGTCAAAAGACAATTGGTCCCATTCAATATTAGCACGCACAAACTGCTAGTGAGCTATCAGAATTTGGACCACAAAATCAACTTTCCATAACAACCATATGCCAGCCGAATAGCCTTCTGTTTCTACCAAGAACGAGTGAGCAAAACCCAAGCTCCTAATAACCTTTATCGCCCAAACCCTAGTGATTCGTGGCTCAACCACTACAACAAGGAGAGGTTTATGAATCCGAATGTAGTTCTTGATGATCGGCTTAAAGGTCCTACCTCCAGCCCCTGACAGTTCCATAAGAATATTGACATAAATAAAGATCAAAAGATGAGGTAAACACTGTTAAGCATGAGTGTTTACTCAGTTATTAGCTGGAACCCGACATTGGTTTGTCATGTGTTTTTGTGGTGTCTCATCCTTCTGAGTATCAGAAACAAAGGTAGTTTCAGTTTCAGATGTCGAATCGATTGGACACCCCACCCTTGAGGGTCACGAGCCCGACATCCTAAGTGACATCTGGACACATATCCCGTGTGGGTGGCGTGCCCCCACCAAGACAACCTACTCTTACTATATCCGAACAGAAGTTGGCTTTAATCATTTTACACAGCCTTGGGATAAAAAACATAACTGACATTAGGATTATTGGGTTAAGATCCTCTTAGGACGATTCCAAAGAAGACTTGGAGATCTACAACTTTGAGGAAGACCCTGAGGTCGGATTCTATCTTCTGAAGGGGGTCGGAAATGAAACAAAAAATAGGGGAAGGCGAATGATAGAGGAAGCAAAAGACAGAAGAAGCGAAAGACAAAAGAAGCGAAAAGGTAGTAGAAGCAAAACACAGAAGAAGCAAAACACAGAAGAAGCAAAAGACAGAAGAAGCGAAAAGGTAGAAAAAGCGAAAAGGCAGAAGAAGCAAAAGACAGAAGAAGCAAAAAAGCAGAAGAAGCAAAAGACAGAAAAAGCAAAAGACGAAAGAAGCAAAAACACAGAAGAAACGAAAAGGCAGAAGAAGCAAAACACAGAAAAAACGAAAAGGCAGAAGAAGCAAAAAGGAAGAAGAAGAAAAACACAGAAGAAGCAAAACACAGAAGAAATGAAAAGGCAGAAGAAGCGAAAAGCAAGAACAAGCAAAAGACAGAAGAAGCAAAACACAGAAGAAGCGAAAAGGCAGAAGAAGCAAAAGACAGAAGAAGCAAAGTACAGAAGAAACAAAAAGGCAGAAAAAGTGAAAAGGTAGAAGAAGCAAAACACAAAAGAAACGAAAAGGTAAAAGAAGCAAAAAGACAGAAGAAACAAAAGACAAAAGAAGGAAAAGGCAGAAGAAGGAAAAGACAGAAGAAGCGAAAAGGCAGAAGAAGCAAAAACACAGAAGAAACAAAAAGGTAGAATAAAAGGCAGAAGAAGCAAAAGACAGAAGAAGCAAAACACGGAAGAAACGAAAAGGCATAAGAAGCAGAACACAAAAGAAGCAAAACATAGAAGAAATGAAAAGGCAAAAGAAACAAAACAAAGAAGAAACGAAAAGACAGTAGAAGCAAAACACAGAAGAAGCAAAACACAGAAGAAACGAAAAGGCAGAAGAAGCGAAAAGACAAAAGAAGCAAAAGACAAAAGAAGACACGTCAGCAAAACACAGAAGAAGACGTGTCAGCAAAACACAGAAGAAGACGCGTCAACAAAACACAGAAGAAGACACGTCAGCAAAATACAGAAGGAGACGTGTCAACAAAACACAAAAGAAGACGCGTCAACAAAACATAGAAGAAGACACGTCAGCAAAACACAGAAGATGTAAAACTCAGAAGGAACAAAACACAGAAGGAACGAAAACACATAAGGAGCAAAACACTGAAAGAACCAAACACAGAAGAAGTTCTTGAACAGTAACACAGAAGAAGCGAAACTCAGGAGGAACAAAACACAGAAGAAGATGATGTCACACAGAAGAAGATGACATCATCACAGAAGAAGTAAAAAGGTAGAAGAAGCAAAACACAAATGATAGCAAAACACAGAAGAAGATGACATCACATAGATGAAGATGACGTCATCACAGAAGAAGTAAAAAGGCAGAAGAAGCAAAACACAGAAGAAGATGACATTACACAGAAGAACATGGCGTCATCACAGAAGAAGCAAAACACAGATGATAGCAAAACACAGACGATACAAAACACAGAAGGAACAAAACACAAAAGGAAGTTCATAAATAGTAACACAGAAGAAGTTCATGAACAATAACACAAAAGAAGTGAAACACAGACGGTACAAAGCACAGAAAAAGGTGACATCATCACAAAGAAAACACAGAAGGAGATGATGTCATCACAAAAGAAGCAAAAGACAGAGGATACAACTCCTCTCTTGAACCTCTTCCCTTATAAGGACCCTAACTTTCAGCTCAGATGTCTAAAATTTTCAAGCTAACTACCATTGGAAAAATGACAGAAAGATTTGCAACTTATTATAAGACACCTTTGCCTAAATCAGCTTAGGTTAACCCAGATTTTTTTCCGAAGTCAAAAAATGAAGTTTCCTTTATGAAACAAAAAAAATTTCAACGTACGAACTTGAGAGGGCCATAAGTAAATATGCAAACATATACCATTTGTATCAAAAGATAAAAAGTTTTACAAAGCTTTAGTGGGCATTTGAAGTCACAAATACATTAATACATCAAATCCCAAAATACAAAAGATACATAATCCATGATTTGCTCAAAATACAACTAAAGCCTTGCTTTACAAAACTTGCTTCAAGCACAAAATAATTAAACTAGGAGTGCTGCCTTGCCTCTTGACCTACTCGATATCCTACTCATCACCTGAATGTGTGAGAGGAGATTGGGGATGAGCTTAAAGCCTGTGGGTAACAATCTTGTAATCGGTAATAAGCAAAAACTATTGAAATAATCATCTTCATTTTAAAAACTCACATTAAAGCATAACATGGATACATCACTTTTGTCAACACATCACAAACACAGAAACACATCAAATCGGTTCGAGGTGGATCCAAAACAGAATGTACTATGCATTTCTGCATAACAGTCTTGCGTAGCCGTGAACTTATGGGAGTCTATGAAGGAGCTCCATGTCACTAGCGGGAAGGCGGGAGAAGGCTTTAGACAAGTGCACTTGACATACTTAGGGTATCACCACGAACCCACATAACATGTAATTTCATGACTTGTAAACTTGTTGCCCAAAATGGCACTAGATCAGAAACTTGTTTTTTCATGGCATGATATCTTTTCAAAATCATTTCATTTTTCATTTACAAAGTTTATGCACAGAATATGCAGCACTTTCTCAAAGCATTTAAAGAACAATTAAATGCACAGTTGGAAGTAGTTGAAAACATTTATTTCACTTTTCTTAAAAGAAGACATTTATGGTTTATTAGCCAATTATAAAAATGTAACCCACCTTGAATTTCTTATTGATAATTTGCTCAAGTGAGCCTCTCCTCTTGCTCCTCTTGTCCTTCTTGATTCTCTTTTTAACATAAATAAATCCCCAAACCAAATGAGATTTTCAAATGAGAAACCAAAGAAGCTAATGTATAAATTGATCCTAGAACTCTTAAACCCATGCATTTTCTAAGCTCTTGAAACCAAAACCCCTTCTAAAAATCCGAAGCCTTAAAATGCTCTTACATCAATTCTTCTCCAAATGAAGAAATGCTTAGTTCAAAAGAAGGCTCTTATCTTTCTCTATATTTTATCCTTCTTGATCACTCTCAAAATCCGTTTTGAAGGTCAAGAAAAATTAAGACCTAGCTCAAACCTCTCTTCTCTCTCTAAAACCCACGACACTCTCTCTACCTTCTTTCTTATTTTTGTGCTTTCTCTCTTCGATTTTTCCTTACCCACGTTTTTGGCTTTTAAAATGCAAGCCAATAAATTTCTCTTCCCATTTTTGCCCCTCCTTCAAAGCCTTAAAGCCTTCCCACTTAAGTGATCTCCCCAAAATACCTCTCATGCAACTTATCACTTTAACTTTAATCCAATTCACCTATGTAACATAATCTCATTAACATAAATAGTTTACTTAATTCCAACGTACACTAATCTAGCGAGATCCCAAAATTAACCTGATCATGCTCATTTATCAAGAAAAAAATTTGGGGGCCAATAGAATCCTTCTCAGGATCAGATGGTCTAGATTGGGATAGAATGTGTTTTTTAAGCGATGATGTCAATGCAGTATTTAGTTAGACAGTCATTATTCATATCCTCCTCCATATCCTAGCAACCCATTTCCTCATGTATGAGTAGATTGATCATGTATTATTACATCTATATGTGAGGGGATAGATATGGCCACGTGGTGAGTTGTGTTTCGTTGGGGCTCTGCAATCTTTTGCTTTGAAGCAGTCGTGTTTACTTTGACTTGAGTGAGCCATTGGGGTTTGTGGTGTGGGCGCGTGCTATTTTGAATTTGGAAATGTTTATTATTCCCAAAAGGCCCACTATAAGACGGTCCTTTGGTTCTATAGTAACTATTTGTCACTTGCTTTTTAGATTGCAAGTGTATTTGGTTCTTAACCAATGTAATGTTATTTTCTCTTTATGGATTCTTCTCAGCAGGCTGAGGGTGATTTGTTAAGGGTTCTAATGACTCGTTTTCGATCAGGATCATATACCTCAAGCCCCTCAACCCCATGTGATTGGGACTGCTCCTCCTGTCGCTTCCTTGTGCCGTTGCATTGTTTACCGGGTGGTGACTACAGCGTTGCACTTATGTCCAAGGCCCGTATACTTCCTTTCGAAGGGCAACTATAGGCGATTCACCTCGATTTTTTAGTGGGATGGTCAGCCCCTTAACTCCGATTGTAACACCCCACTCCCGCATGACCCGAACCCGACATCGATGGTGATATCCGAGTTCGTGCCCCGCGAGAGTGACGTGCTACATCACTCAGTCAAACCTTAGTATAAATTTTTTTTTCTTTAATACATACACTCACACGTTATAATTTATGCGGAAAACAATTTACATAAATAATTCAATGGCCTCGGGGCCCTTTTCATAAATGCAATTTTTTTTCAGTATGTTGCTCTTACAAAATTGACTTAATCATTAATACAAAAATTCATAAAATAAAATACGCTAATGCAGACGCGAACTGATTCCGACCACTGCTCTGCTTCATTAACTAGCAGATGTTATACACCCGTTGCCTAACGGGGTATTCTTCTGAGTCCTTAAAAATAATTGCAAATTTTGGGTGAGTTTTGCGAACTCAGTGAGAAACCATCATCGATGGTTCACTCAATTCATGCA
>JANVCQ010000003.1:19220511-19235362 GCA_025531925.1 Erythroxylum plowmanianum
TAAACTTCTTGCAAAACAACACCAATATTACTTAAAGTTCAACAACAATTCAACAAAAACACCTATAGGCATTTTGTGAAACAATTGGTGTGCATACATTTTTTCATCCCTAAGTCAACAAAATTTCCTACATTTTTCTCTTTAATCTACAACAAACACAAACTCATTCATTCACAATCACTAATTAACAATTTAAATCAAGCAACAAATTAATATTAACCAAAAGGAATGGTTCACCGATTGTGGAGGGAGGGGAGGAACAAACCACCTTATCTTCAAATGGAACCACCAGAGCAGGAGACATCGCCGATGAGGATGGCTAGAGCAAACGGCGGCAATGGTAGCAATGGCGTTTTGGATGGAACCAAAGGCGAGGATGAGGCGTCGGAGAAGGAGAGGAGGAGAAGGAGCACGCAAAATGGGAGAAGAAGAGGGCTGCTGGAGGATTAAAACGTTAACCAAAACGACGTCGTTTTGGTTAGTTTTTTAAACGCTAAAAGACGACATTTACCGACGGAATGAACATTGCCAGTAAATGATTGCTTCCCGTCTTCTTTTTCTGACATAGCCTTTATTCCGTCGGTATTTACAGACGGAATTATTTCCGTTTGTAATATTCCGCCCCTATTTACACCACTTTCTTGTAGTGTTTTTTTTCTGGCTTTTGCTCTTCATTCCCTCCTTCTGGTTAATTTGCTTATGTCTTGCTATTGGGTTGGGTGAGCGTTTGTTGCCTTCATTCCCTACTTTGGGCATCATTTTGCTAGAATTGACTGTTTTAAGATATTATAGAAAATTTCATCTTCCTTTTGAACAGGAATCGAGAGATCAAACGAATGAAGGATAACAAGAAAGCTGGCAATAGTTTTGCATTTCTTTGTTTTGATATTCATGAACTGGAGCACTTTCGCCAGGTACCTAGTGTGTCTGTTGATATGCCTTTGAAGGTATTTGGAGAACACAATCTACATAATTGGAGAAGTCAGGTAAAGCAGTTCTGCTTTCTTGAAGTTGTTCCCCACATTTTCTTGTTGCTGCTTGTTTTTCATCCTTGTTTGAGGAAAAGGAAATTGTGGAAAATCGGCATGCTATTTTTCTTTATTATTTTCAGTTTCCTGTTCTCAATGTTCTTATCAGCCACAGGTTATATGATTTTACTGATGTTGTTTGTTTCCTGGATCTCTAAACTCTTTGAAGATGAGTGTTAGTTTTGTCTTCAAGATAAAGTTTACCATTTTTAAAGAATTATTGGCTAAAACTGCATCATTCTTTTTTTTTTTTCTGTAATTTCCTTCATCAAGAAGATAAGTGCAATACATCTCAAATGATAATCTTATTTGGTTCTAATAGTTGAGCTTTATTTATTGGTCTTTAGAAGCTATTCTCCTACGAGTGTTTACAGCTATTACTGACTCATGTATAAATGCAGATTACATCACTCTATGGCGGTCCATTGGAATTCCTTTTTGTAGTGGAAGGTGAAGAAGACCCTGTTTAATGTTTATCATGTTGTATCTCGCTTGTTAGCTTATTTCAAGGTAGATTTGAAGCACTAATGTAAATTTGTATCGAAAATACTGGTTATTCAGGATAACTAACAGTTGATCTTGATTGTAACAAGATGTGTGTTCATGGTTTATGCAGCTAAGCATAAGACGGTCCTATATTTCAAATTCATTATCTATTCTAGAAGCTTATCTTTCTATTGAAGTTTACTACATTGTGTTTGCTTCTACTGTTATATGAACTGCTTTTCACCTTTCGAATAATAATGGTGAATGCTTTCATTAACGAAGAATATGTTCATATTCTTTGTAAATCTCTGAGTATGTCATTGGCATTGTTATCCTCATTCTTATGTTGGCATTTGGAGTATTTGCCTAAACAGCTTCTTTCCTGACTGTTAATCATTTGTTACCCGGCAGGATGAAGTTCAAGCTAAAATTGTTGTTGTTGGTTTGTCAACATGTAACTAGTCAGAAGATTCATAATCAGTTGGTACTTGGCAGCCTACAACTTCTTTAATTATTTCTTTGTATTTTAACCATCATTAGTAAACTTTATTTTCCAAGTTTTAGTGCACTTCACTTAAGAGGTGGTGGAATCATACGTTTTGTTATTTGCAGGTCTAGGACCTTGTTATGACATGTTATCCTTTCTATTCTCGCTTCAAGAAGCATGCTTTACTAGCATTGTGAAATATTTATAATTGTGCTTTTGTCAAGATTGGGGTGGAGCAAATGCATAAGGGACAGCAAGTACGTATTGCTTTTGGATGACGATGTTAGGCTGCATCCTCGGTTAATTGGAGCCCTCACTGCTGAGATGGAAAAGAATCCTGAGGTCTGGCCATTATTGTTGTGATGATACTTGCTGGTATATTGTTCAAAATAACTGAATAGAATTTATGATTTTAATATGTAGTAATGTTTGCAGATATATATTCAAACTGCATATCCTCTTAATCTGCCTTCTGGGAGCTTAGGAAGTTACCGCATCTATGAATATCATATGGTACAAAAACTTTTACGAGATTCCTTGATAATTTCCTTTATCATTATTATAGTCTTATGAACTCTGTGTAGAAGATGCACAGTACAGTTGTGGATCAACTTGTGGCTGTAATGGGGCTATATTTGGATGGCCGATGAAAAAACATCTTTCTCAGACATCTTACACTATAGTGAACATTTTCTTGAATCACAATTGGAGATCTTACCAATCGTATAAAAAGTTTGCAAGTCCATGTTTAAACTGCTTGTATTCAAGTTGCATTTGTCTTGATGATACATTTTATACGTTTAAAGCCTTAAAGTTTATTTTCAATATCGTTCCAATATTATTTTACACTGTAATTGTGGCTATATAATAAATGCTGTAATTGTGACTATATAATAAATGTTAACATAAGTCGGACCAAATTCACAAAATATATCAAAAAAATTAACCACTACAAAATAATAATAATAAAAAGAAGAAGAAGAACATTAATAATGATAATAATAATAAGAAAATTAACAATAATAAAGAATTTAATAATAAGAAAAGTAATAATAATAATAAATTAATAAGACGAAATTTAATAATAATAAGGGAATTAATAATAATAAGAATAAGAATAATAAGAAAGTTAATAATAATAATGTATTTACTGATGACTATAATGGATATTTTGATCTTTTTGTTAATTATTCCTTTGTCATTCCAAGTTTATGTTTTCAAACCAAACATTGACATAGAAATTCTTTAAAAATAAACCAAAGTAACTAATATTTATTATATTCTATTCCTCGTCTATTTTATTCTTAAGAATAACATTCCATTCTTTATCTACTCTAACATATGAAAGGGAAGTAGAGCAAGAACTTCAAATTGGCCAGATCTCTTTACAAAAATCTTGTTATATTCTTATTGTTTTATTTTATACTGTTCATTTTTGTTAGATATACATTCTCAACAACTGACCTTGCTGGGAATGATGATGCCCAAAAGAAAGAAAATTATGTGATGCTTGCAAATAAAGCTAAGATATTCTTTGATCTATTAACTAATTATGTTTAATTCAACTTTTAAACCGAGATCTTCACATTTTTGTTGCCCAAAATCATGGCATTAATTACAGACTAAAACTACGATTCCAATATGTTGATTGTGGTTACCGCATTTTATAGTAGTGCTACAATCACTGAAAATATTTTAATCCTGCAAGCGTTTTGTACATTGTCACTAACCAAACAAGATTGTGAGGAAAAATCTAACTTAGACCTTTGATCCACCATGCAAATATAAGCATAAGGTGAAGGTCTTTCCATTTCTCAAGTAGAATTCCTTCAATTTTCCTATTCAATTTCTTTACTCTTTACAGACAATGTACTGCTAAGTCTGCCAATGGACACCTGAATGCACATCAAAACTCATAACACCCCTCAAGCGTGTAATGAAGCTCCAGATTGATTTTTTACCTTCCTTATAAAATAAAATAGAATCCATACAACTATAAAGCAAGCTCCAGACCATGTGACTTGTTCATTTATAGTTTAATGCTACTCCACGAAAACATATGTTTCATTCTGTATAATCATAATAGCTGGTTCTTCTATGTAGTATCATAAGAATAATAGATGCTAAGAATATAGTCAAGTTTAAAAGATGTAAGAAGAAAAAGATCTAGCACTTGTTAAAGACAGGTTTCACTGGCAGAAATGTCAACCTAACTGATTTATCTTGCATGAAGTTAAAAAACTGGAAGCTGGGACTTCCTAGGTCTGCATGGAATCATCTTTCTCCAAACATATACGGAATTCATGACAGGAACATGCTAGGAGTTTCATCTTAACTACCAAATTGTTCAATTCCTTGGAATAACATTAAGAGGAATCCTCATGGCGAATGAATTGAACGAATTTAGATCTCACCTCAGCTGGAATACGAACAGGACGATAATTCTTATCAAGCCAAACAGCAGTACCTTTTGCTTCCAAAACAGGCTGTGTGACATAAATAAAACTAATGAGCATTGAGAAAAGCCCCAAGAAGTGAAATTATAAGTTTGAGGGTAACAATAAGAAACCTCTCCATTTGGCAGCTTCAAGATTAAGTGTTCAAAATACAAGCGTGCAGCAGAGGAGCCAGAGACTCTCACCTTAACAACAAACTTATCACCGCTCTAGTTGAACGAAGGCACCCACAAGAAACAGAAAGAGTAAAATATCTGAAACAGATACTGTTTAGCAAAAGCTTAAAGAGATTCACATTTTTCCCAAGAGTAACAGGTATAACTCTATGCATTCAATCTCATGGTTGAAAGAAATTATAAAGTGCCCTGTTCATGTAACATACATAGTTAAGAAACTATAACATCTGATAGAAGCAGCCATTCCCTTTCTCAGAGCATAGCTCTAGTAAAGTGTCCTGTTCATGTAACATACATAGTTAAGAAACTATAACATCTGATAGAAGTAGCAATTCTCTTTCTAAGAGCATAGCTCTTGTACTAGCAATGACAAAATGTATAATTGTTTGCTCAAAATACCATGCAAGTTTTAAGTTACAACCCTTTTGACCATGAAAAGGCCAAAGTCATATAGAGCACGACACAAATGTAATTAGATGAGAGGGCATAATTCTCTAGAACTAGGCACACATAGAGCTATAGTCAACGTTGACAAAGATCAAAGACATACTCTCAGAGGACCAATGAATATATTGGCGTTAGTACTCAATGACAAAATGCATAATTGTTTGCTCAAAATACCATGCAAGTTTTAAGTTACAACCCTTTTGACCATGAAAAGGCCAAAGTCATATAGAGCACGACACAAATGTAATTAGATGAGAGGGCATAATTCTCTAGAACTAGGCACACATAGAGCTATAGTCAACGTTGACAAAGATCAAAGACATACTCTCAGAGGACCAATGAATTTGAGTGACAACTCAGATAGTGCCAATGCCTCACCAGTACGGGCAACAGAATCAGCACTAACGCCAATATATTCCAAAAGTTCATGACGACCTGGTTAAAGCACAGGATTCCAGAAAATGATAAGTATATAGCTCAAGACCCATATATAAGATTATAGCTCCATTCTATTGATTAAGAAAGATGGGGATTAATGATTTTTCCCACTTAATTAAAATTTTCTTTCAAACAAAAATGGGATAGTCCGTAATCCATTGCCAACGTTGAATAAGAATTGACTAATATGCTCAAATCTGATCTTACCATGTTGACAATAACTGGCGTAAACAGCATTGTTAACAACTCCATATTGATCCAGCTCGTAATCACGCACTTTAAGCTCAACATCGAAAAAGCCGCCCATTCTACAAAGCAGCAAGGTTTCTCAATTTCCCAAATACAGAATAACCAATTTGGAGAGATAATGAAACAATTGATTCAAAATGGAAGCTACACCCAGTAACAAGATACGCAATACGTACCCTTTACCGCCCTTGACATCAAAAAGAGACAAGGTGACGGAGCTCCTGACGGTGGAGAGAGAACGAAAACGCGGCCGAAGCACTGGAAAGAATGCTGATGAAAACGGTTGTGTTGATGATATAAGAGGGCGATGATCGGTCCACAATCTGTTGGCACGAGAGACACCGGCAGGGCAGAATAGCGCCAACATGTCGGGTGCGCAGAGACTAGAGAGAGAAGTTGGGAAAGACGGATGAATGTCGACTGTTAGACAGCTGGTCACACAATTTTTTAGCAATTAAAATTTAAAACTTTCTATGTAATATAAAATCAAGTAAATTATTTTTGTCTTTTTTTGTTTTTGGTAGATAAAATTTAGAAGAATTTGATTACAACCATAAACAAAATAAAAATTGACAAAGCAAAAGGCATAACAAAATAATTGTTGCAAAATGTATGTATATTATTTTTATCTGATAATAAATTGCATTCTGATTATGATTAGCAATTTATAACTTGTAACCAATGTTTTAGACGCTGGACAAGACATCGAACAGTACAGAAAAAGTTTAAGATTTAAAGATTCGATTGATATTAAACCGTTATAAAATTGGTATAAAATAAATAAGAAGTAAAAGTTATAAAAATAAGTAATACTTATTAATGATAAAATAAACTAATAATAAATCTAATAATTTAGAATAAGGTTGAATCTAACATAAATTTTTAAATAATAATAAAAATAAAAAGTGTATTTTACATTGTCATTTATTTAAAAACTCAAAAAAGTTTAAGTATATTTAAAGAAAGTCAATAAAAAAAGACTCCTAACACATTCTTAAAATATCTTAAGCAAAATTACTTATATATACTAATTAATAATTCAATTTAATAAATAAATTTATGATAAAAATAATAATTTATTTTAGCAATAATAATTTAAAAATTTTAATTAAAATATAAGGAGATAAATAAAAACCTAAATTTTGACAAATATATTTTATATGTGAGATTAAATAAATTTAGTATTTTTAAGAATAAAAATAATAATTTTTAACAATAATAATTTAAAACAAAATTTTAAATTAAAATGTAGAAAGATAAATAAAGAATATAAATTTTAAAAATATAATTTATTAATTAGAATGTATGAGAATTGAAAATTTTTGATTAAAAATTGAAAAAATTTATAAAATATACTCATTAAATCTCAACTTTCCTGCAACGATAATGTGGTTTATCAAAACTCAAAAAATATGTTGGCTTCACTTACATAGAAGGAAGAAATTGGTGGTGGGTCTCATATGCATGGTAGGTAGGTACACATGTTCTTAAAATTTTGATAAAGTAGAGAGAGGAAGAAATTTATGGTGGGTCCACATAAAAAAGATAGTGGGTCTTACATGTTTAAAAAGGTATCTTGGTTTTTATTTTATAAAGAAAACATACCAATTTTTTATAACAAATCGGTTGATTTATAGTTAACTGTTCGGTTTTTTATCATAAGGGTTATATAATATTAATCAGACCAGAAACTATATCGGTTTACTTTTATTCTAGTCGGATCGGTCGATCAAATCCAGTTCTTAAAACGTTGCTTATAATAATCATCAGCTTTCTCACTTAATAGTCCTAAAGCTTTTCTTAATCCTTATACAAATTATCATATTAAATTAAAAGTCGAGTTCTCTCGCTCTTACAGCCGTCAAGCCATCAATCATCTATTACTGTCTCTTTCCGTTTTTGTTCCACTTTCCAATGCTAACTTTTCAAGTATTACACCCAGTTTGAGCATCATCTTTTTTCTTCACTATGATTAAGATACTTAACCCCTTGTCCTTTTCTATATAAATTCTTAATTTTGTTCTTGAAATTTCAAAAGATCCAAACTTCATAATTCTCAAGCTATAATTGGTGATGTTATTAGTCCCAGTTGTTGGTTATGCCCTAGAGTTAATTAATTGATCATAATTTATTGACAAAATAATTTATAAGCATATACACATTTAGATGTATATGATGAAGTCAATTAGATAATTATATATTATAAATGAAATTAAGATGAGATTATAATTATGAGATTCATATTGCATTTATATATTATTGATAATTGACTATTTAAATATATTTATATACTCATATATAATGTGTTTTGCTTGTTATTCAATAATTTTATAATATTTTTGGTACTTAATTTACTTCAAGTATATTTGTAGGAGATAAATGAGAAGATTATGATGAAATCGTAGTATAGAACTAAGATTTTAAGTAATTTAGACCTACATGACCATATATAGTGACTGTGTAAGTCTTTGCAAATGTGTAGAAATTTGAAGAATATTGTCTCTAGTCATGTAAAATTACACTACTGTGTATGTTGATTTACATGACTGTATATGTTGCCTGTGTTAGTCTCAGTGCCCATGTAAAATCACAAATTAAGATATTTTTGGACATACATAGTTACTTACACGACCGTGTATATTGACTATGAATATTTTAAAAACCGTAGTTTTTTCTATAAAAGGATGTGAACAGAGGCAGAACATGGAGAGGCAATTTTAGAACTAATGTCGAGTCATAAAAAACATAGAAAGGCGACAATTTTGAGCAAAGGACAAGGAAAACACGAAGAATATATCATAAGATCCAACAAAGAGCTTCAATTAATCCAAATTGTAAGAAAATCCATTAGAAGAAAAAGGGAGATTTATAATTATGATTTCTTCGTTTTCTTTGTTTTTAATTTCTATGGATAGGAACTAATTTGTTTGTTGCCTAAGTGTGATGCACCCTAAGTTGTGATAACAATATAATTTGATTGTTTTATTTAATGCAAATTTTAGTAATTGATTTATTAAGATTCACTAATGTGTTATATTCTTATTCTAATATATCTGGAATATTAATTTATGATTAGATTTCATATGATTGAGAATGGGAAATCTTTTTATGTGAATAAATCTACCATAATTGAAAGGAGTTGCATACAAACCTAGAGATAGGTTGACATAAATCCTCTAGATTAGGGCCAAACTTAATATTAAAATTCACTAATCAATAATACAATTCTAGGGGCTTTTCATAGGTGTTTTAGTGTGTTTATAGGTGTTTATTAGATTATTATTGCATTTAGAGGCTTAAAATTGTGTTATTGTGAGTGTTTGCTTATATTCTAAGTATTTATGTGGTTTTAAGTATGTTTTCAAACTTAATTATATGTTTCTTGAGGTGTTTGATGTCTTTGTTAATGTTGAAAATCAAATAAGTGAAGAACAAGGAAGTTGGATGTGTATGGAGCTATATGGGCAGAGTTACAGTCGTGACTCCAATGATCGTGACATAAGAGAATCATCCAGATCGTGACTTCCATGTCATGATCGTGACATAAGAGAATCACCCAGAGTCATGTTGTCACAATTATGAAAAAAGCAAATTTTCTATAGTCAGGATCATGACAGAGGCTTCGTTTTTAGTGATAAGAAAAACTAGACCTTTTCTGTTCCAAATTTCATAATACTGAGATTAAAGAACCAAATTGTCTTTGATTTGGAGATTTGTCACGTCTTAGGTATGGATAAGCCATTTAATTCCGTTCTAAGTCAACTTTTCAATAACCTTGAGGAAAAGGCATAGAAGATATTCCCTTTTAGGTGATTGGATATCAAATGCTTTAGAGTTAATCATGATGGAACATAAGCAAGGTCAATAGGGTTGACTCTATTAATTAAACACAGTTACCCTTTTTAATATTTTTCATTGACCCATCCTAATTCAGTTCAATGTAAATGTTTGAAATCCTAGTTGATTATGATAGAGTCAAGCTTAGACTCCAAAGAGGTGATCTGATATAGTTTAAACTAGTTCAAATTAAAAAGATGTTTTTTTAATAATTAAAAAATACACGATTAAAGTCCTAATCTTATTTGGTAGTTATAACATATAATTAATTACTTGTTTATCTTACTTTTATATTATGTTTTGAGTGGAATTTACCTTGTTTAGTATAGTTAATACTAAGTTAGTGAACCAAATTTCTTAAACATAAGATATGTATGAGAACAGTTCTCAAAGTTAGAAAAGAAAATTGTATGCCTATTATGTAATTTTTCATGAGGATTTGATGTTAAGGTTTTAAAGATAACCCAAAATCATATAGATGATAAAACTTATTAACATTTTGAGTTGACTAATGGCTCATAAACTTTAATAACAACATGTAAGATGTATGTCAACACCATGATAACAAGATGCAAGAGGTTGCATAAAGTAGAGCTGAAAGATATAGTACTATGTTGGAATTGTTCCACCTAATTTAGCCTATTAATGGCAAAAACATAGACATCAAATGAAGGCTTTGTTATAGAATGATAATAGTTATCATTAGAAGAAAATGATTGCATGACTTTTCTTGCATGTAGGAGATATTATAGAGATCATTTATATTTATCGTTCGTGCTTGTGAGTATTTGATATTGAATTTAGATTTAACATATTATAATGTTCAAAGCATGATAAGAAATAAATTTTTGAGTAAAAGTAGTTGATCCATGTTTATACAAATTGTTTGTATGTGTTGGATCAAAGGAGACTTATGCATAATATTGAAGGCAAGAACAAACTTTGATAACTGAGATTATCCTTTTACACCATGTTGGTTAATTCAACATAACAAGAATCATAAAGTTACATATAAAGATATGTGCACCTTGATTATGAATCATATAAAAATTGTAAAACTTATCAAGTTGAAGAATAGCCATACCGACCTTTGGTGAAAGGATGATAATCATATTGAATTATTAAATTTACAAATGTGATGTATTGAATGGAATAACAATTCATCAAAGGATAATACTTATATTTTATTATATTACTAATGATTTTATGTGACATAGGAATATGTATTAATGAATAATATTTTAATTTTTGAATGGTTCAAATTGTTTAAATCTAAGTAGAAACTAAGCATTGAGAATACTAAAGCATTTCGATAAGATCATTGTGGTAAGTTTTAAATTTTTGGTTATTTTTAGAGAATAAGATTCTCTGGTGAATTCCTTAACAACAAAATTTCATAAAAGTATGGATTTATATAAAGAAGAAACTAATATGAGATATTATATCATACAATATTATTTCTTCTATACTTATGCCTAGTACAATGACTTAACTTCAATAGTTCTAATTAAATGAATTGGCAAGATTTTATATTAGATATGAAACACTAAGCCTTTGAGCCAAAATTAATGATTCAAGGATGTGATGCTTGGTTGAAGCATACATTATCCATTAAGTTTAGAATCAAATTGGATAATAAAAGGTTATAAGATATTTAAAAAGTTGGATATAATCTTATAGACCTGTTAAACAAATTGTTTGTTTCAATGCATACTTATAGGAGAATAGTTCTCAAGATAAGTTGTGGAAGTAAGATGAGATTTGAAAAGTTCAAATCTCATAATGGTACATCTAATTAGAACTATTTCTTTCGTTGATATATTTGATGTATGATTGAAAGGCTACGAGACATTAACAAATCACTTTTATGATGAATTCAAAAGGTCTTTTTTGGAGATGATAGTGAATTTATCATGTCTACAAGAAAGTTAATGGGAGTATAGTTGTCCTCTTCAGTGGGAGCATGTCATATGTTACTCATAGAGAATAACAATTTTAACTTTCAATTGTTGAAAAGCATAATTGTCTAAGAACAACTGTTATTGGATTTGAAAAAGGTAATAACTTAACTTTGGGAATTATATCTTTAGAGATAGATTGAAAGTTGTTCATATATTATAAGTCCAAATATAAAAATAAAGTGCTGAAGATGTTTAGTATTTGAAATATTAGATACTTGTGAAGTATTAAATATATTCATTATCCTATATATGAGTTGATATTTGAGTTCAAGGAGATAAGGATATTAACTTTAGAAGTAAAGCCTAACTTAGGTTTATTTACTTAGAATAATATCTTTCAAGATTGGAAAGTTTCCAATGTAGCAATGGCTACTATTTAAGTTATAATACATTTTTCATTTAGTAGAAATGATTAATTGGATTGATAAGTTCTTTAGTGAACTTGATATAGTTCATTGGATTGTTCAAGATAGTAATGTACTGTGAAACATTAAAGCTATTAGGCATCAAAAAGGAGCTAATGTCTCATTAAAGATTGAATAATTTATTTAGGCAAATTTTCTTAATTATGATTATAATTGAGATAAAAGTTGTAAGATTTAAGCAAGTGCTCACTAAAGATAATCTTATAGAATTCTCTCATTAAGCCACTATCTTAGCAATAGTATAATCATTATACAGTGATATAGTATAATATACTTAAACGATTGGCTTAGTGTAAATAGGAGATTTTTGGTTTATACCCCACAACCAATCAGTTTGGTTTTAGTTTAGTGATAATTATTTAAAGGCATTCTTTATCTTGTACATGTTTAACTGGATATGATAAATTCCAAGGGATAATTGTATATTTCAAATGAAATTATATTGAGATTATAATTATGAGATTCATATTGTATTTATGTATTATCCCTAAATTATTTCTAGTCATTGTTCTATTAAGATTAGACATTAATATAACACAAAAAGACTAGCACATATTATATTTTTCCTTATAAAGAAAGTAGTCGATCTCATAGGCTAAAGTATAGACATACTTAAACAAACGTGTAAGTGCTTGTTAGAGAACAAGTTCACTAAACAAACCCAATATGAGAAATCCATTTGGAACATTTCTCGTATGTCTATAGAATTCTTATTGTGATGATTGTATAAGTAATCTTTTAATTTGAGATCTCCAAAGTTATCTTGTATAGGAATTCCTATTTTTTGATACTACTTATGGCCTATTTTAATCATGAGTTGATCAATCGGTAGTCATTAGATGTAGCATGAACTAGCGAAAAAAAGTATCACTCAACCCATCTCGAAAAAAAGGAAGAACATTTTAGTAGCATCAATAAGTGTGGGGTAGTAGTATATTTACATTTGTGTATCTCAAAAATATGTTTTATTATCCTTTTGTTCACTTATTACTTTATGAATGCTTGTGTTAAACCCTTTACCCCTTTTGACCCACCTTAACCCTTACCACATTATAACCCGAAGCAAGTCCTTTTAATCTATGTTATGCATGTAATCATTGTAGAAGAGAATTGGTATATTAGCAAGCCTATTGTAGCACCCCACTCTCACAGGACCCGAACTCGACATCGGGGGTGATATCGAGTCCTGCCCTGCGAAGGTGACATGCTAGAACAGTCAACCACTTGACTTTCGGTACCCTTTTTCTTTTTTCAAAACAAAGCAATACACACGTATGCGGGAATCAATTATAAAATTGGCCACACTTTATTTCATAAACATTTGCATTAACAACATTTCAGCCATTACATAAATCATCAAAATTTCACTTTCCACTTGGGCCCATTATTGAGACAAAACACTTATAATCATAATATTAGTACACTTCATAATCAATTACAAACCATTTCACTTTGGAAAGTTATTACAAATAGAAATCTTCAATATACATATTACAATAATTGCAGAAGACTTAAAATCGATACAAAAATAAGAAAATACAAGTGCAGACGCAAATTGATCCTGACCTTTATCCTTTACTTGTATGCTGTAGGGATACTCCAGTTTGTCTAATGGGGTATTCTTCTAATCCTGAAAAATATTTGCAAATTTTGGGTGAGTTTTGAAAACTCAATGAGAGACCATCATCGATGGCTTACCTAGTCACATAACACATAATTTACATTTAAGCTATTTCACATTTCACATTCAATACATTTAATCATTAATTTTATGCATATGCAGTGCACATGAGACTCACTTTCTATTTGTTACTTTGTTGTGACTGAGTGCCTAAACTCTCCTATATAGGGCTCATTGATAATTGTCCCATATAGGGCTTATTGATAACTGTCCCTTATAGGGCTCATTGAAAACTGCCCCATATAGGGTTCATTGAAAACTGTCCCATATATGACTTATTAAACGTTGAGCCTGAGGCTCTGATTCACTTTTGAGCTCGAAGCTCATTTTCACTCATTGAGATTTAAGCTCTGATTGATGGCTACTCTGATCACAACTCCTATTATGTTTCATGCATTCATGAAATGAAATGCAACAACCACATTTCCATGATCCACATTCACTTACTTTCACATATCATCGGACCGTAGTCTGGCATTCAACATTAAGTTGAGAATCACACTTTCACTTACATGCAAATGCATATTCAGAACACATTTAACAATCACATTACATACGCTTAGTTCATCTCATTCACATACAAACAGCACTTCAATATCTCATCAATCATCACAATCATCGGACCTTTCGTTTGGAATCCAACACATCAATCTCATTCATACAATCATTTAGTAGTTAATCACTATCAAAATTCACATAAAACAAACAATGAAATGAGACCATCTAGGTCTACTCACAGTATGCTCCAGATTAGCATTAACTTCCATGATTAGGAAACATCTGGATGTGGACGTTCTATCCTGTATCACCATTATGCAAAACATATATTGCACACACGTTATTAATTGTACAATCACATAAACATTCAGTTTTACATACATATATATGTGTAATGTATAATGCATGCTCAATGACAATTCTTGGGTATATTTTCCAATTTCACATCTTATGCTCATTCTCATTTCATGATTCATATTTGTCTAACTAAACTTAGGTTTACACTTCATGTGCATATGACCATTCTAAATTTCTCCATTCAATCTCTACCTTTGTATGTGTCCAGTTTATTTATAAGCTTACATCTCAAGAACATTTGATTACTTTATATCATAACTCAATTTCTCGTCATCTCTTTTCTAACCTTAAATGATCTCATAATACCCCATTCTCATTCACAATT
>JANVCQ010000003.1:19267739-19279614 GCA_025531925.1 Erythroxylum plowmanianum
CAACACTTCTTTCTTCCCATTTTACCATTAATGATTGAGAAAAGTCCACCTTGCCCTTCCTTTAATACCTTATGAATTTTAAACTTAAGTAAGCTACCCAAAATACCCTTTTATGCATTCTTACTACTTTTAATTTAACTAACCCATGTAATAAATCTACTAACATAGACCTAAAAAATTAACTCCCAAAAATTCACCTATCATAACCTCATAAATCATGCTTATTTAAAGAAAAAATTTGAGGGCCAACAGTCTTATTCACCCAGATAGACTATGTAATCAGATGAGATAGTAGGTTATCTCATTTTAGCAGGTCTTCATAATTGCATTAGTTCATATACCATAATAACCTCTGTTTGTACAAGTATGAGTTCCTATTCCTGTATAGGTATGGTACTAAGACCTTTATCTATTGGAACTTACTGTATGAGTGGTGGATATGAAATAAATGTGGTATCCACCCTGCTCTCATCATAGATATCATATTCCAGAAACTTAGTTGCTTGTGATTCCACAATTCTAGCTCCCCTTTCTCTACAGTAAAATCTGTAGCCTTTAAAGTGGTCGGGATATACAAATGAATAACAAGTAGAACAAGCTTGTAATTTACTTTCATAAGGATTATACAACCGTATCTCTACAGGGTGGTCCCATACATAAATGTGTGAATGATTAAATCTTCCACCTTTTCCAAATAATTAGGTAGATTAATCATGTTCTGCATTGACTTCTTTATGTCCTTTAGGGTGCGATTACACCTTTTGACAACACATCATTTTTCATAGGACTACTTGGCATAGTGAATAAACTTACTATTCCACCCAATTTTATATACCTGACAAACGGACAATTTTCTTGTCCTAAAACTCCATGTTTGTCATAATATTCTTCTCCACGGTCAGATTTGACAATCTTGATAGGTTTTTCCAATTGGTTCTCAACTTTAACCTTAAAGATCTTGAATTTATCAAGAACTTCAGGCTTTCTCTTAAGTAAGAACATATGACTGTAACGAGAATAATCTTTAATAAATTTCATAAAATATCTAGAAATGCATAAGGTAACTATATAAGGTCTGCGTATGAGTGTGCAGATGAGATCCAGTAAGCCAAAAGCATGAGTTGACACCTTTTTCTCCTTATGTTAGCCAGCAGTCAACATATGTTTCCAGATTATTAAAACCTAAAGGTGGGAGAACGTTTTCCTCTATCAATCCCTCAACTCCATATTTGGAAATGCAGCCTAACTGTTTATGCCACAAAATGTGTGACTTATCCTTTATCAAGGCTTTCCTTTTATGACCTGTTCGGCAAGATATGAAAAAGCATATATCTTATTCGGGGCAAGACACATTCTATATAAACCATATGATAAGAAAATTGTACTAACATGTTTTGTATTGAAAGATAACTGTACAACCAAAGTATCAATTACCAGACAACAACCTTCTTTATCTAATGCTGATACTGATATCAGATATAAAATGTGTTGTATAAAAACCAAAATGAACCTTGTATCAAGGTTCAAACATACATTTATATATTTTATTAACTTCTTTATTGTTAGCAACCATTAGTTTCTCCTTTTCTTTTGTTGGCTTTCTCCTAGATATGAGTCCCTGATGGTTTCTGTCTTTCCTTCCAAGCCCTATACCTTTGGCAATCCCGTTTGTTATGTCCCTTCTTTTTACAGAAGAGACACCTCATAGTCTTTATGTCCACAGGACCTTTACTAACACTAGATTGACCAGCATAAGCATGTAGAGAAGATTTATACTTTCTACCTCTATATCTTTGAGGCTTAACCATTTCTTTCCCTTAGTTACTAAGAGGACCTTGTGAGCAGTATTCGTTAACTTCTCCTATTCGACAACACAATAGGCAATCAAAGCCTCGAAGTCTCATTCCTCATCCTATGAATAATATGTCGTCACCAGATTACTAAACTCTATAGGAAGTGTGCTCAGAGCCTAGTGAATTATGAAGGCATCAGGAAGAGAAATAATCAACGCCTTTAGTTTAGGTAATTATAAAACAAAAATAAAACATGAATCCTGCATGTTAAAAAAAACGTAGATTGTTATACAATAAAATACTTCCTTTTTTTAAATTTAAGTTAAAAATGAATTGGATCAAGATATGTTTGGCATTTGAGAGAACTGCGAAGACAAATCAATCTTGATATGTGCTCCCTCACTCCCCTTTCTTTAGTGTACTCTATGGAGAATAATTCTTTCATCAAGACACTTATCTCAGCATTTGACGAGACTGAGTACCTATGGGAGACATTATCAAGAAACTCCTGCACTATGATTGTCTCCAGAAGTCCACTAAGCAGATGGCTAGGAATTGATCTTTTAATGTTCATAAAACTTAATTTGTTTGATCAATCCCAGACTTTATAAGCTGCTCTATTAGCCTCTGAGCTACAGGATGTAGGTGAAAGTGGCCTCTCTATATGTATGGCTATATCGATATTTGCTATCTTCATTGCACTTAATAAATCCTGTATCAACTTCTTCAAATTGAAACCAATCAGGGTTTCAATAGTGATACTGTGTTCATTAACCAAAAAGGTGACTAAAAATGACAATGTAAAGATCAATATAAATGCAGGATAATAGAAATACTCAAAGTCATAAAATAGTATCTATACCAAGAATCCGATTACCATATTATGAAACACCTATGGGCTAAATATATAATATATATAACCAGACCTCTACATAAAAGCGATCAGAGTATACACCATTAACTCTCATGACACGACAAATAGATCATTTGAGCATTGGCTTTCCTCCATCTAATGTCTTTATGTACATCTCAAAATCTCATATAAGGTTAACACCTGTAGGCAAAATAACCAAATACAATACCAGAGACATCCCCAAAACATGCAAGTAGAACAATTTAAATACTAACGTGAAAGGCCACTATAGTGATTACAATATCATCAATACCCAAAAATCCACAAACACAAGGGATACATCTTTATGTTATCCTCACATTCTATATGGGCATATAATATGCGATAAAACATCATTAATAAATGCTAAACCCGAATGCATAGTCAAATTATCACATACTAGTACTGAAGACATTATCTTTAAACTTTATTTAAAACTCTTGTAGAAAAAATCTCAATTTGAGTAACTATCATGTATTATTAAACACTTAGCCTACCACATGAGACACGAAAACTTCAAGTATCTCACTCATGTCATGTTTGTAACATGAATATTCACTCAAAAATGGCTTTAACATGCCTTATTTCCTCTTCTGGAGTTAAACCTTATTTATTACCAATGTAATAAATCTAGAAAAATTAAAAAAAAACTCACTTTATGAATTTTTCAAACTTGGGAAGTGACGCAAAATGCCCTAAAATAACTTTATAAGAATTATGAAATTTTGAGTTTTTTTTACACGAGATGTCAATATGGTACTATAGTCTTGACATCAACATGATGTGAATGACGTCACTGCTCCTAACAACAAAGAATAAATGTTGTGGACGTGCCCAGAACTTGTAGGGTGTGTGTATCGTGCACCAATGTGCCCAAACCTATTTGTGCATGACATGCAGGCTCTAGACTCGCATGATGCGCCAACCGCCTCTGGCATGTGTCTTGCACTCGCTGACATGTGACCGCAATCCAACCATCCATGCACCAAACACATTGGCTCTTTGCCAATACTGTAGCACTATCAGGTGCATGTGTCCTCACTGGAGCAGGTGATTTTTGGCGACTTTTAGGAGGCACACACACCCGACATTTTCTCTCTCCTTGTAGAAATAGGCGATTTCGGCGAGTTTTGGGTCAGTTTTCTAACGTTCGAAGCTTGTTTTAACCCCATTTTTCAATGCTAAATACATTCAACATGTATTCAAGCAACCATACACTAGAAAAAATCGAAAATGGATCGTTTTTCTCTGAGTTCCATATGGAAAAAACCAAAAAATGTTCGTTTTCGTTCATCCGATCATGTAACCACTTCGATACCATGTGTAATGTGTAACATAAGTCTTAGTTACGCATCCAAGATCGAACGTGACAGAGAATGAACAACGAAAATATGAAAAATACCTTACTTCGGCTCCATGACTTTCAACAAGCTTTTCGATGCTAAAACAAATCCATTTTTTCGACGATCTCCACGAAAGTCGATCATCGGAGTGTCGTTAACGTCTTTTGTAGTTTTCTCAAAATGTAAACCTTTGAATAGGTCAGAGTAACTTTATGTTCATGAATGAATTGAGCAACTACAGGAGACCTTAACCTTGTATATATAGCTTCCATATCGAGGTTTCTCATCACAAACCCGATATGGGTCCTGTCTACACTAATTATGGTCTATTTTTTCATGAACTTTAACCTACTAATCTAGATCTTTTATTGAGTAATTTTGTTATCTTTATCGGAATCAAATTTGTGTAACGTAACTGATAAGTCATTAAAAACCAATAAAATGCAATTAATTGTTTTCTACCAAATGGAAAAAAAATTTCCGACCATTCTGGCTTCAAAAATGAGAGGGTATGGACTGGCACTGAACAAGAACTGCCCTTACCACAGAATCCACACACTATTGCATGGATTGAGTTTGTGAAATTAAGGGTTGAGTTTTATTATGCTTCTACAGGTGACAGCAGAAACTATTGCAGAAGTAGAGGATCCTAAAACAGCTACATGCTGTACTATTGAAAAGCTGAATATCCATTTTCTTGTCATAGGAGAGCGTGAACTTGGAAAGATAAGAAAGGTCGGTATCTAACATCTTTCGCAAGAACCTTCCTCTCTCTCACTACCCACAATTGTTACGTTATGTTTTAAGCATAAAGCTTTTATGACATCCGTTTAATCTATTTACGAATTACTTATAAACCAAATCGATTTCCGGAGCCACTAATGATGCAGTATAAGAAATTATTAGGTATCTAATCTCAACTTCTAACTTGGTTTCTTTTCTCCCTAGCTACATTTTCTTTTGGTATTGATGTAATTATACAAATATAAAGGGCTCCGCTCGGAAGTGTAGCAATTACTGTGTTCATAATGCACGAAACCAGTTCCTGTTGTGAGGAAACCATGAGAAAGAGAGTATGCACCAGAAAGCAGCTACATTTCCATGTTAGTTTATGCGATGCGTTGCAGGTATTTATTTATTTTTCTGTGATTACTGCCTCTGTGAATGTCACAAACGCTTAATGTAAAATTGCTTCTCAAAATGTTATTAATGAGGTGGATGAGAAGATCTCTAGAGGAGGATATAGTAAAACTTGGCGCTTGATCATTGTTCTTATACTGCTTCAGCGAGTTGTTGGAAATTTCAGGCGAATAAGTATTTAGATTAGCTATGGTTCTTGGAAATGACATTGTTTAAATTATTGGAGACATGTGCAATGCCAACGGATTCACAACGATATGAATGATAAGCAATATGCTTTAAAGCATTCCGCACGCCGTTTGCAATCCCAATGCATAGATCATGGTAAGTCATCCAAATATACGGTTTAGAGTGGCTGCCAATCTAACTGCAGCTTGAGCTAACCGAAGACTTACTATAGGCAAACGGGACTTGAAATAATCATCTGAAACAGGTTTTGCTTTAAGATTCACTCCTCTATCAACCAATGGACATTGCATCAGATGAATGTTTTGCTTACCTCCCAATACTGAGCCCTCGGATACACCTTTGTATGCCCAATCGCATGCTGCCTTGATGCCTTCGGATGCATATCTATGCAAAGTGACAAACGATTAAACCACCACTGTTACCAGGTAATGAAATGTATAATATTGTAAGGTATGTAAACAAAAGCTTCGTTTCGTATGATACAATCAAAATCTTCTACCACAGCCATTTTCTGCTGACTTATCTCAACATATTCCAGCACATAGTATGTATCCCAACATCCAAGTTAAGGAACTTACATGTCTGGGCAAACTGTATTATTGCGGCTGCAAGTTTCCCATTTGGGGACTAGATCTTCCCATTCACTCTGTTCTTCAGGATTACACAAGTTAAAAGGAAAGAGCTAAAAGAAAACTGAAAATTAAGTAAAGGACATAAAAGGATAGAACAATATGATATATAAGTATTTGGTAACATTTATTCTCGCATTTTATTGAGTCAGTTGAACTAAGGAAGTTTGTTAGAGATAATGTGGGAGTAAACTACCCTGATACTGTTTTGAATTGCTTCAACGAAGCCATCCACATTTGAGTTATAGTACTGCTCTTCAGCTGTTTCAATTATACTGGCATCCCAGATCTGTTGATGATGCTTCAAAGTTAGGAAAAAAGTGGAGCTTAATGGTTGATGGGATCAAATTAGCACTTACATGATGAAGGACTTGTTTCCTTGTGTACCAGTGGACATCAATCGTGTTGCCTCCCCTGTCTGTAGTGAATCCGACATGTAGAGGCTATATATTTTCGGAAGAAAATTAAAAAACTATCAACTTGATGATCTATCGCAATTAATTAAAACAAGAAAGTCAATGCCGTTTCCCTACCTGATGAATGTCCCCCATAAAATGAGAAAGAAAGAGAAGGGCTTGCGTGAGGTTATCTATATGATATTCAATACATCATTGGTTAGTCAAGAAGTGAATAGGAAATAAAAAGAGGCAAAATTAAACAATAGGTTCATGATAAGTACACCCAGAATCACTGTTATAAGTAAGCAGCTGGGAAGTGTAATTGTTGACAGCTCCTGCAACACACCTTCCTTCTACTCCATTTTCATCCTTGCAGTCCCCTGAAAGAAATTTGGTTCCTTATAGCTGTTTCCTCTGGCTTATAATTGGTACCCTCAGGTAATAGGAAAAAGGAACTCACTCTTGTATAGGTAGCTGCAGACATCATCTGGCGTGTCTATATAATGAAGAGGAGCTGACCAATGAAAACGGAACCGCACTTCGTCTGCCCACGAACATAGACTTCCCAAATCGTTACTTGCGTATTCTGGCAACAGATGCTTCACAGCATCTGCGGCTGCGTCGCTCAAACGGGACTGTCACGACCACCAGAACACAATAAGAGATGAATACACCAAAAGAACAAACCATAAAAAGATAAAGAGTAATTAAGAACCTGAGCGATTCTGCAAATTGTGAGGTGCCCATCTGTTCCCCAGCCATGAGTCACCGGAACGAGAAGTAGAAGTGAGACTGTGGCACATATGTGCAGTTCTTGAGACCAGTATGCCATTTTCAACGGAAACACTGCACTTACAGATTAGCTTGTGATTTAACTGCCCTGTATTTATATTTTTATAGCTGTGGAATGCCAGAAAGGAAACAAAATCTGTAACGTATTTGTTTTCAATAGGTGTGAACGGTACGAATCAGCAGCCTTTTTTATCCTTTGGTGTGTAACTAGCAGGTTTTTAATGTCCAGATAAGCAGTGGTAATTTGGAGACGTATAATACCCAATTATTTTTAAATTAAAGAGTATGTATTTATTGGTTTTGTTATAAATGGGTATTGTTAAAGTTAAAATTTTGAGGGGAAAATTAAAAGTGTATGATTCTGGACAAAATTTTGTAAGCAAAAAGAGGAAAAAAATATAAGAGTTAAATATTTAAATTGGATTAATAAAAGTAGAAAGAAAAACTAATAATCCAAAAGGATAAGTAAAATTTGGAAATGTATGATGCTGAATTAATTTTAAGAATTAACGGCTCCAATTTTACTTTAACTTGCATGTTATTAATTATTCACACTCACAACCGTGCATATTATTATTAATTATTAATTAATTAAGTATTATATCGTAAATGCAAATGGGATGGTTGTTACGAGCAATTGAGCATGATATCTACTGGTTTGTTCAAATGTAGTGAAACATTGATACCAAGTATTAGTCGATTCAAAGAATAGGAATTGAGCTCTTCTTAGCTTTGCTTAGGCTGCTTTTTTTTCTAACAAATTTTAATCCAGATAATAAAGTAGACTCGGTTTATCCTTGTATTAAACACAAGATTGGAAACAGAGACAGAACTTGGCACGTTGTCTTTGTTTCGATCATCTGCTCTGTTTCTACTTCCTCATGCCTATCTGTCTCTTGTGTATGTATTAAAGGATATAGTCTTAGCAAATTAAAGACTTATGAGCATGAATAAGTATAATGGTGGTGACTTGTGGATCTAAAACAAAACTTGTTCTCCTGAGCTGAGTATAAAATATTCCTTAATTATCATATAAACACGGTAGTAAATTTGGTAAATGTCAACTACTTTAGATTTAACTAAGAGGAAACAAACAGGAGGTTAGGTTAGCAAATTGAAGACTGTTGAAATTGGAAGCACAAATATATTTAGTACATATTTGTGCTTTCTCCTATTGATTATCTCATATTTTTTCTGTGGGGAGTTTTAGCTTTTTGTTCCGTGCAGCAACTACAGATGTAGGCTCTTCTTCTTTTCGTTTTATTTTTGTTTGATTTAAGCCTTAGATGCATATTTTTTATCTCCAAACCTTTAACTGAATCACAATTCAGTCCTAAATAATCTCAAAACTTTTAGTTTAAATCACTATTTAATTATATATTTAGATTTGGTAACACCATATGCCTTTAAAGTAACTTATGATTTTAGTTATAAAAAAACCATTGTTATTACTCATATGTTAAAAAGGAAAAGGATTGAATTTCAAAGTAAAAGTTCGGAAAAGCACTAAACCATTCTCGAATTTTATTATCCATAAGTTGAAATCTTTGTTCTAGCTCTTTTTAATATTTTAGAGACCACACCATATTATCAAAAAGTTGGTAAAGAGAGGAACCTAAATGGTATACCTTTTCTATATGTCATCATATGATAAAACATGATCTTTATGAACATACATATTTATAATTTCATCTAGTTCTTTCCTGGATAAATCATTTATATCTCAAATCTGGAAAATCAAAAATTAAAAAAATTCACTTTCGATCAATTACAAGAATAAAAAGTCAAAAAGAAGGCTAAGTGTAATTATATTGATGTTATCCCACCTTGTTTAGTAATAAGGATTTCTTCTTTGTGGCTATCTCAAGAGAAGTTATGATAGAGCTAAGAACGGAAGCAATTGAACTCAAAGTGGGTTGTGCAATGACTGGAGGATAGTAATTGTTTGAATTATGAAGAAAACTATCACCCAATGTGTCAATCATATAAGTCTTTAGTCTTTCTCAGGATCAAAGACGATTTGCAGAGGGACATAAAGGATTACCCCCTCAAGGTGTACATATATCCAAAGTCTCAGAATTTGAGTTCCATACAAGGGCATAATACTAAATGAACCAAATTCGAATAGTCTAATTCCTAGATTTTTTTGAAGTTGAATAACGATCCAACTTGCAAGCATCAGCTAACTTAATCTCATCATAGAGTCTCTAAAGTTCTCTTAAAATGCCTACCTGCTTAAATTATCATCAGTATGTCCTTCAACAAAAAATAATAAACTTTTTTGAAAAATAAATAATTAAA
The DNA here is from genome assembly GCA_025531925.1 of Erythroxylum plowmanianum. Lineage (NCBI taxonomy): Eukaryota > Viridiplantae > Streptophyta > Magnoliopsida > Malpighiales > Erythroxylaceae > Erythroxylum > Erythroxylum plowmanianum. Next base: position 19,277,217 of record JANVCQ010000003.1, read on the forward strand.
ACATCAACAAGCATGAAATTCACCTTAATAGAAAAAGCAGTTCCCACGTTTGAAATAAAAACTTGTATGTCTGCCATTAAATTCATCAAGTTGTTATAAAACAAAATGTGTCGACATCTATAGCAAACTTTCTCTTCCTTACGAAGCATACAGGTGTTAAACTATTTTACTTGAGAAACGTATGCGGTTAATCTTAAACCTGACTCACATTTTCTACTTGATGTATTAACAAACACAAAAGGGAGAGGTTGTTGTTGTTGTTGATAACGTGTTTGATAATTTGGGTGAAAGAGACATTTTAGATTTATCTAGAATAAGATATATCAAAAGGAAAGAAGAATCATGTGTTGGACCCCATATTTTTTCTCTAGTTAAGTAATCATTAATGGCAAAATTGAAATAAGAAGTATCAGCTTACTTTAAAGGAAGAAGCAAAAACGTGATAAGTGGGAGAGAAGAAGAAAATAACGAAAAGAAGAAAGAGAAAAGTGAGAAAGAGGGGTTTCGGTGAAGTTGAGAAAAGAATGGAGTTTTGAGCTAGGTTTCATCTTTTCTTAATCTTAAAGAGAGAGTTTGAGGTTGCTCGAGAAGGGAAAAAGAAAGAGGAAGGGAAGAGCTTTCTTTAGAGCCAATAATCTCATAAATTGGTGAAGATTTAAGGAAATCAAGGAGGGATCAAGAGAGGCAAGAGGAGCAAGAGGAAAGACATCCTTAAGCCTCTTTCTTAAGTAAGGAATTCAAGGTGGGTATATGTTTATAATAGAATAAATAAGCCAACAAATGTTTTCTTTGAATCAAGGAAGTTAATGATTTCAATTGCATCATAAATGTTGCATTTATTTGCTTCTTGAATGAATTGAGAATTTGCTATGTGTTTGATATGTGAATTGGGTTGATGATTTGTGAAAAGACTTTGAAAATGATTCTTTTGAAAAGATACATGCTTATAAAATCATGTTTATGAAAAACAAGTTTCAAAAAATGTGTCATTTGGGCAAACGGTTTTCAATTCATGAATTATATATTATGTGGATTTGGTGTAATCCATTCAAGAATGTCACGTGCATGTTGACCAAGTTAAAGGCTTCTCCTACCTGTCCGCTAGTCGCACGGAACTCCTTTATGGACTCCCTCAAGTTTACATCTACGCAAAAATCACTATATGAGATTGCATTAGTACGCCAAGTTTACGACTATACAGGATCATTATGTGAAAATGTGTAGTTCGTCATGTTTATGGATTTATCCGAACTATTTTGATGTGCTTATGTGCTTATAAGATGTTGACAAGTTTGATGCATTCATGATTTGAAATTTGTGAATTTCGGTTATGAATTTGAGAATGATACTAGTTCAGCCTGGTTTTGGCAGGACTGCACGTTGCTGTTTGGATCCATAGAGTTGGCTGCTTCTCACGAGAGCTCCGGCTTGAAGGTTCCTGCAAAACAAAGAAGGCACATCGGGAGTTGTTTCCCGATAAGCCCCTCCGACGCCTAAGTTAGTCTTTTTGGTGAGGGTAGGGTCGTTGTGAGTAGAGAAAACTAGGTTATGATCACGTACCTGTATCATGGCAAAGCTATACCTTATATATGGGATGGTTGTTAGGTTTAAGTCTTTATGTATGCATGGGAGACTTCCACCTGCTAGTGGGTCATGGATGCGTGGACTGGGCCTGGGCCTAGCTTAGCCGATAGGCGCGAGACCAATCCTTGAAAGGTGGACTGATCGGCCCATGGGTCATTATGATTGGGTTCGGGCCTAGCATGACCGACCCAACCATAAGCCCCCCTACTCCTCAAGTCTGAGCAAAGAGAAGGGTCGAAGGAGTTTACCAAGATCTTGTCGCTCATCTGCGGGATAGCTCGGGGTAGGCCCGATCGGTCGGATATTAACGTTGTAGCTTGTCTATGGGACAGCCCATAGTAGGTCCGATTAGTCAGGTATCGATGCATAGTGTGCGACTGCTCGTATTGGGATCAGATGGCTGAGTGTCCCGATTGGTTGGCATCGACATTTATTGGGTGACAGTTTGTACCAAGAGAGTTCAGGCAAACATCTATGCTGAGTGCGTCAAGGTACTTTATTTAATTATTACTGACGATGCATGCCCTCTGACAGATTTTCAGAAGCTGAAACGAATCGTCTTTGTAACCGCTGTGCTGCTGTCTCGTGCGTCCTGTCAACTGTTGCGTCGCTCCAGGTTTTGAACAACCCTAATTCACCTCAGCTCAGAGTCTGCCACATGTCTGAGCTTGGTTCGGATTTTCTCCATGTGTCGAGCTTTGATTGGGGCGTTGATCGCTGCTCGTCGTTCGATCCTCAGATCGATCCTTGGAAACCGGTCAAAAATAATTTATACCAAGGATTGCAGCATAGGATGCAACCTCGGGTCGTCTCT
>JANVCQ010000003.1:19313717-19339971 GCA_025531925.1 Erythroxylum plowmanianum
TAATAAAAATTCATAAGAAGGTTTTAAAGAAAAAGATTTCACAATTCAACCCCCCTTCTTGTGTATTTGATTATCATCTACTAACGTGTGATTCACTTCAGTGCGTAGACAGTTGCTCATGTAATCAACCGGCTACCTCAACCAAGGCTTGGATCGATTTCTCCATTTCAAAAGCTATGGCACCTAAAACCCACTGTGAGTCACTTTCGTGTATTTAGCTGTGTATGTTATGTGTTTATACTAGACCATCTTCATAGCAAATTCGACAAAAAGGCAACTAGATGCATATTTTTCGGCTATGATAGCAAAAGGAAAGGATGGAGGTGTTGCGATCCAACAACTAATCAGTGTTATGTTTCTAGAAATGTTGTCTTTGATGAAGCATCATCATAATGGCCTCCACAGTAAATAAAATTGCCCGACTCTTAAGAAATTGAGGAGAAGCTTTAGGAAAAGTTTGGTGAGTACAAAAGAAGAATCAAGTTCTAAAAAAGAACCTGACCCAGCAAAAGAGAAAGAGAAAGAAAGTCCTTGGCAGATAGGTGTGCATCATTCAAGTTCAAAAGAGAAGCATATACAGGGAGAAGTATCAACATAACAACAGCTACAATGATCGAGTAGACAAAGAAAACCAAATCCAAGATATGTGAATGCAGTATTAACTGAAGAATATCATGTTCAAGAATCAGAGTCTTTTGAGGAGGCATCTCAAAATGATAATTGGCAGAAGGCAATGGAAGACAAGATCCAGGCTCTTTTGCAAAATCAAACTTGGGATTTGGTGCCTAATCCCAAGGATGTAAAACCCATATCTTGCAAATGGGTTTATAAGTTGAAGACTCGCCCAGATGGGTCAATTGAGAGATATAAAGCTAGACTTGTTGCTCGAGATTTTTCACAGCAGTATGGACTGGATTATGATGAAACATTCAGTCCTATGGCAAAGCTTACCATTGTTCGTGTTCTGCTAGTGTTAGCAGCTAGTAAGTCTTGGTGGCTATGGCAGATGGAAGTAAAGAATGCTTTCTTACATGGAGAATTAGATTGAGAAATTTACATGGATTAGCCTCGGGGATTCGAGAGCAAAACTTACCCATAATAATTAGCCTCGGGGGTTCGAAAGCAAGACTTACCCACAATACGTGTGTAAGTTAAGAAAGGCCTTGTATGGTTTAAAACAAGTGACGAGAGCATGGTATGGAATGATAGCAGAATTCTTGGTCAGATGTGAATACACAGTAGCACTAATTGATTCAAGTTTATTTGTCAAGGTTCAAGATAGGAAAATGGTAGCAGTCCTGGTATATGTTGATGATCTCATTATTACTGGAGATGATGAAGAGGAAATTCAACGAACAAAGGAGAATTTATCAGTTCACTTCCAAATGAAAGAACTAGAAGAGCTTAAACATTTCCTCGGACTAGACATGGATCGTACAGAAGAAGGTTTCTTTCTGTGTCAATAAAAGTGATTTATTGCAGAAATTTGGAATGTTTAACTGCAAGCCTATGTCAACACCAAGGGAGGCAAATGCTAGATTATGTTCAGTAGAAGGGAACGATCTTGAAGATGCCACTATGTATCGACAGTTGGTAGGCAGTTTAATCTACTTAACTTTGTCTCAACCAGATATTTCCTATGCAGTAGGCATAGTTAGTAGATTCATGCAGAATCCAAAGAAGCCACATTTGGAAGCAGTCTGAAGAATTCTTAGGTACGTGAAAGGCACACTCGATCATGGGTCATGGTATACTATACAAGAAAGGTGGTGGATGCAAAGTTATCGGCTATTGTGATGCTGATTATGCTGGTAATCATGACACATCAATCAACAATAGGATATGTAATTAATCTTGGTTCAGGAGTAGTTTCTTGGTGTAGCAAAATACAACCAATAGTTTCTTTGTCAACCACTGAAGCAGAATATAGAGGAACGACTGCAGCAACTCAGGAGAATACTTTGCTTATACAATTGATGAAAGATCTTCATCAATTTACAAACTATGCAGTGCTATTATATTGTGATAATCAATCAACAATTCGTTTAGCTGAAAATCCGGCGTTCCATGTTAGAAAGAAGCATGTGGAAGTACATTATCACTATGTACGAGAAAAGCTACTTAAGGAAGAAATCAAATTGGAGAAAAGTAATATAGAAGATCAAATCGCAGATATATTCACCAAAGGGCTCAATGGAAGTAAATTCACAGTATTTCGAATAAAACTTGAAATCACGACAATGACGAAGCAGTAAGTCGGTGTTGAGGGGAAGTGTTAAACTACAACACCGATTATGTGGTATCCTAGAAACTTCACCAAATAGGAACTTGCAAGCTGGAAATACTTAAGTGCAAAGATAGACAATGTGAATGAAAGGTGTAAGAACTACCGACTTAATTAAAAAGTTTAATAGTTAAAGTCAAATTTGTGATTAAATGCAAGTTGTAAAATGGAGCCAGATGGGAACTCATATGCTATCTAGAAAGATCTAGTTGTTCACGGCTTAGGCAAGGTGCAATCTAACTGAACATTTTTAACAAGCTAGAAGTATTAAAATTGTATACGGAATTGGCCAATTGCTAGCTGTTTCATTAAATTAAAAAATTACTAGAACTATCTATTATGTCGGCAATAGCTATTATAAATAGGGCATGTATGTTCATTTGAAGTTTGTGTTTCTGAGAATTAGATACGAAAGAGTGAGTGCTAGAGTAAGTGGTGGTGAAGGAAATTATGAGTTAGTGTCCTTATATTTTTTTAAAGTTATAATACTCTTGTAGAATTTGCACTATAATAAAATAATAGTTTTGGTTTAGCCTACTAAATATTGCTCCTTCCAACTCAACATGTGTGTATGTACAAGCAATCTTCTCATACTTGCATTAGTTATTCCCACTTTAATCTACATGCAAGTGTAATTGTTTTTATTTTTTCTGAACACACATCAATTTTACAATAAGTAGCAAGCAATATATAGGCAGGATAAGTCACGTGGTGATTAAAAAGGGTCAGATTTAGATTTATAAGTAACAGTTATTCCTCTTATTACTATTAATCCGTTTCCCCATAATTACTTATATCCATTTTCTTTAAAAACAGACAATATTAACTAATATCAGTTGTTGTATGAGATCTATGAGGAGCTCTTAAATTTCTCTATCTTAAAAGATGAGTAGTTAAGGATTTAACAGATTTAGATGAATTATCTAATTGATTTAGGCTAGCTTGGTTGACTATTATTTAGTGGTTATGTAGAAATATTATTTTTATAAAATAACCACTAATGATCACAATGGCTACCTAGCTAATTAGTTCTTTGATTTAGTATATAATCTGACATTAGATAAATGATATCAAAACTTGGGGGATGCTTTTCCTGAAGCTTTCTAATTTGCTCCCAATTTATTTAAATGAAATTAGAGGAAAAAGATACTATAAACTTCAAGAAGAAAGGAGGGAAAGTCACTATCTTTGCAGGACATTTGAGCCAACAATTACGTTGAAACAAGACGGAGTTGCATAGCATGGACGTTAATCTATATTTTGGTTCAATTCAATGCCAATGCCGTTGATTTTCTGTAACTGTTTCGGTCAATTCGATAAAAAGTGCTCTTGTGGCATTTTGCAATGTCTCTTAGCGCGCCATGTTGTTTTCCTTTAACGAGTCAAGCCATTCAAAAGACTAGTCAACCATTTTATTGTCTTTGGAAAATCTTGGAGAAAAAAAACATTTGAAAATCTGCAGCGCTCTATACTTGATGGAAACTTAATAAGACTGAAATTGTGGAATGACACACGTGCATCGACCTGGGCCTTGGAGTTACAGTTAATGCATGTATGTCTCCGTCCAAGTCCAGGAAAGGAATGATAGGCTGCCCCTAAACTTCCTCAAGTTCGAAGTTGTATTTGGGCCATTAGGAACATAAATCTGTGTTAACGTACTGATTGTTTTAAGTTTTAACCATGCAGAGATTGGGTCATATGGACAGACCAGGACTAGTTTAGCGGTCCCGTAAAGCAGACTTGAGCCTAATCGCAAGCTCAAATTTGTATTTCTTTCCCTTTTTCAATTACGTTGTATTGTGTGGCAAAACAGACTTAACCGTATCCAAATTCCAAAATTTAGACTGTTATACAGAGCAATATTATTTCCTTTTCATATGTAAAAAGTGCTAAAGATGTTAGGTCCAAGAGAAAAATGGAAGATCGGAAATTATAAGAAGGGGCAAATGTCCCAGCAGTTAAACAGACATGGAGAAAGGCAATGTGACACGTAAAGGATCAAGCGATGAAGACGAAAGAAGCTTTCTTCAACAAAAGATGATTATTAGCTCTTTGCTTCTCGCCAAAAATCAATTGAAGTTAGAAAACACTCACTACAAGAAAATTAGTTATTAGTGATAAACAATTGCTGACCGAAATGGAACCACTAAAAATTACCCACAGAAAACCATGTTTCATCGGGATAATTGTCGGGAAAATTTTCAATTTGCAACAAAAAAAAATCCGTCGGTAAATATGGAGAGAAATCAACTAGGTAAATTTTTTGACGGAATATAGCGATGGTAAGAAATGTCTATCAGTATGCTTAGCGGAGTCCATCAGCGCCCCATTTTTCTCTCTTATGTCGTCGTCGTTTGACTGCACCTCTCGTCGTCCCACCATGCCTTTTCGTTGTGCCACAGTTCATCCTCTGTGTGCCACCGCCTTTGGCGGGCCAACGTCGTCATCTCTGTCTCTACCAAAGACCACCGCTCATTGTGTCACACCACCTCGTAGTCGTTCGTCCTTGCCGTCATTGTCACATCTACTTTAGGTATTGTATAATTGTTGCTCGTGTACCACACCTTGTCTCCGTCATTGTCATGTAAATGTATAGGTTCATTACGACGTCGTTTGGTTCTGTAAATATAGAGTTGGTTCCGTAAATGTGTTGACAGTGAAATTTGTCTCTTTCGAACAAAGTTCATTGTTAAATTTCTTTGTTAGATACCTTTCAATCTTCATTTCTCATGTTTGCTCTTAGTTTATTTTTTTAAATATATGTTTATTTGAATTTGAAAGTATTTCTTGACATTTTAGATAAGGTTTATTGTCTATTGAAATAATTATGTAATTAGTAGTTAAGATTTTTATATTTAAAAATCTCCTTGATGTCTTGCGTTTAATTAGATTGATGAAATGAAATTTAATATGTAATTTAGAAGAAAATTCATTCTTTAGTCCTTTTCCTGCTACCATTTCTAATAAATGGTATCAAAGCCGCCCTTTTAAGAAAATGTGAGTTTTATTTCTAATGAATTTGTGAGCTTAAACACTTGATTCTTGTGACAAAATTTGCTTATGTCTTTGACTTTCATTTCATTTATCAATGCTCTGTACTTGCAATGGATAGAGTTTAATTAAATGTTCTAATTGAAATTGAATATTAAATTTAATTTTGATATATAGATATTTGAGTAATTTTTTAGGATTCTTTGCTTAATTTAATACCTTCCTTTTTTTACTTGATTTAGTGTTCAAGAAAGAAGCTAAACTCTCCTATCATACTTTTCTAATTTCTTACTTATACGTTTGGACAAATCTTTCCATATACTCTTATTAGTGGCACCAAAAATAATGTCATTTCAACATAAACTTGAATAACTAAAATATCATGCTTGTGTGTTTTAGTAAAGAGTGTAGTGTCAACTTTACTTATAAAGAAATCATTTTTTAAAAAATACACTTAACTTGTCATACAAAGCTTTAGGAGCTTGTTTCAACTTATATAGAGCCCTTTGAAAGTTTGTAAACGTAGCTAAGTGCATTATGTTTTTCAAACCTGAGAGGTTGATCAACAGAAACTTCTTCTTGAATAAAAATATTTATAAAAACACTTTTAACATATAGCTTAAATAATTTCAACTTCATATAGGAAACAAATGTAAGTAAGAGCCTAATAGCTTTTAATATAGCCACTGGAACAAATTTTTCCTCAAAGTCTATGCCCTCGTCTTGATTGTACCCTTTTGCCACCAATATAGCTTTATTTCTCATAATGGTACATGATTCATCTAATTTGTATTTAAGGACCCACTTGGTACCTATGATTTAATGATCTCTAGGTCTAGGTACTAAAGTCCACATCTTACTCATCTCAAATTAGTTTAACTCCTCATTTATAGCAAGATCCCAACTTCCATCACTAAGAGTTTCTTTTAGAAGGTTTAATTTGAGAAATGAAAGCAAGATGATATAAGTCTATAAGATGATATTTAGCAATTACTCTTGTTGGACATCACTTAGAATTTAATTTTGAGAATGATTCTTCTTAAATTTCCAAACTTTTAGGAGCTCGTCATCCTTCTTGTCTCCCTCATTTGATTTGACAATATGCTCATGAGAGGTGTGTTGGTGAGCACTCTTTTTTTCTTCAAGGGCTAATTGCTCTAACTCCATAGATATACCTACATCATCATCTTTAAGAACTCTCTTAGATACGATAGCGTATCAAACATACTATGTAAAGACTCTTTAATAATGAGACTCTTCCTATTAAATACCCTGTATACTTTGCTAGTTAAGGAATAGCCAAAAAAAATTCCTTTATCCATATTTGAATCAAACTTTTTAAGTTATCTTTACTATTCAAAATGTAGCATTTACATCTAAAAATTTTAAAGTAACTAATTTTTGGCTTCTTCTCATTCTAAATCTTATAAAGGGTTTTATCCAAAGTTGTTCTTATGTAGACTCTATTTAAACTGTAACAAGTTGTAGCCATAATTTTTTCCCAAAAATATGTAGGGAGATCATACTCATTTATCATAGTCTTAACTATTTCTTACAAAGTCTTATTTTTCCTCTCAACAAGCCCATTTTACTAAGGAGATCTTCTATTAGAAATGTTATGAAAGATACCATTATCCTCATAAAAGGTTTCAAATCTTTCATTCTCAAACTTCCTACTATGGTCACTCCTAATAAATGTAATAGAGAGATTTTTTTTTCATTTTGAACCACCTTTACAAATTTAAGAAATTCCCTAAAGCATTCATCTTTTTTAGCTAAGAATAAAGCACCACTAAATCTAATAAAATCATCAACTATGATAAAAGCATAAAATTTTCCACTTGGACTAGCAACTCTAGCTGGTCTAAATAAATACATATGAAGTAGTTATGAAAGTATAGTGGAAGTTATCAACTTTTTACTCTTATAAGAGCTTTTGGTTTGTTTTCCTATTTAAAGAGCTCCATAAATCTTGTCCTTATTAAATTTTACCCTTGGAAGTTTATTGAAAATTTGTTTAGAGTTGAGGTTAGAGATAAGGTCCACGCTTGTATGTCTAAGCCTTTTATGCCAAATCTATAAAGTTTAACATTTTTATTGTTGCTAAATTTCCATTTTACATATACTTAATATTAGGTGTTGCATCACTCATTTATGAAAATATGAGAATATATAGCATGATTATGAGTTAATTTGGTAAATTTTTAAGTTTTTAAATCATGATGAGATGATTTAAGTCTATAAACTACTATAAGGAAACACTTAACTAAAGTTACGATAAGAAGATTATTTATTTCAAAGCTTTTGATTCTATCAGTTGGAACTTCATTCTAGCTTTTAGGATTTCCTATATAGCTTACTTTAGGATTTCCTATTTATTTTTTTATAAAATGTGAGAAATTGAAGATGTACAACATATCATTTAAGGATGATCTTTTGTTTTCATGTATAGTTAACCATATTTTCTCCTCGCCATCGCTCACCTATCACGTGTCATCGTCGTTGTCTTCCCTTAATCCTTGATTGAGGTAACATTTTATTCTTTGATTGTTTTGAAGGACGTCGTTGAGTTTTGTTCATTATTGTGTTTTGTGTACTGCTTTGATTATCATTATCTTCTTTTCTTTGTTTTAGTTATCTTCTTTGGTCGTTAGCTCACTCTAGCTCTATCTTCTTCTTCCTTCATGTGCTTCAATGACTTCTTCTGCGTGTTGGTTGAGGTAAGTGGGTTTTGTTATTTACTAGGTATTTGTGTACTTGGTTTAATTTGGATATTTGTTTGTAGTTTGAACCTCCCATTTGAACTTCCTGCATTTTTAATGTAAATGACTTGCACCAACTGAAACTTATTTGTCGTATGAACTTCAATTTGTGGCTTAAAATTTTAATCATTGTTAATCTAAATTTAAGTTTATGGTATGAACGTATATTTGTTTTGTGATGGGATTGATAAATGAATGATTTAGGAGTTTTGAGGAGCTTTAATATAAGATATTAGTTGAGTTGCTACCAAAATAAAGAACGAAGAAGAAATGTAGAAGTGACATGTTTGTGTGTATATAATGTGATGTATATCTACCTGTTTATATACTCTAAGTGACATTAACTAAAAAACAAACCAACTAAATATTACACAATATTAATGAACATAATTCTAGGACTTTGGAGATGGGTGAATCATTAGTTTCTTGTGTTCTAGTAATTTATTTTACTTCTTCATATTTTAAGTAGTTGACCATAATTCTAGAAATTTACACTGCTTAGTTTGCTAGTATTTTTCTTATGTTTTTATTGATTTATGCTAGAATTGGTAAAATTCTTATTGGAATTGCTATTTGGAACTTGAGCTCTTGTGGCTTAAATGTTGTTGGCTCTTGTGGCTTAAATGTTGTTGGCCATAGTTTCACTAGTAGAAAGAAAACTCTAATAGTTAAAGTAGTTTCATGTCTTTATATACTAACACTTTTAAGTTTAACTGTAGTAAAGTGAATATCAATTAAGACAAGCTATTGTATTATAACTATGTGGTATGTGTGCATTTTCAATAGGTTTGTGCTCCTCTGGATTGTTAAGAGAAACTCTATTATATTAGAAACTGGGAATTCCACTCATCAATTCCATCAAATAGGAGAGTTGGTGGAATGGGAAGTTCATGTATTGATTTATAAACAAATAAGACTTTTAAACATTTGACTTATGTTAAATGCACACAAAGTTTGCATATTGATCAAATTCTATAAATCCCACGAGCCTAGGAGTCACAGCGAGAACTTATTTTCTTGATGCAAAGGTGTAAACAATGCCATGTACCATAGTTTTGAAATCAATTGTAGGTAATTGATTCAATTGGTTAATACTTAGGAGATGTTATACAAAGTTTAGATGTTTTGTAAACTTTAGGGAACATGAAGGATACTAACTATTGAATCACTGTTTGAAGTTAACAATTTTGCAGATATGAGTAATGTTGATAGACTTTTGATGTATAGACAATTAACAACTGATGGTTTCATTAATCCTGAGTTTGTTGATGGAGTTGAAGCTTTTATTCATTATGCATGTTCTCAACCTGCATATATGGATGGCCCCAAGATCAAATTTCCATGTAAAAAGTACAAACACATTCGTTTTCTTCCTATTGATAAAATGAATGAGCAGTTGCTGAGAGAAGGGTTTGTCCCAAATTATTTTGACTAGACACGATATGGAGAACCATTGATTTGTAGCACCTCAAGGGGTAATGAAGTACAATCGTCAATGAACTTAAATGAGTTTGAATGGGGAATTGGATTTAGAACAAATAATATGGATGCAAATGAAAATTCTTACATGCAAATGGTTTATGATGCAGCCGGTTAAACCTTTCAGGAAAATATAGAAAATCTTGAAGAAGAACGAAACCCATATGTAAAGCAGTTCTTTCAATAGGTTTGTATTAGTAATGCAAGCGATCCAAGTGTATTATGTCCCTTTTCCCAACTTACGGCAAGATAAGTCAGATTACTTGGCCGTTTGCAAAGTTAAACCTAGAGGTTTTTTAAATCACATGGGAAAGGAGAACAGAGAATTGCAAGTAAAGCATTTTGGGAAGAAGTTTATGAAATAAATGCATTTGTCATATATGACGATAATGAACCTTTGAACATTCCATCTAATGAATATGTTGAAATTTCATTTGGAGAGGATCACGAGGGCTAGAGATCTGAAGATGAACTTGACTTTGATTCTAATTCTTCAGAAAAAGAAGATGATTTTGATTTATAATTAAGTGACGATGGTGATTAATTTATATTTGTAATTAAATATTATATTCAATAAATCAATTATTTCCCTTTCAATATATTGTGTACAATATTGAATTCAAATTTTTATATTTCTAGAAAATTCAATCAAATATGAATTTCAGGTTGAAATATTCCACCAAAGAGAAAACGAAATATAATGCGACCAAGGTTCAGACAACGATAAGCTACTTACTGTCTAGGTGAAGTATGACATTCTGCAATTGGAACTGAATCACCTCCTCCCCCTCTAGCTACTACACTTACAGATGAGACATTACCTTCCATACCTACTACTATACCATCCACCACCGCTAAATCATCCACTAAACCTATAGCGACAGAGATATCAGAGGTAAACGATGCGGATGAAGGAGGCGGCCGTCAGTTTGGAGCTGAGGGACTTGATGGAAGAACTTACATCACAACTGTCAATAACCTGTAAGTGAAAATACATGAAACACTATATGTTTATAATTAAGTTATAGGTTTAAATTTTAAAAATGATATAAAATTATTTGTTTTTATATTATGTTGATTATGTCTAGACCATGCTCAAGAAACATAACATCCAAATTCAAGGAGAAAATTGATCTTGAGGGTTATGTATGGAAGAATATCTCTCAGGCCATAAAGGAATTTTATTATCAGGAGTTTGAGGTTATTTTCTTTTTTAATTGATTTTTATACATTAATTAGATAAATATTATTACATTATAAGTATTTATAGGATGTTTTTCCCTTTTGTTTCGGAATTTTTTTTTAGATTCTGAATTTGATGCGATCATTAATAAAGCATGGAAGAGACAAGCACATACACGTTATCGGGACTCTGTTGGTGCAATACACAAGGTTGGTAAATGATCGCCTTATATTTCTTAACAAATATGGAGTCGTTGGCAGCAGTTTTAGACATCACATAAGGCAATGTTCATTTCAAAGCGTAATTTTACCAAAAGACGTGGAGTACTGAGAAAGAGAGTCTTCCTGTATATACGGGAGGATCTATTACCTACCGCGAGCATGCAGAGAGACTTATAAGTATTTATACTTTACATTTATATTTTGATTTTTTTATTTTGCTATATTTCAATTTAAATTGATATGTGAATTTTGGAATGAAAATATGTGTATTATAGATAATGATAATGTTATAAATGTCTGGTGACATATATGGTTGTGTTGTTAAGTTATTTTCTTTGTTCAACAGGTAGTAAATATCATAAAAATAGAGGAAACTCTACTGAAATTTTTATAAATTCTAGTTAACTTATAACATTTTATTTTAATGCAGAAAAAGCCTATGGGCATGAGGCTTACACCTTGTCAACTCTTTTTGCACACTCACACTAAGAAGCATAATAGTGTGATATTCATCAACACCCGATGTAGATAACTAAATGTATGTAAAATTTATGGTTTAATATTAATGCTTAATAATTATCACTTACTAATATAAACATTATTTTCTGCTAGGACCAAATACAAGAAAGCATTCAGTGACAGTCTCAACAATTTGAAGATGTTGATGAGACTCAAACTTATCTTCATGCAGTGGGTGGTAGGGACTGTCGTGGAAGGATATTCGGTTTAGATTCATTTGTGAATACATATTATTCGCAATCTTCCACGTCTAGTACAACAACATCTAGTAGGTGGTCGACAACAAATGAAGTCCATTAGCTTCGAAGCACAGTGTAGCATTAGCAACACAGTTGCAACAGTTGATGGAGTACATAGTTTAGCTCCGTAATGAGATAGATAAATTGAAGGGGAGGAGTAACACTTCATCACAGAATCAGAGCATTCGTAGTTACCAAATCAATAATGTACTTGTAGTCATTTTGTTGGACACCCCGCCCTTGAGAGTCACGAGCCCGACGTCCTAAGTGACATCTGGACATGTGTCCTGTATGGGTGGCGTTCCCCTACCAAGACAAATTTTACTTTTACTATTTTCGAATAATCACTTTGCACCAACCTTGGGACAATTAGCATAACTGTCATTGGGGATATCGGGTTAAGATCCTCTTTTAGGACGATTTCAAAGAGGGCTTTAAGATCTACAACTTTGAAAAAGACCTTGCGGTCAGATTCTATCTTCTGAAGGACCAAAAATGGAACAGAAGGTAGAAGAAGGCGAAAGACAGAGGACATGTCAACAAAACATAGAAGAAAACACGTCGACAAAACACAGAAGAAGACGTGTCAGCAAAACACAGAAGAAGCGAAAGATAAAAGAAGCAAAAGACAGAAGATAGCAAAATACAGAAGAAGCGAAAAGACAGAAGAAACAAAAGACAGAAGAAGTAAAAGACAGAAGAAGCAAAACACAGAAGAAGCGAAGAGATAGAAGAAGCAAAAGATAGAAGAAGTAAAACACAGAAGAAGCGAAAAGACAGAAGAAGCAAAAAGACAGAAGAAGCAAAATACAGAAGAAGCAAAACATAGAAGAAGGGAAAAGACAGAAGAAGCAAAAGACAGAATAAGCAAAAGACAGAAGATAGCAAAATACAGAAGAAACAAAAGACAAAAGAAGCAAAAGACAGAAGAAACAAAAGACAGAAAAAATGAAAATACAGAAAAAGCAAAACACAGAAGAAGCAAAACACAGAAGATAGCAAAACACAGAATAAACGAAAGACAGAAGAAGCAAAACACAGAAGAAGCAAAACACAGAAGAAGCGAAAAGACAGAAGAAGCATAAGATAGAAGAAGCAAAAGATAGAAGAAGCAAAACACAGAAGAAGCGAAAAGACAGAAGAAGCAAAACACAAAAGAAACAAAAGACAGAAGAAGCAAAACACAGAAGAAGCAAAACACAGAAGAAGAAAAACACAAAAGAAGCGAAAAGATAGAAGAAACAAAAGATAGAAGAAATAAAAGACAGAAGAAGCAAAACACAGAAGAAGCGAAAAGACAGAAGAAGCAAAAGACAGAAGAAGCGAAAAAATAGAAGAAGCGAAAAAACAGAAGAAGCAAAACACAGAAGATAGCAAAACACAGAAGAAGCGAAAGACATAAGAAGTAAAAGACAGAAGAAGCAAAAGACAGAAAAAGCAAAAGACAGAAGAAGCAAAATACAGACGAAGCAAAACACAGAAGAAGATGACATCATCATAGAAGACACACAGAAGGAGATGGCGTCATCACAGAAGAAGCAAAACACCGACAAAGCAAAACATAAACGAAGATGACGTCATCACAGAAGAAGCAAAAAGGCAAAAGAAGCAAAACACAGAAAAAGATGACGTCATCACAGAAGAAACACAGAAGGAGATGACGTCATCACAGAAGAAGTAAAAGGTAGAAGATACAACTCTTCTCTTGCACATCTTCTCTTATAAGGATCATGACTTTCAGCTCAGACGTCCAAAATTTTCATGCTAAATACCGTTGGGAAGATAAAAGAAAGACTTACCACTTACTAGAAGACACATTTGCCTAAATCAGCTTAGATTAACCCAGATTTCTCCCTGAAGTCAGAAAACAAATTTTTCTTGTGTAAAACTTGAAAAATTTCAACGTACAAACTTGAGAGAGTCATGAGTAAATATGCAAACATATTCCATTTGCATTAAAAGATAAAAGTTTTACAAAGCTTTAGTAGGCATTTCAAGCCGCAAATAAATTAATACATCAAAATCCCAAAATACAAAAGATACATGATTTGCTCAAAATGCAACTAAAGCCTTGCTTTACAAACTTGCTTCAAATACAAAATAATCAAAACTAGGAGTGTTGCCTTGCCCTTTTGACCTACTCGATATCATGTTCATCACCTGAATGTGTGGGAGGAGATTGGAGGGTGAGCTTAAAGCCCGTGGGTAGTAATCTTATAATCGGTAACAAGTAAAAATCATTGGAATAATCATCTTCATTGCAAAAACTCACATTATTGCATAACATGGATACATCACTATTGTCAACATATCATGAACACAAAAACACATCAAATTGGTTCGAGTGGATCCAAAACAGAACGTACTACGCATTTTTACATAATGGTCTTGCATAGCCGTGAACTTATGGGAGTCCATGAAGAAGTTCCATGCCACTAGCAGGCAGACGGGAGAAGCCTATTTGTCAAACTGCACTTGACTTAACTTAGGGGACCACCACAAACCCATATAACATGTATTGCATGACTTGTAAAACATATTGCCCAAAAAGACATATTCCGGAAACTTGATTTCTTAAGCTTGATACCTTTATTTAAAAAAATCATCTTCACAATACACAAAATGAAGCACAATTTCAAAGCACTCAAAGAACAATAAATGCACATTTAGAAGTAGTTGAAACTCATTTATTTTCCCTTCTTGAAAGAGACATTTATGGCTTATTACTTGATCATAAAAATGTAACCCACCTTGAATTTCTTATTGATAAGTTGCTCAAATGTGCCTCTCCTCTTGCTCCTCTTGCCCTTCTTGATTCCCTCAAATCTTCTCCAAATGAAGAAATGCTTAGTTTAAAAGAAAACTCTTATCTTCCTCTATATTTTTCCCTTCTTGATCACTCTCAAAATTCCTCTTAAAGGTTGAGAAAAATTAAAACCTAGCTCAAACCTCTCTTTTCTCTCTAAACCCACCACACTCTCTCTACTTTCTTTCTTATTTTTGTGCTTTCTCTCTTCTTCTTTTCCTCACCCACGTTCTTGGCTTCTAAAATGCAAGCCAATAATTTCCTCTTCTCATTTTGCCCCTCCTTCAAAGCCTTAAAGCCTTCCCACTTAAGTGATCTCTCCAAAATACCCCTTATGCAACTTATCACTTTAACTTTAATTCAATTAACCTATGTAACATAATCTCATTAACATTAACATGCTAATTAATTCCAACATACACTAATCTAGCAAGATCCCAAAATTAATCTAATCATGCTCATTTATCAAGAAAAAAATTTGGGGGGCCAACACATTTGATTTGAATTACAAATATTTATTATGTACTCTTTAATGTTTTTATTATCAATTAAGATAATTTTGACTTTATATCATCAATCAACTTTTTGGTTAAATAAATTTAATATATAAACAAATCAAAATATTATGCACAGATAATTTATAACTATTTAGATTATGCATCAACTATAAGAACATCAAATAACATTTATTGATGAGATTTTTTAATTTTTTTGTTAATTTACCAACGGAAAAACAAAAGTGCATCAGTAAAATCAATTTATTTACCAACAAAAAATAACAACCGTCAGTAATATTGACAGTAAATAATAGACATAATAACCAATTTCGTTGCCAACTTTACCAATAGGATTTGCTGCAGAATAATCGTTGATATACTCACCGATGGAACAAACATAACTGTAGGTAATATTCTAATAAAATTACCAATGGAATAACCAATACTGTCTGTAAATTTCCCGACGGACAAATTTTGATCGTTGAAAGTTTACTGTTAGGATATATGTTATATATCTTTTATTTAGTTTTGGCATTATTTATTAATTGGACATATAAAACATTAATTGTAGTAGAATTTAAAAAGATGTGGAAGAATCCTATACAGAATGGAAGTTTACTCTCTTACAAACTTGTGGTATATCACGTTGATATTTAAGATGTATATTGTTGAATTTTTTGGATATAAGATAAGGACTTTGTGTGCATCTATCGTGGGTATCTTGGAATTAAAGTTGAAGTCTATCACTTGGTGTGGGTGCCGCAACCAAGGAGTTGAGTGTGTGTTGACGTCAACCAAAATAGAGTGGAGTTAACTGAATTGAAAAGGTGAAATATGTTGTGTCATGGGTATGCATTAATTGCCCATTGAATAAACACTCCAGAAGCCTATCAAACGTGAATGTGTGTGCTTACTGACTTGTGGTTAGCGTGCGACTTTTGAGGAAAAAATGAGTTAGTTGTTTAATCAAACAGTTAGTGTGTTCTTTGTGGATGAGTTGGTGTAGACTGAAAAGCTACGGAAAAGCAACCAAGGTGTAGCGCGTCAGTTATTATCACAATGAAGTTGATTTGTAAGCCACAGTGAAGGGGTTGTTAGCACATGTTAATGTCGCATGTGTTATTCCTATTTTGAGTGAACTGAAGTGAATCTCTGATATTTTGTTGAGCCGTGGTTGTGGGTGAAAATTAATGACATAGTGAAGATACGATGGAGTGAATATTAGTTATTAATTGAAGAAACACTGTGATTTATTTGTGAAGAAAGAATCAACTATAGTGAAGAGTTTTAGCTGGATTATTTCAACAAGATAAAATCCATAGGAAGTCTTTCTTTTGTCTCAAATATATTTTCATTAAATACTTGAGTTATTTTTATTAATTGTTGTTTGAGTGACAGTAGTTAGAAAAATTCTCTGACGAGGTTAACACGAGTCGGTCGTGTTATTAGGTGTGAAATTCTTTCACGGGAAGTGAGGTTGAAAGATAACGTCAAAGATTGAGTGGTGTCGGCTCAGTAAAGCCTTGGGTAAATCTATTGTACTTCTATGAAAATTATTAAGCTGGGTGAGAGCCTCGCAGACGTAGGCAAGATGTGTCGAACCGCGTCACCAAATTTTTGGTGTTTTTATTCTTTCGGTTTTGCTTGTTTTTATTTTGTTGGTGTCAAAGAAGTTTGTGAAACAATTTACCCTTTCGATTTTTCATTTATCGATGGTCGACCGCACAAACAATCGTCAGTATATTCATCAACGGTTACATAAATTGTCTGTAGGTAAATTTAACAACAGAGATTCTGTCATTCGTTCGAAATTATCACCTAAGACCGTTTTTACGGCATCTTGGTCCATCGGTAAATTTCGTCGCAAATTGTCTTGTCGACAGAATGTTTTAAGTTTTCCGTCGATGATATCCGTTGCTAAATGATATTTTTCTTGTAGTAACTCTGCGACATTAAGATGCTGTATAATCAAATATACAAACCGAATTTGGACATGGAAAATTCCCTGCTCTCTCAACTTTGAGCCCAAAAAAACACTGGAATGACTGACTGTACATTGAAAAAACAGTTCATATTATATTCTGAAAATTCCGAGGATGTTTTAGGCAGAGATATATAGGATCGTCCGCAAAAGGAAGCGCACGCGTACTGTGCGTTTCAGGCTGCTATTCTTGGTTTCTACGAAGAAACCCATCATGCTTCCCTCTAAATGTGTATTTTGAAATGCGGGTTTCTGTGTTCTATCAATGGACTATATGCATTTGTTTATGACTGTGACCTACTTCTTTCTTACGTTTCTGATACTCTCTTTTTTTTTTCCATGCTTGTCCTTACTCATTCCCACTCCCCCTCGGATCTCCCATTTCTCCACTTTCCATCATTCCTTTCCTGTCATTGATTTATTGTTTGTTTAGTGAATGTTCTAACTTTACTTGGTTAAAATATTCTTGGACCAAAAGACAGCTTCATCAAAACCAGCATCTCACATTCAAGTTCTATTTATGTTGAAAGAGATAGAGGATTAATACAGTTGATTCCAGGCAATGACATTTACATATACCATGTAGATTATTTGATTCCAAGCAATGCAATAAATCTGCAAGTTGTCAAATGGTTTTTCTTCTTTCACAGAAACTAATATGCAAATGGTATGGGTTCATTGAAACTTCTTTTGATGACCTGTACCTTACCCAACCAGATAAAGCAGCCCTTATTGGTTGCTTCTAATAATTCACAGACGACCCCAAAACAGTGGACAATTTGCAACCACAGGCAATCCCATGTATGTAGTTTTATATATTATTTTGCCTTGTTATGATCGATGTTCCTGAGTAGGTTTCATCTTTGTCTGGAGGCAAGACATACTCCTGGAAGATAATTATGGCACTATAGGCTTGTAGGCTTGTTTCTTACTAGTTACGATTCTCCATAGTCCCCCAATTGCATACCTTATTTAATCTCTCTTGAATTTCCGATCGTTTTCTTGTTCTGCACATTGCACGTGCAAACATGGCAATTTGAGCATTTTCAGTGTGTTCATTCGGCGCATGCTTTGCTAACTACAAGTTTTAACATATATGTATAGTTTACTCGGTCCACGAGACAATTGCACTTTCAAGCCAGACAGCGTCTTAGACTAATTCAATTCTATAGTGTACTTATATTTTTTTTTTCTCATTTTTCTTCAATAAGTTCGAGTTGTGCAATACAGATACTCAAGCTTCTGGTGACGTAGACGAATATGTACATTTTGTTATAATCCTTGATATTGATGACCGAGTCATTCCCCGTGTACGAGTCAAGTTGGTGAATTGGTGAATTTTGTTTGCCTATCAGTGCATTTTTGGGTGGAAACGTTGATAAGTATCCTACGGTTTTAGAACTCTCAAGTATTCTAGTACTAGGTCCATTTTCTTTTGACTAAACAAACGTACTTTAAGATAAACTGAGTTAGTGTTCAAACACTTACTTAATTCTAGATAAACATTAAATCACATTTGACCTATATTCTTTTACTCAAAGCTCTCAAGTTAAAATAAATATTAACAATCTAAGATTGAAAACCCATGTAATTTACGGCATATGTGGCAGCAAGGCTGTAGAGAGAGAAACTTTTCTAAATAACTAAATTCACTCATTTATTAAACGTACCTAATCAACAAATATTATGAATTACCAATTAGAGCTCAACAGACTTGTATATAGGTTTATGACCACCATCACAAAAAAGTAAAAAAAGGCCCAAGGAGTTGGAGTTGAGCTTAGTCCGACAGCATGAGCTGGATTAATTGCTAACAAGTATTATCCGCTTAGCCGGGTAGGGACGAATGCATCGCCAAGACACCGGAAATCTGAAATGAAGACTCCAAATATCTGCCATGGTAGGCGATGAAATTTAAACCTCTAACTATTGGCTTCCTTAGCAGTTTTATTTTTTACTTGCGAGTACCGAGCTAGTCCCAAAAAATATAGCGCTTTGAGGACAATGACCGCTTTGTATCCTATCTTCAAACTGTGCCCAGTTCCTCTCGTTCTTTAAGAAGAAGAAGTCTTGTTGAAAATGAGTACTCAATTGTACTATACCCGTGAAAATTTACATTATTAGGAGAACGAATAATAAATTTTACTACTAGACGAGGAATAAGTCTCTGAACCTCAAATAATGGTTAAAGTAGAAATCACTAATTTAAAAAAATTTATTTCTGACTGTGTTGGTCCATAATTAACTCAATTATTTAGCTTAGGGACTAAACAATGGCAATGAACAAGCTGGATGATAAAATGAATCTATTAATACCAAATTCCTCATAACATATTGTGTAGCAGATGGTTCTTTTTATATTTCATTTCCATGTGAAGAATTATGAACGTACTCTCCCACCTCTTACTATTCTCTTATTTATTTATTAACATTAGAAAGGTCGAACACCGGAGTCAAGTCAGATAGTAACAAAATGTACGTAAACCTAGTAACGGATGATAGAAAAACCAAGTTTGTGGCTTGTAGCATTTGATGGGAAATGTTATTAACTCCATCAAATTTATACAGAAAAGTAGAATTGCTTCCGCATAGCAATCGTACCACGGGAACAATCGGTTTTCGCTTCTGTAAGGCCTGATGACTTTCTGAAACATAAAAAGGGTCTTTGACGAGTTCATGTTCATCTGCAGCAAATCAATTCCTCTGCCAGTAAATTGACTCTTCATTGCATCACTAATGTCGTATCGGAGCCACAGCTGCAATTACGTTGACGGAGACAAGAGCAAAGAAAGGTATTCTCATCATGCCATAATTGGAACTAAGGCATCCTCGTGGAACAAACCAAATATCATCAAACCTAAGCTCCAAGCGATTTGGATCACCACGCCATATACTACCTAATCTCGTCACACATTTATTGGAGATGTCAATTAAATGGTGCGAGAGAGACATTATCTGTTTATATAATGAAAGAATTCTTAGTAGTAGCTTGATGCTTGAGAATCAAATCAGTAGTAATTCTTGGCCTTAGTTGAGACAATAAAAGGGTAGGAAGTGCTAATTCAACGTGATGGTTAATTTAATATTGGGTTTGGTGTTACTTAAGGGAAGAGTCCATCTCCAATTTAGTTTAAAAGATATGCAAAATCTGATAAAATGTAGGAGGCAGGCAGAATGGCAGATTTTGTGAATCTTGTATCATGAGATGTCTTCTTGAGCAATCTTGTCTACCGATGACATTCTCGTGCTATTCCATAAAAAAATATTAAAAAATATAATACCCTATCCGATGGTTCAATTTGTACCCAAGTTTTACTTGATCTGCTAATTAATAGGATAAAGTCTAATTGAATTAGTGATAGTGTTCTAAAACTGCCATATCATGACAAAACAGAAACGATCTCTTACTTTTGCACAGGGAATAAGAAGGCGAAATGAGAGACACTGGGGGTTAAAAATACCAGACAAAAAGGTCACTTTTGTTTTGTAGTTTGTACCTTGTACCCATTGCTTAGATTGTGTGAGATATGAAGGTAACCCATAAATGACCACCAAACAAGCAAAAATTCATATAGAAAAAAATAAAATAAAAAATCCCATTTGTTTTGGCGAAAATGAGACCTCCAAAAGTTCAGCCATTTCCTTGGTTCATGTCATAAAACAGAAGAAGCAGAAGAAAGACTAATAAACTAAAACCGAAAGCCCTACTACTAATCCTCTGCAAAACTGGCTGTCTAACAATATCTACTCTGAAAATCCCTCTATGAATCCAACATTAGGAAAAAGAAAAAAGAATCGGTGGTTAAAGAATAGCTATCGAAACCTACTCCTCCAAGAAGCTTTTCACAATCTTCACGCTTGGCTCCACCACTTCTCTCTCCCAAACTTCAGTCCACCTCTTCTTCTTCCTCTTCTTTTTTCTTTTCTTAATAACTACTTTATCATCTATATTTCTGTAATCTCTATTATTATTATTAAAATTTTCATTCTCTATGTTACCATTACTATTCAACAACACCTCCCTAAAAGCCTCCGTTGCCTCCACTCTCTGTAGGTCCCACCCCGCCCCTTTCAGTCTCATGATCTTCCCTATCTGCCTCTTGGCCAGCTCACACGTGTTTTCCTTTATCTCCCTCACCGCCTTCTCGTACGCACCTATCCGTACCAAATCCCACTCTCCTCCATTTCCAGCTCTCCCGGGCGGGTACTTGTCTAAATACGGGTCGAACTCCGGCACCCCAATGGCCTTCCTCAAACCTGGTTGACCCCGAGACCCATGATACTCGGCCAACTCTTCCAACATCCCCATCTCTAACATTTCGTCAACCCTCTTGCACAAGTAATCGCATAGAACAGAAAACGATACGTCGACCCAGATAAAGCAACACTTGTACCTCAGCTGAGTCGAACCAGGGTGTGGGTCCGGCCGGTTGAAGACGTCCACGTCTGGGTCAAAGCGGTCTACCACCAGAGCGTGGATGAACGAGTTAGACCCGCCAACCACGATGGGCACCTTCTGCCGGGAGACTATGTCGGAGATGGCCAGACCGGCGGCTAGGCGGAAGTCATAGGGAGTGAACTCGCCGCGGTTTGGGTCGAAGTCGCCGAGCAAATGGTGGGGTACGCGGCGGCGGTCGAGGAGAGGGATTTTGTTGGTGGTAATGTCGAGCCCGTTGTAGACTTGCATTTTGTCGGAGTTGATGATCTCAGAACGGTGGAACAATAAGCGGGTGGCTAGGTCTATAGAGAGCTTGGATTTGCCGCAGCCGGTGGCTCCCATGATGACAACGATCTTGTCTTTGTGGCCGTCGGAGGTAGAGGAGGAGGAGTCCATGCGGACTCCTCGGAGAGGGTGGGGGCGAGAGGGTTTAAGGAAGTGGAGTTGACGAGGAAAAGCAGAAGAGTAGTAATGCGATGACGAGGGGATGATATTAAAACTAAGTTTCATAGGCAAAAAACTAAAAAAGAAAAACGAAAGAAAGAGAGGGAAAGAGAAAGAGGAATAGTACGGTACTACCGGTAGGAGTAGTAGCAGTAGATGGGTGGGTAGCTGAGCTGTGCTTGTGCTGTTACGAAGGTCTGCAAGAGACATACGGAATATGAACGCTTAACGCGTGGTCGAGCGAGAGGAGGGAGGGGCTAGGAGTGATATAAGTTATATTTGGTTGGGAGTAAGAATTTTAAAGGAATGAAATGAAATTGTTTATAAATAAGACGTAAATAGATGTGATATAAGAAAGTTATTACTAAGGAGATAAGGAAAAATTTATAATATAAAATAGTAAAATATTATTTTAAAAAAGAATTTATAATTTAATATAGTGAAAAGTTATTTATCATTTTACATTCTATCTTAAATTTCTCATATTCAAAGTTTTTATTTTTATTATTAACGATGAAATAAAGTGTAATATAAAACTCTTCTATTCCATCTTATTCCATTCTATTACATTATAAATTCAAATTCTAAACGATAAAATAATATTATATTTCATTCTATTTCTTTAATAAACCTCTAATCAAATATAACTTAGTGTTGTTGGGAAACTTTCAATAACCACTAGACTCTGGAGGCTTTCCAACTCCAAATGATCCTTTTTTTTTTAGGAAAATGAATTTTGCAATGTTATGTACTTGTCATATAAATCATGAATTGTGTTCATATAAGCCTTCTTAAAACTGAAACCTTTTCAAATTGAATTGCTTTGCATGTTACATTATTAAACTAAAAAAATCTTAAGAAGAACTAAATTGGAGGAAGCATTTAAACTGAGGAACTAAATTATGAATTTAGCGCCTCATTTTGTTGTGGAAAACAAATTCTCTTTAGAATATATGAAGAAAGGGAAACATTGCAATTGATGATACCATAAATGACATACTCTAAGGAGCTCAATCCAACAAATTTTTGTCCTTACTTGCACAATAACTAGAGTAAGGATGATGATATAAAGCATTTTTTTATTTGCAATAGTTATAGATGAGCTTATCAAAAATATATAAAAAGATATAACTTGGTATTTAGTATTTCCTGATGACATTATTTTAATAGATGAGACAAAAAAGAGTGTCAAATTCAAACTTGAACTCTAGAAAGATGCGGTAGAGTCGAAAGACTTTAAATTGAGTAGGACTAAGACTGAATATGTAGAATGCATCTTTTCAGATATAAGGAGGATACCAATGATGAGGTAAAAATTAGTTCAGAAGTTATATCACAAAAGAAGTGTTTTAAGTATCTAAGATTTGTTATCTAGAGTAATGAAGAGAATGATAAAGATATAGTCCATCATATCAGATCAAGGTGGCTTAAATAGAGAAATGCATTAGGAGTTTTATGTGACAAGAAGATATAAGTCAAGTTTAAAGGTAAATTATGTCATTTAGCAATTAAGTCGGCCATACTCTACAGGGCAGAGTGTTGACCCATCAAACAGGTGCATAGTAAAAAATTAATGGTAGTAAAGATGAGGATGCGTCATTAGATGTGCAATCTTATTATAGATGATGATGCTTCATTAGATGTGCAATCTTATTATAAGAGATAAGGTCAGAAATATAGGGATGAGGGACCAATTAAAGGTGATTAATATTATTAAAAAAATTAAGAGAGATAAGACACTTCGATGAGAAGATGCAAAAAGATTGTACTTAGAGGCCGTAAAAGGAGAAAGGGAAGGCTTAAGAAGAATTGACAGGAGGTAATTAAGAAAGACATGGCTCAGCTAGAACTACCTAACCATAATGGAAAATTTTGAGGAACTAAGATGTGGATAAAGAATCCTTGTTAAAGAGATTAATGTTATTTTTATAGATTTATTAGGATTTTTCTGTTAGATTTGTCCTAATCTTTTAAACAAGTACTAATTATTCTCCTATTAATTAACTAATTAATAGTATTATTAGTTCTAGTATTAGTATTAGTAATAATAATAATATTATTATTATTACTAATAATATTAATATTATAACAATTTAAAAATATTTGTCATAATAATAATTATTATGATTTTCCTATATATTATTATTATTAATATTGTTAGGATTCTTATTATTATTTTCCTACTTATTACTATTATTATCATCATTTTATTGTTTTTTATTATCATTAATCTCCTACTTATTATTATTATTATTATTATTATTATTATTATTATTATTATCCTTTATTTATTTATTTATTTTTATTCCTACTTTTTATGAATCATTAAAAAATGATCTCTGATTCCAACCTCATCAGTTATAACTCTACTGGCCTTATCATTAAGGGAAATAATTTGTTTCAGATTTTCCAGTCTTGAGATATTGTATAGGGATCCTAAGCTAATTTAAAAATCATTAAAAAATTATTAAATCCTTTCTTTATTATCGATTATAAATTTGATAACCTAGTTCACTTCCATCCTTAACTTGATAGTTTAGTTAAAATACTAAGAATTTGAGGGCTTATACTTTAGAAGCTTTGATCTTTGATAATGCAAGTGTGAACCTATGTGACTATATAGATTGAGCATTTGTGAAAAGCTTCCATATTTTTGTTTCTAAGAACATTTTATTAGTGACTTTCAAGGAGAGAGCCATTATTCTAATGGTTAGTTCTCTTCCTGATTACATCAAAGAGAGGATGACACTCATAATAGGGAAATCTTTTTTTCCAAATATGTAAATGCCTAGATGCTTGAAAGGTAAGTTTTAGTATGGTGGGCCAGTGATAGGTGAGAAATAAGTAATCTGGCTTGAGGAGTTAGCTTAAATGTACAAGGATTTTTCAACTTATTCATAGATAAACTAGATAAGTTGTTGAATAAGTTGAGAATCCATAATTAAATGGACTAAGTTCAGATCTACACCATTAAATTGAAGTAAGTCACCTTTTAAAAGTAAGGATAAACAACTTCTTTTCCTCACAACTATAGTGGTGCTTAAACTTATAATCTTGGTCATCATATAAGATATTAGTCTTATTATAACTTAAATGTATAATAAGAAAAAAATAAGGCGAGATAGGATCTCATTAATGTAGACCTTTAGCTCTTTAGAAGGAATGAATGGCATCATCATTAACAAAGATAGAAAAAGAAGTTGTGCAAATACAATTTTGAATCTGTCATAAACTGATCTAGGAAATTAAAAGCAACTGAAGTGTCCAATATGAATCTTTAATTCACTAAATTGAATATCTTATTGAAGTATATGTTCATTTAGTAACTTCTCATTAATTTCTTACTTTTGTATCCCTTAAAAAGTTTTTAAATAAGGAGTAGATTATCTTTAATACTCTCTCCCTTAATAATGCACATTGGCTCACATTAGTAAGTCTTTCTAGTGTAGCTTTAACAAGATCAGCGAGCATTCTTTATATAATTTTGTAGATGATATTATAGTAAGAGATGAGCTTATAATCATTCAGTGAATAATGGGGCTCACAAATTTCTTGTTTAATTTCTTAAGTATGAAGCCTAAGGAGAAAAGTTTTGGAACTACATAGGAGATAAGTTTTCAAGTCAAATACCTAGTTTTCTAGAAAAAGAAGGCATTTAAACCTGGTTTATTTTTAGGGTTAAGGATGAATAATGCTTATTTAACATCTAATGCACTAAACAACTTCTCTTTTTTGAAAGGTAAATAAGTAATTGTATTAATTTAAAAGTGAACAACTGAAATGTACACTTAACAACTATTGAAAAATGGTTAGCCAATTCAAGTTTAATAGTACCATTGATATATTTTGACTAAGGCCTTCCTAAGAGTTTCCAAAGTGTAGTATAAGACTCCATTGATTTACATAATCAAAGACAAGTATAAAACTGAATTAGTTTTTAAGTCTTTCATCTTTACTATAATTGCCATTCGAAGCTTATGAAAAATCTATGCTAACTTGCATTTATTTCTAACAACCTTTTCTTTTTAAAAATGTTAATTTAATTCATCCATAAAGGTTGAGTAAAAGTGATACAATAAGGTTCCAAAAATATAGCTTGGTGTTGTAACGCGAGCGAAAGAGATGCGTGGGTTGATGAATGGTCTGTTCGTGACTCCTTGGATGAATAAAGACGCGTCGACTTGTAAAATGATGAAGATTTCTTGATTCTTTTGGTTCGGCTATAATGTTCTTCAATAGGATAGAATTAACGCAATTGAAAAGAAAGGGATATGCAAGGAATTCGCTCCTACTATACCTCAGGGGAACCCTTCTAAGCAACCAAGATGATGAGATTAATTCCAAGAAATTGAACCAAACAAACACGCCACAATTTTGACGAAATTGATAAGTGAATTGTTGATTCCTAAT
>JANVCQ010000003.1:19340071-19361310 GCA_025531925.1 Erythroxylum plowmanianum
TAACATCGAAATGATGTGGAAATTAAAGGAAAGATGAATTGTTTATAAGAGTATCACCTTGGTAAGGTGTGCTAAGCTGATATAAATTGATCTGCAAGAAACTAGTATGAGTTAGTGTTACTGATAAACTAATGTCTTAGATTCATAGCATGTTATATGAGAATATGCTAAGAAAAATGATATGATCTGACAAAGATGTATGGTTAACTTGCAAATATGTGATTAGATAGAGATAAAGGTGTGATTGAGTTAAAAAAAAGGGGGACTAAGCTCGACATAAATTGGTCCATATGAAGCTATTGCAAGAATATGACCAAGGGTTTATGAGTTAGTATCACTGGTAAAAGATGTTTCGAATTCACATAGTGTTACATGGATATGTTTAGTAAATGTCATTATGATCCGATGTATGTATTATTAAAAAGTGGAAGTGAACATTTTTGAGTAATCTGAGATTTTAAGGAACTAGTTAAGATAGTGAATGATAAAATAAGTGATTGAAAGACTTAGTGAGTCTCTCGACTCTAGGCATTTGGATGAATGTGTTTGAATAATGAGGTTATATGGGATACGAATGAGCATATGAGGAAAGCTTTCCCCTGCCTTATTAATCTATCATACATTAATTTCGAGGACGAAATTTCTTTTAAAGAGGGGAGAGTTGTAACATCCCGTTACCCACCTTATGGATAAAATTGTAAATGTGGGAGATTACAGAGGAAATAGGAAACACATTTCATGCTCATGCATTTCATAATATGCACATATATGTAAATAGTGAATTTTTGCATACATTAAAATGACAGTACATGCATTCATGAATAATTCCAGGTATAATTGATTTGAGTTATGATTTTTCAATGTTTTGAAAATTTTGAATTTTATTTATGTTGAAAATTTTATTGGACTGTAAGAATCTTGTAATTTTGAATTTTGGTGAATTTAGTCATAAATTTTGGAAAAATTTTGGAGAATAGGAAAAAGACATTAAAATTGAGTTTTGGAGATAGTTGAATTATGAGGCATATATTAAACTATATTGGTAAGGTGTCTATAATCTAATATGCTCAATTGCAACAACTGATCAATTGGTTGATTTGATGGTATACCTTAAATTAGTCTAAGTACAATGACAAATAGAAAAATGGAAATGGAAATCCTATGTATAAAGGAAAACACATGTAAATTAACAACTGAAAAATAAAGTTGAATGGAAATATGGATCCATCCAATAGGTTAAAAAAAAGGGTCATTTCATTCGCAATAGACCTCACTTCTCACATGTATGTTTCAATTGGAAGAAACTTAAGTTATCATGATTGAACATGAAACAGAAGGAGTAGTAGCCATATATGTGAATATCCAATCTAATCGCTTACAATTATTTTGACAAAGGTAAGTATTTCTCATGGCTATTTATTACACCTAATAATTGAATAAGTGGTATAAATATTAATGCAATGATTGATATGGTTATCTCGCACACATTCACTGCAGATAGGTTAATTATAAAGTTATGATTAAAGCTAAAAAGTGAAAAAATTGAGAAAATAATGAAAGAAAAAGAGAGATATTGTTGGTATGATATATATATATACACATTTGAGAATAATCATGTTCGTAGATGAATAAATCTTTTGTTTCACTAGATGTTACAATCTTATGGAAAAAGGATACATTGTTAACATGGTTAAAGTAAAGGAAAGTATAGTTACTAAAGTTTTAGATGAGATTAATTCTTTTTTTAAATTCTACCAAGATGTGATGTTGATAGGATTGCCTAAAAAACTACCTTCAAGAAAGGCTGTTGATCACTAAACTAAGTTGGAACCAGGTTTTGTTCCTCCTACATATGCCTCATATTAGATGTTGCTACTAGAATTAAAGGAGTTACAGAGTAGTTAGGTGAAATTTTAGAAGTAGGGTATGCTTATTCCTTAACAGCTCCTTATGATGCTCCTATTCTCTTCTGAAAGAAGGTATATGGTACACTCCAAATGTGTGCTAACTATCAAGTAATAAACTAACTATAAAGAATGAGTACCATATTATGTTAATGTAGGATTTGATGGTTATATTAAGTAAGGCTTTAATATTCTTAAAGTTAGATCTTCAATCTAGTTATTGATAAGTCAAAATTATAGAAGGAGAAGAGTCAAAAACACATATATAACTAGGTATGATTCTTATGAATTTTTAGTCATGCCTTTCAAGTTGACCATTTCATATGCCATATTTAGTAATTTGATTAACAATGTTCTATATGAGTTCTTGGATAACTTTGTGATGGCATAAAAACTCTATAGAAGAATATGTTGTCCATTCACACCAAATATTGGAATACTTATGAAAGAAATAACTATATGTTAGGATGGAGAAGTATGAGTTTGCAAGGATGTAAATTAACATTTTAGGGCACTTCATAAGTAAAAATTAGTTTCAAATGGATCCTAAAAAAACACAAGAAATTATGGAGTGGTTAGCCCTACCAAAATGTTTGAATTATGGTATTTCTTAAGAATTTTGAATTATTATTGTCTTTCCATACAAATTTATTCTCAAAAGGTTTCCCCTCTCACTAATTTACTAACAAAGAACAAAATATAGTGTTGGTAAAAAAAAAGTTTAGACATGTCCTCATAAGGTATAGGCCATTACTAAGTGATCAACTTTACTAAGGTGTCTGAATGGTCATTCTTGGGGATTTTGAACTAATCTTGTCAATCCATCCAAATTTTTTTTAATAATTTCCCTTTCACTAATTTGATGAAAAATAATAAAACATGGTATTGGTTAAACTATTGTGTAGATGTGTTCGAGAAGCAAATGCAATTAATTACATCAAAATCAATTTTTAGACTACAAAACTTTAAATTTCCCTCTAGAGTCGTATCGATACATAAAAAAAACTATTGGTGATATGTTAGTTTAGGATGAACACCTAATAGCATTCAAAAGTAAGAAACTTAATAAATAAGACAAATATATTTTAAAAGACAAACATATTTTACACATGAGAAGGAAATTGATGTGGTGGTACATTGCCTAAGGGTATGGTGTTTATATTTATTGGGGACAAAGTTTATAATTTAAATAGTTAACGTGAAAAATACATTCTTTAAGGTATAAAAGAAATTATTTTCTAAGCAAGTAAAATGAACGTAGTTTTTGGTCAAGTATGACTTCATTTAAAAATGTAAGCTAGGGAAGTGTAACTAAGTAGCAGATGCTCTTAGTATGATAGAAATATTTATTACTTGCTATTATTTATCAAGAATTGAAGCTGAGTTGATAGAAATAATTTTAAGAAATGGTAAGATTGATGTTAATTATTATTGCTTAGTGTAAGAACTACATAATGGTGTCACCAAACAATATTGACTTAATGATCAATTACTTATTAGTAAATGTGATATATTATCAGAAAAAGGCATAACACATTAGAGTTAAGAGTGAGAAGCTCTAACTTCCCACTAGAATTCCTTTTTTCTTGACTAACTCCTTCCCTAAATTTTAGTATCTGCCTTTTCTACTCCAACTGTTTGACCTCAATTTTTTTTCAATTTTTATCGATTTATTTGTTTAGTTATTTATTTATGATTTGTTTGATTATTTTAGAATTTAGTCATTAATTTAGTGGCATAAATATAGAGATTAGAATTAGATGGGAAGATTAGAATTAAGTTGGAATTAATATGGGAATGTTAGATTTAATAGGCTAAGTAGTTAGTAGACCTTATGTTAAAAGAAGGAAGGGTGAACTTGGAAGGGAAAAACAAAGGAGGGGCAATTTTGGAAGAACAGGACAAGAGTTGTCTTGAATTAAGAAGAAGAAGAGAGAAGTGGTGAGAATGGGAAGAAAGGAGAGAAAAAATGTGAAAGAAGAGAGGAGAAGAAGAAGAATTGTGGAAGATAGGGAAGAAGAAGAGAAAATTGTGAGAGAGAAAGAAAGAAAAAGGAAAAAGAAGAGGAAATCATCTTGTCAAGGTAAGTTCATTTTTTTTCTTGCTTTGTTAGAGAAAGAGATAGAGAGAGAAAGGGATTTTGTGTAGAGAGAGTGGGTGTTGTGTTGGAAGAAGAAAAAGAAGGAACCCATTTGATTCCTAGGGTTTCTAAACTAGGTATTGGGTTTTCTAACCTAGATAGACTATGGGTAGGTTAGGATTGGGGTTAATTTGTGACTATTGCATTTTTGTGATTATTGAAGTTTATAAATTTTATTAGAATGTTGTTTTGAATGCAATCATGGTTATTTTAGGAAACTAAGAGAATCATACCTAAGAGCAAGAGGAAAGATAACCTTGAGTTAGATTTTTGCAAGCGAAATTAGATGGGTAATGTGTTTATAGTTATTGTGTGATTGGGAAAATTCTTGCCTATGTGTGTGTATGGTTAGATTGCTTGAATTTAAATTGTTGTGAATGTTAGATGCATGATGAGTTATGACGTTGTTATACCTTGAAAAGAAAAAGCATGAAAATATGAACATGTGATAAAACGAATATATGCTTTTGTTTAGGCAAGAGTGGAACCATTTTGTTCATCACATGCACGTTGAGAAGAGCCTTCTCTTAGCTACTGCTTATGGCATATGAGCTCCAAAAATGGACTCATTCTATTTATGGTGTAAACTTCAGTTTCTCCATTATGTTTTCATGGAACCCTCGATCCATTTTTTTGTGCATTGCATCTTCGAAGTGTCAAGTATGATGCATTTGAGTGTTATGTTTAATGGCTAAAGTCTATGTTATATGTTATGGGTATTGAGCTAAATTGATTAATGTTTGAATTGCTAGATATACATATACATATGCTTGAATTTGTAGTCAATTGTCGATGGCTATAAGTATATTAGCCACTGAGCTATATAGCTCACCCCACTATTCCCTCCTTAGGTGTAGAACAAGACAGTTAGCAATCCTTGGAAGGCATCGGAAACTCCAAGATAGTTAGAGACTTTTGTACTAAGTTAGTGAACATTTTGGATAGCCTTATAGGCATATAAACATTGAGCATCTTTTTGTATTTTGTTTTAAGATAGTGATGTGTATATTGATTTGCAATGGAAGCTTGTATAAACTCTATCTAGATTCATTAATGAAATATGATTGTGTTTTGCTTGTGATTCTCAAAATTGGTATATTGCGTTTCAATCCTCTCATAGGTGTAGAAATTGTGTTATGGCCTCAGGGAAAAACTATATTAATCTTGGCTAAAATAGACAAAACTGTCTTCTTGGAAGTTGTAGACTATCCTCTTAGCTTTCCAATGGTGTGAAGTATGAAATTTTTGGACATTGGAGTTAAGAGATATGAACATTATAAGTGGTGATGCTGCATAGGATGTATATACAAGATAGCTATAGTAACGATGAGAATTTGTTGTATATGATGAATCATTTGATTTGAGATTTGGAAGTTTAATGCAATAAAAATGGTAATTGAATGTGTAAAGAGTGATATTGTATTAGAAGAAGTGAATTTGGTAAGATTATGAGTGAACATGATGTTATAATTGATGTAGGAATCATTGGAAAGGCTTTGAAGGGGTTTGGGTGTCACATAAGTCCATTAAACGGACCTTCTTAGGTCTGAAAATGCTCCCTAACCAAGCCATATCCATTAAATGAACATTAGGTCCATTAAACAGACCTTTACGGGTCTGGAAAATGCTCTAGACACTGTGAATGTCCGTTAGGTATAGGTGTATGTCTGTTTAATGAACATATACTATACACCTTCGGAAATTTTCAGTTTTGACCCTATAGATGGCAAAATCTCTCTTCAGAGTCTCAAGAAAGCTGTAGATCTTAAAGTCCTCTTTGAAACCGTTCTAAAATAGACTTAATCCGATGTCTATAGTGAACATTATGCCAATTGTCCCAAGATAGGTACAATATGATTGAGGACATAATCATGTTTGATTCCTTTGGCTATAATTTCATCATCTGAAATGAAACAATTCTTGAACCAATAGATTCTTAAAACATTTTTCTATCTCTCCATAAAAAATCTCGGTGTTGATTTGAAAAAGATTAATAGAGAGAAAGTGAGGGAATCGATTGGAAGAGCATGAATTGGTTGTTTTACTGAACATACTTTGGTATTTTAATCATAACTTGATCTGAAGAGCTCCAAATGAAGAAGTAAAGTGGTTATCCGGGCGTTTGATTGGTCTGGGCTCGCCCTTTGTGGTTTGAGATGTTATGAGAATGAGGATGAATTGATGATGACTAAAGAGATTCTATGGAAATAACCCTATAGGATAACATGCTCACGTTTTATGATGTTCCAAATAGTTGGGGTCTAGGAATAGGGTCCAACATCTCGTGTTATCAGAGCTTAGGCTTTAAAGAGTCCTAGGCTTAGAATACATTGTGCTATGCATTATTGTGATATGTGATAAATGTTTGCATTGTAAATTGATTGATTGCCTTAAGTGACATGCATATCATACATACATATAGGAAATAGGATTAAAATGAAGTGTAAGCTAATTGTTAGTGTATCAATTAAAGGAGTAAGATGCCACGTCGTAGAAGGACATGAGGAGTTCTGCAAGGATCTATTGCACCTGACTTTTCGAGAAGAGAGGAGAGTACTGATGAGTTTGTAGCCTTAGGAAATGTTGAGGTTTTTGTAGGGCAAGGTAGTGAGCCCGTTCGATCGCAGACGCAAGAGTCTCCTCTTCTGCAAGAGCAAATCCCTGCTTCATTGAATCCGAGGATATTTTAGGCATTTGCTTAAGCTATGGGCCAGATGCCTCAATCTTCTGCTTTGGCCCCAGCTAAGAAGGGGAAACAATTTGATAAGCTTAAGAAGTATAGGGCAGTAGATTTCTATGGGACAACGGATCCAGAAGAAGGCGAGACTTGATTAAGAAGGATCGAGAGGATACTGGATTAGATGGATCGTGAGGATGATGAGAAAGTTGTGTACACTGCAAGCTTGTTACAAGGAGATGCTCTACGTTAGTGAGAAAGTGTGCTGGGAAGTTAGATGAGACCACCAGTGTTGGCATGGAATGACTTGTTAGCTACTTATAAGAAGAAGTACCTATCTGCGGTATATATTCAACAAAAGCAGAGAGAGGTTTTTAGTCTCACCCAGAGGAAAATGACGGTGAGTGAGTATGAGCATTTGTTTACATAGCTATCCTAGTATGCAGTAGAGATAGTGATGAGTGAGGTGGCTAAGTGCGATAGGTTCAAATCGGGGTTGTATCTAGCTATCAGAGAGAAAGTGGTGGTATAGAATTTTTGTGATTTTCAACAGCTGGTTAAAGCGACATTGAGGGTGGAAAACATTGGGAACATAAAGAGCACCGTGAACAAAAAGAGAAAGGAGAGAGAACAGTTTAAGAGGGGAGATGGTACTTCTATGCCCGAGAGGATTGCCACTACTTTCCCAGTGTAGTCTGAGGAGAGGAGCAGTGGTGTGAGCAGGCCTAGACCTATGAGGACTTCTAATGTTTCTCATCAAGCCTCAACGGCGGGAGGCAGTAGAAGGGGAGAAGGGGATAAGTCTTCTGTACCTAAGTGTGATCATTGTAGCAAGTTCCATGGAGAGGAATGCTACAGGCTGACTAAAGCTTGTTTTAAATGTGGAGAGAAGGGGAACATGGCTAGTGAGTGTCCCCAGTATGCAAGGAGAGAGGGAACTCAGATGCAAGCTTCAAGGAGAACTAAGATAGTGGGGCACAAGATTGCAACGGAAGTGGGCAACATTGAGGCAACTAAGAGAGTGAATCTTCCAGGGAGATCAAGGAGGTAAGCACCAACTAGAGTGTTGGTAATGACATGGGAGGATGTAGAGACTACTCTAAAATTTGTGACTGGTATGGTTAAATTATTTGATGCTAATGTTGTTGTTTTAATTAATCCGGGGTCTACCTACTCCTTTATTTCATCAGGTAGAACTATGTATGGTAACGATTTGAGCCCATTGGATACTCCTTTGATGGTGAGTACTCTAATCAGTTAGTATATTATTATTAGTCAAGTTTATAGAGATTGTAAAGTATGTATTGGTGGGCAAAACTTAGTGGTGGACCTAATGCTATTGAAGATGCGAGGATTAGATGTGATGTCGGGCATGGATACGTTAAAAAAGTATAATGCCTATCTGGATTGCAAGCAGAAGATAGTGGAGTTTGAATTGGATGAGGATAGAACAGTAGTGTTTATGGGGGACAAGAAAGCAAGTCAACCTAGAATTGTTTTGAATCTGATAGTAAAAAAGATGATAAGGAAAGGGTGTGAAGCATTTTTGGGCTATATGGTAGGCAGATAGAGGAAAGTTAGAAGATATTCCTATGGTTATGGAATTTCTGGATGTCTTTACTGAGGAATTACTAAGACTACCACCCCCTAGGAAAATTGAGTTTCCCATTAAGCTTCTTTCGGGTACGACACCAATATCAATTCCACCTTATAAAATGGGTCTGGCAGAATTGAAGGAGCTTAAGGAGCAATTAGAAGAGTTATTGGAGAAGGAGTATATTAGGCCTAGCTCTTCGCCATGGGGAGCTCTGGTCCTTTTTGTGAAGAAGAAGACGGATCGTTAAGAATGTGTGTGGACTATTGGAAGTTCAATCATGTCACTATCAAGAATAGATATCCGCTTCCATGCATAGATGATTTGTTTGATCAATTGCAAGGGGTAAGGGTCTTCTCCAAGATAGATTTAAGATCGGGTTATTAACTATGGAGGATAAAGGAGTCTGATATGTTAAAGACTACTTTCAGAATACGATATGGGCATTTTGAGTTTTTAGTTTTGCCTTTTGGATTGTCATATTGGTTTATTTCGAAGTGAAAAGGAGCATGAAGAGCATTTGAGGATTGTCTTGGAGATATTGAGAAAGAATGAGTTATATGCCAAATTCGAAAAATGTGAATTTTGGCTAAAGGAAGTGGTATTTCTTATTTTAGAGCAAGGAGTGGATTCGAGGAAGATAGAAGCAGTTATGAAATGGGAAGCACCTAAAAATATAGTGGAAGTGAGAAGTTTTTTGGGCTTAGCTGGGTATGACAGAAAGTTTGTAGAGGGCTTTTCTATGATAGTAGCTCCATTTTCCAAATTGACAAGGAAGAATCAAAAGTTTGTGTGGATAGAGGAGTGCCAGAGCAGTTTTGAGGATTTGAAGCATAGGCTCACAACTGCACCAATTTTGACTTTGCCTTCCAGTGGTCATGGATACATAGTGTTTAGTGATGCCTCAAGGAAGGGATTAGTGTGCGTGTTGATGCAAGGAGATAAAGTGATTGCCTATGCTTCTAGGCAGTTGAAACCTTATGAGCTGAATTATCCTACGCATGACTTGGAATTAGCTGCTATAATCTTTGCGCTGAAAATATAGAGACATTACTTATATGAAGTCACCATCACAGACTACAAGAGTCTTAAATATTTGATGAGCCAAAAGGAGTTGAATTTGAGAAAACAAAGATGGTTAGAATTACTAAAGGATTATGACTTCATGATAGAATATCATCCAGGGAAAGCTAATGTAGTAGCTGATGTATTGAGTAAAAAATTGACTATACCACATGTCGAGACAATGTATTTTCCTTTATTGAAGGAATTAGTCAAACTTAGGGTGACATTGAGACAACCCAAATCCAGTTGTGTATTGGTTAATTTTAGAGTAAGGCTAGTGTTGAATGAGAAGATTAAGGAATTGTAGGAATAGGATGAGTATTTGAGCAATCTTAGAGAAGAGATTAAAAATGGTAAACCTTATTAAATAGAGGTAAGGGAAGATGGATTGATGGTGGTAGGTAATAGACTATGTATTCCTGATATGCAAGAGTTGAAAGACAAGATTCTTGATGAGGAACACAATGCGCCTTATGTAGTGTACCTAGGAAGTATGAGAATGTATAACGATCTGTAAGAACATTTTTGGTGGAAAGGAATGAAGAAAGATGTTACAGAGTATGTTAAAAGATGCTTAGTGTGCCAGCAGGTTAAAGCAGAACATCAAGTGCCTATCGATAAGCTTAAACCTTTGTCAATTCTTGAATGGAAATGGAAGGCGATCATGGTGGATTTTTTGATGGGATTGCCAAGAACTAGTAGGAAGCATGATGCAATATGGGTTATTGTTGATAGGCTAACTAAGACAACACATTTCTTGCCAATTAAACAGACATATTCTTTGAATGCTTTGGCCAAGAAATATATAGATGAGATAATTAGACTTCATGGGATTCCAATTTCGATAGTCTCAGATAGAGATCCTAGGTTCACCTTTAGATTTGGGAAAGCTTACAAGAGGCTTTAGGAACTAAGTTGTAGTTTAGTATAACTTTCCATCCACAAACTGATGGAAAATCGGAGAGAACAATCCTGATTTTGAAGGCAATGTTGAGAGCTTGTGTTATGGATTATAAAGGCATATGGGATAATCATTTGCCTTTAATTGAATTTGCCTATAATAATTCCTTTCACTTGGGAATTCAGATGGCACCTTATGAAGTTTTGTATGATAGGAGCTGTAGAACTCCTATTTTTTAGAATGAGGAAGGCGAAAGGAGGCTTTTAGTGCCTGAGTTGGTGCAAATCACTATTGATAAGATTAAATTGATGAAATAGAGAACTAAAGCAGCTCAAGACAAAATGAAGAGTTATGCAGATGCACATACAACAGAGATGGAATTTAAAGTTGTAGACAAAGTGTTTCTTAGAGCTTCTCCATGGAAAGGGGTTTTGAGGTTTAGTAAAAAGGATAAGCTTAGTCTGAGATACATAGGCCGTTATAAAATTATTGAGAAGATTGGGCCTTTAGCCTATAATTTAGCCTTGCCACTGAAATTGTCAAAGATTCACATTGTTTTCCATGTTTTGATGTTAAGGAAGTATCGATTAGATCCTTCATATATAGTTCAACCTTCAGAGGTCCAATTAATGAAGGACTTGACGTTTGAGGACAAACTGGTGGAGATCCTAGGTTTGAAGGAAAAAGTTTTGAGAAACAAGGTTGTGAATTTGGTTAAAGTCTTATGGAAGAACCATTCGACGGAGAAGGTAACATGGGAGCTTTTGAAAGCAATGAAAGAGAAGTATCCACACCTCTTCGTGACTCAGGTAATAATTTCGAGGACGAAATTCTTTTAGGGGGTTAAAGTTAAGAGTGAGAAGCTCCAACTTTCCACTAGAATTTCTTTTTTCTTGACTAACTCCTTCCTTCAATTTTTGTAATTGCCTTTTCTTCTCAAACTGTTGGACCCCAATTTTTTTTCAATTTTATTGATTTATTTGTTTAATTATTTATTTATGATTTGTTTGATTATTTTAGAATTTAGTCATTAATTTAATGGCATAAATATAAAGATTAGAATTAGATGGGAAGATTAGAATTAAGTTAAAATTAGTATGGGAATGTTAGATTTAATAAGTTAAGTAGTGAGTAGAGCTTATGTTAAAAGAAGGAAGGGTAAACTTGGAAGGGCAAAACAAAGGAGGGGCAATTTTGGAAGAACAAGACAAGGGTTGTCTTGAATTATGAAGAAGAAGAGAGAAGTCATGAGAAGGGGAAGGAAAGAGAGAAAAAAAAAGCCTGAAAGAAAAGAGAAGAAGAAGAAGAAGAGAAAATATTGAGAGAGAAAGAAAGAAGAAGGAAAAAGAAGAGGAAATCATCTTATCAAGGTAAGTTCATTTTCTTCTTGCTTTATTATAGAATGAATTAGAGAGAGAAAGGGGTTTTGTGTAGAGAGAGTGGGTGTTGTGTTGGATGAAGTGGAAGAAGGAACCCATTTGATTCCTAGGGTTTCTAAACTAGGTATTGGGTTTTCTAACCTAGATAGACTATGGGTAGGTTAGGATTGAGGTTAATTTGTGATTATTGAATTTTTGTGATTATTGAAGTTTATTAATTTTATTAGAATATTGTTTGAATGGAATCTTGGATGTTTTAGGAAACCAAAAGAATCCTACACAAGAGCAAGAGGAAAGACAACCTTGAATTGGATTTTTGTCAGTGAAATTAGGTAGGTAATGTGTTTATAGTTATTGTGTGATTAGCAAATTCTTGCCTATGTGTGTGTATGTTTAAATTGCTTGAATTTAAATTGTTGTGAATGTTTGAAAATGCATCATGAATAATGATGATGTTATACCTTGAAAAGGTGATGACATTTTTATATTAAACGAAAAGAAGAAAAAGCATGAAAGTATGAGCATATGATAAAACAATTATGTGCTTTTGTTTGGGTAAGAGTGGAACCATTCTGTTCATCACGTGCACGTTGACAAGAGCCTTCTCCCAACTGCCCGCTTGTGGCATATGAGCTCCAAAAATGGACTCATTCTGTTCATTGTGTAAACTTCGGTTTCTCCATTCTATTTCCATGGAACCCTTGAGCCATTTATTTGTGCATTGCATCTTTGAATTGTCAAGTATGATGCATTTAAGTTTTATGTTTAATGGCTAAAGTCTACATTATGTGTTATGGGTTTTGAGCTAAATTGATTAATGTTTGAATTGCTAAAATAGGTTGAGAATGCTTGAATTGCTATATAGACATGATATATGCTTGAATTTGTAGTCAATTGTCGATGACTATAAATATATTAGCCACTGAGCTATGTAACTCACCGCACTATTCCCTCCTCAGGTTCAGAACAAGATGATTAGCAATCCTTACAAGGCATCGGAAACTCCAAGATAGTTAGAGACTTTTGTATTAAGTTAGTGAACATTTTTGATAGCCTTATAGGCATATCAACATTGAGCATCTTTTTGTATTTTGTTTTAAGATAGTGATTGTATGTTGATTTGTAATGGAAGCTTGTATAAACTTTGTTTGGATTCATTAATGAAATATGATTGTGTTTCATTTGTGATTCTTAAAATTTGTATATTGCATTTCAATCCTCTCATAGGTGTAGAAATTGTGTTTTGACTTCAAGGAAAAAGCTGTAGTAATCTAGGCTAAACTAGACAAAGTTTCCTTCTTGGAATTGTAGTTTATCCTCTTAGCTTTCCAATGGTGTGAAGTATGAAATTTTTGGACGTTGGAGTTAAGAGATATGATCATTATAAGTGGTGATGCTGCATAGGATGGTTATAAAAGACAACTATAGTAATGATGAGAATTTGTTGTATGTGATGAATCATTTGAGTTGAGATTTGGGAGTTTAATGCAATCAAATTAGTTATTGAATGTTTAAGGAGTGATATTGCATTAGAAGAAGTGAATTTGGGAAGATTATGAGTGAACATGATGTTAGAATGGATGTAGGAATCATTGGAAAGGCTTTGGAGGGGTTTAGGTGTCACATATATCGGTTAGACGGACATTAGGTTGGTCAAAGGGACCTTCTCGAGTCTAAAAATACTCCCTACCTAGTCCATATCTGTTAAATAAACATTAGGTCTATTAAACGGACCTTTATGGGTCTAGAAAATGCTTTAGACCTCGTGAATGTTTGTTAGGTACATGTGTATTATACCAATTGTGCCAAGACAGGTACAATATTATTGAGGACATAATCATGTTTGATTCCTTTGGCTATAACTTCATCATCTGATCTCCAAATGAAGCGATTCTTGAACCAATAGATTTCTAACATGTTTTTCTATCTCTACATAAAGATTGGTATCCATCGGTGTTGATTTGAAAAAGATTGATAGAGAGAAAGTGAGGAAATTAATTGGAAGGGTATGAATTGGTTGTTTAATTTTACTGAACATACTACGATATTTTAATCATAACTTGATCTGTAAAGCTCCAAATGAAGAAGTAAAGTGGTTATTTGGGTGTTTGACTGGTGTGGGCTCACCCTTTGTGGTTTGAGATGTTATGAAAATGAGGATGAACTGATGATGGCTAAAGAGATTATATGGAAATAACTCTATAGGATAATATGCTCACGTCTTATGATGTTTTGGATAGTTGGGCTCCAGGAACGGAGTCTAACATGAACTCCTTAGGTAGTCCCCTTACATATTTTATAGGTACAACCTATCATTTGTTGGATAATAATGTTTCTTACCTAACCTTATTCACCTCTCCTTCCAATCTTATAGCTGCTTTTCTCCCTCTTCTATCATTTCCAATAGAAAAGGAAGGCATCATAATCCCTTCAAAATATCTAACTAATTGAGATCCCTTCCCTCTATTAATCACCTCTCCGTTCCACTTTTCCCCCACTTTTGCCAAAGATTGCCAATTATTTAGTTCTAGCTTTAGTTCCTGCATCTTCTATATCCCCTTTAGTTTTACGCTCAATCCTAACCACTGTAGTGGAATCTCCTATGATAGTCCTTATAACCTTGCTTCTTCCAGCCTATAGAATAAGCGATTTCCCAACCATAATAGCTTTTCCAACACCTCATCATACTCTACCAAAAGGCTCTAATCTTATAGTTAATGATGGAGAATATACCATAAAACTTTAAATGTTTGCCAAGGCCAAAAACACGTTGATAATATGCCCACAACAAAGATTCTAAAAGTTGGAGCTGCCAAGTGAAGCACTACATTTGTGGCCTTCTTATAGATAAGTGACCCCTATTACATTTAATCAAATCTTGGGCATAATTCATATGGTCTAAGAATAGTTTGGTGCATATACAGTTATAGGAGAAGAATATTTTTTTTTCAAATTTAGTTAGAATTGGAGACAAAAGCCAATGTTCACTAAAAAATGGAATCTAGGTGTGACACTAGATAATGATTCACTTAATGTTATCCCTTTACAAATATGTTTTCATAATATTCCATTAGCGTATTGGAAAATAATAGGCTTGAGTTACTTGGTAAGTCCTAATGGAAAGCCTGTTAGACTAGATGAACATATTACCAAAATGAGAAGAGTAGGGTTTGCAAAAATTTGTATAGAGGTATAAAGGAATGTGAAGCTGCTATAAAAAATAAACATGAATAGATTGAGAGATGATGGTGAACTTTATCCTTATGAAATATGAATTTCTTACCTATAGAAAGCAAAGCAAACTATAAACAAAATTTGTAAACCTAAATAAACCTCTTATCTAGTCCGCTTTAAGCTAAACAGTCCTACCAAAACTCACAATGATCCAGGCACTCTTATAACATAAACTCTAATAGAAACAATCCCTATTACATCAACAATTGATATGCCTTATAACACTTATAAACTTCTATCAATTATGGAGCAAAACCTTGGCAATCTTTCCA
Source organism: Erythroxylum plowmanianum (assembly GCA_025531925.1). Taxonomy (NCBI): domain Eukaryota; kingdom Viridiplantae; phylum Streptophyta; class Magnoliopsida; order Malpighiales; family Erythroxylaceae; genus Erythroxylum; species Erythroxylum plowmanianum. Next base: position 19,355,238 of record JANVCQ010000003.1, read on the forward strand.
CTTCCAAGAACACACTAAAAATCACAAACCCTTCTCCTCCCAATTCTAATCACCCCCTTCAGATCACCATACATGAATATGTTAATGGATAAGAAATTCTAGAACTTATATAGAAAAGGATACATAGATGTCAGAGATCAATATTAATTCAGATACAAAGCTAAGTGAAACTAAATAGCCTAATAACTTGGACATTGAAAGGAATGACACTTCATTCATTTACACAATAATAAGGACATCAAGCGAAAAAAATTAAAGGGCTTATTAATCCCATCCAATCAATGATAACAATATAGAACACCATGGGCTTAAATTGGCCCAAAAAGAAGCAATCAATGAAGGACTTTTCAAAAGAAAGACATCTAATTCTAATTGGCACGCTGAAAACCAAAATCAAAGGGGCAACCTTGAGTAAATGGCTATAGTTCATAAGAAATTAAAGGAAAACCCTATCCAATCATACATTATGCATACTAGTAAGAATAATAGTTGCTTGCAACAAATGATACATTGAAGTAAGTAACTCAGAAAAAATCAATCAATATCTCCATATAAAGGTTTACTCGTTCGCCTTTTAAGAAAAAAATATATTGCTCTTTGTTTACTAATCATGTTTTTTAATGGAGAAATCTTTGGAGGGATATAGAAGGATTAGCTAAAAGAAAAAAAAGGACCATATATTGTGCTAGGAGATTTCAATTGCATCTTGTATTCCTATAATGCTGAATGACTAACAAACAAATAAGGGAAAATAAATGAAGAATTTAGAGAATGGTTGAACAATTCATGTTTATAGGACCTTACTTATAGATGGAACTTTTTCACAAGAACAAACAAATATGCAGGACAATACCACATCATGAAAAAGCTAGAAAGAGGATTAGTGAACAAAGAATGGATGACTAAGTTCCCTAATAGCTCAAGGCTATTTAATACACCAAGAAATTTAAAACATTCACCACTTGAAATTAGACTAGATATACTTCTTAACAAAATACAAACCATTTTTTAGGTTTTTCAACTTCCTCACAAACTTGGAAGGCTATAACAAACTAATTGCTAGAGGACTAAACCATCTAGTAGAAAGATTTGAATCCTATAAACTGGTAACAAGGCTAAAGATAATAAAGGAAGAGCTGAAGAAGCTTCATAGAGACCTATATAAGAGTAAGCTTTACAAAGAAGTTGAAAAAGCTAGAGAGGAACTCATCACCACACAAAAAAGATGCTATGAGGATCCTTTGAATGAGGAGTTGAAATTTAAAGAAAAAGTTAAAAAGAACTCCTACCATGTTGCACTTGATAACTACAACTCCTTACTAAAATTAAAGGCAAAGCCTTCCTGGATAATGGATGGGGTTGCCAATAGAAACTTCTTTCATAAAAGTATCTAAAATAGAAGAAATACCAAAAAAAGATTCAAGAATCTTGAGCCATAATGGGATTCTCTATTATGACTAGGATTACTTAAAATCCATAAATTTCACCTTCTTTAAATCCATTTTATGAACAATTTGAAGCTCCCTTAATATTCTCTCCAATTTGATTTTCCCTGTATAAACTAGAGATAGATTGACCCTCTCACATAACTAGTTATAAACATAGAAATTAAGGATGCACTTTTTAGTCTTGATTTAGATAAGGCACTAGGACCTGGGTTTAACACTCTCATTTTCCAAGAATCCTCGGGTCTATTTGAACCATATATTACCAAAATTTTCAAATAATTCTTTAGTTTAGGAAAATTAATAGAAGAGCTTAATGAAACCTTCCATTTTCCTAATCCAAAAATTACCAAACCCCTCCACCTTACAAGATTTTAGTCCTATCTCTTATTGCTATATTCTTTACAAAATAATTTCCAAAATACTAGCCTTAAAACTAAAACTAATAATGAAATAACTTTTTAATCTCTCACAATATAGGTTTATGGCAAGTAGAATTATAGGAGATAATCTACTATTAGCTTAAGAAATTTTCAAGGACTACTGGTCCAAAAAGTTCATCAAAAGTTGCTTCTTAAGGCTTTTGATATCCTTAATTGTAACTTTATTTAACCTTCTCTACAAGCCTTTGGACTCCCTCAAACATTCATCAAGTAGGTGTGACAATGCTTAATTACCTCTTGATTTAGTGTTTTAGTAAATGGAGAATCCACTCAACTAAAGGAGCTAAAGGGGTGCGGCATGGTGATCCACTATCACCATAGATAGCCTAAGGATACTGTTTCAGATACCATAAGCTACTTTTAGGTAACTTTGAACAAAAGATACTTCTCAAATTTATTAAAATTATGGAAGAGTTCATGTATTTTATAATAAAAGAAACGGATATGACATGAATAAAAAGATATAGTTAGTCTTTGACCAAAAAATTTTAAATTGTATATAAATCACAAGCTTAAAGAAATTGTGTATGATAAAATCATATAGACATTATTGGTTTTCAGCAAGCCTTCTTTCATTATTCATAATAGGTCGTACAATTTCGAATCTAGTTTAGAGTTTTAAAAAAGTGTCAAAATCATTTCAAGTGTTGAGAATTTAAAATTTAAAATCCAAGGTTGTATCAAAAATGAGAATCTTTATTTTATTTTATATAAAAATTCATTAATGTAATATCTATGTAGTTGATTATTTTAGAACAATATACAACATTCTTGAACGAAGGTGTATAAACTAGAGTAAGGATGATAGGAGAAGATATATATCATTTTTCTATAAATATTAGGCTACACCAAGGTTCTTCTCTGAGTTCCTTCTGTTTGCATTAGTAATTGATGAGCTCACTAAGAACATCCAAGGGGATATGCCTTAGTGTATGTTATTTGTAAAGACAATGTTTTAGTAGATGAGATAAAAGAGGGGGTCAATGACAAGTTTAAACTTTGGAGGGACACATTAGAGTCAAAGGGTGTTAGAATGAGTAGTACTAAGACTTAAGACATAGAGTGTAAATTTTTGGGACATATGGTGTTCATATTTAAAGGTAATGATTGGTTCATAAGTTATACCATAAAAGGAGTGCTTTAAATATCTAGGATCTATCATCCAGAGCAACAGAGAGATTTTTGATGACATAGTTCATATGATTAGATAGGGTGGCTTAAATGGAGAATTACTTCAAGAGTTTTGTGTGATAAGAAGAAACCGTTAAGCTTAAAGGTAAATTCTATCATTGAGCGATTAGGTCGACCATGCTCTCTAGGGTAGAGTGTTGATCCATCAAATAAGTTCATAATCATAAGATAATGGCGATAGAGATGAGAATACTCCGTAAGATATACAACCTTAGTAAAAGGGATAAAGTCAAGAATGTAATGGTAAGGGACAAATTAAAGATAGCTAGTATTATGGACAAATTAAAAAGATAAGGTTTAGGTGATTTGGTCATATTAAGAGCACACCTAGACACTCTAGTGAAAAGAAACGAAAGGATCGTACTTAAAGACTGTAAGAAAAAAATAGGGAGGCCTAAGAAGAATTGGGGGGAGGTGATAAAAAATGATATGACAATGTTGAAACTTATCGAAGACGTGACCCACAATAGAAAATTTTGGCATGCTAGGATACAGGTAAAAGATCCCTAGTAAGGAGATCCTGGTAGTTCTCTTATATTTTTTTAACTCTTTTCTCTTGTAGTTAGCCTAAAAGGTGGTGGTGGTGGTGGTGGTGTTGGTCATAGTAGTAGTAGTAGTAGTAGTAATAACAATAACAATTTATTACTACTACTATTAGTATCTTTAGTAATAATAATAATAATATTATTATTATTAATTTTCATATTATTATTATTATTATTATATTTACGATTATTAGTGGTATTATGATTATGATTATTATTTGTATTATTATTATTTATTACTATTGTTAGTATTATTATATATATTATTTTATTTGCTTATTTATTATTACTATCTATTTTTATTTTTATTTTTATTTTCCTCATTTGGGTTAGTTAGAAACAACCACTCAACTAGTTAATAGTAAGACTATATACTATTGAACCTCCTCAGATCTCGTGTCTTGGCGAGATTTCTATTAGATATTATTATTGTTATTTTTGTGTGTGTGTGTATATATATATATATGGCAACGTGTTAAAATACTCACTAGGAAAGACAAAATATTAAAGGAAAGAATACAAAGGACAAGAAAAGTAACCCTTAAGTTTTTAACATATAAAAATTAAATATAAAGACCCTGATATTTTATATTTGATAAAAAATTAAAATGTGTTCCTCGAAAAATTTAAATCTTAACCTAGACCATAAAGTTAAGATAAAGTCTCCTATCTTTGATGCTTATGTAAGCTGACCATAAAGTTAAGATAAAGTCTCCTATCTTTGATGCTTATGTAAGCTTGTTTTACCTTATAAAATGTTAAGAAAAATATTTTTTATATTTCTAAATGTTACAATAAGAAGAGAGATTATGAGAATTGAAAGCAGAAACCCAATTTGCTATAACACCTTAATATAAAAACTGAAGTTTGATCATGTATGGGATCTTAGAAGAGAGAACAAATTGAAACCCTAGAGTTTTGTATTGTTTGATGTGCTTAAGAATTTTTATTCATCCATATATTTAATCTAAAGGTTACAAATGAATGATCTTAATAAATCCAAATGCTCATAACCTGAGCTTTTTTGGCTTTGCAAAATGTTAAAATAAATATTTTTTTTAGATTTTCAAATGTGATTATGGTAATGTGATAATAAGAACAAATATTGTGACAATTTAAAATTGATACTCTAACCTAGAAATCCAATTTGGTAAATCACCCTAATTTAAAAACTGAAGTGTGATTATGTGTTGGATTTTAGAAGAGTGGAGAGCCCAGAGTTTTTTATTATTTGAGATGCTTGAGAATTCTTGTTTATCTATATATTTAATTTAAAGGGAACAAATCAATGAACTTAATAAACCCAAGTTCAAGTGAAGAATATTAAATTTAAATATTTTAAATTAATAGACTTAAATTTATAAAGTATTAAAATGAATGACATATTATAAAACCAAAGCACAAAAAAGTTAGTCATTTTATTCTAGTTCAATTTAGAATAATTAAATATAATTCATATTATTTTCATTTTAGATATTATAAAATATTTAAAATTGTATTAAGCAAAGTCGATAGTACAATCAAAATTGTTTATGATAAAAAGGTTAATGGTGCAATTATATGTTTTTAAAATCTTTTTACTTCGTTTATCTTGGTTCAGAATATCCACGATCGATTTACGATGCTAATTCACAATGCACATCTAGTAGATAAGTTTTCAAGGTGCCATTATGTTTTCCATTTTCTTTTCCCAACTAAACATTTCTCTAGTCTGTAACACACACTCTTTGGACCTTACCTCTGACTACTCAACATTAATTGTTGCCATGTTTGATGAGACAAAGTTGGCATTATTTGTTCTTTTTTAAATTATAATTTGAGATACATTAGATAAGAAACCTTGAATTTCAAAACATCATTGCCGTGAAATATTCCTTTTGTTCCTTCTCGTTTACATGCTTTGAATTAATGTAAACCGTAATCCATTAGGCTATGTATGCATGTAGAAATAAATCTTTTGCTGAAGACTTCTCTTCCATCTTATATTCTATTTAGAGGAGAAACTTCCTCTGCATTTAGTTACTGTCTCTAATATGCAAAGACGGAACGAGACGAAAATTTAAAGACGGACCATAAAAAAAATTGGAGATAGTGAAGTGTTTGGTTATGATGGATAGAACATAAAAAACTATCTTCATCTTCAGGACATAAATGTGTTTGGTTGCAATGAACAGAACATAAAAACAATATTAATGACAAAAATGCCCCTGTAGTATAATATGATTGAAAATATGTAATTCATTAATTATTTTAAAACGAATGATTTGTATTAGTAAAAAAGTTAACAAATAATAATAACAATAATAATAATAAATTATTATCGAATAATAATAAATAAAACATTTATAATAATAATAATAAATAAAAAACAGAAATGAAAACGTGAATAACATCAAACAACAAACCTTGACAGCGACAGTAACAGTAACAACTTCTCCAACAACACCGA
>JANVCQ010000003.1:19366299-19377455 GCA_025531925.1 Erythroxylum plowmanianum
GACACATATTAATTACTATTTGAAGTAGAAGTATTGAGTGTTATACATTAGTTGTTACTTATAATAGCAATGTTCAATATTAACGTTTAATAACATATAATTAAAGTAGTTTTTTCCTTTTCTTCTTTTTTTTACTCAAGAATTAATAAAGTAAATACTAGTGAATTTATTATTATTATTATTATCCTCTTAAATTATATCTAAATATATAATAGATTTTTTGGGTGTTTCGGGTTCAGGTTTAAACCTAAAACCGAAGTTAGAAACCTGAACTTGAATCATGAACCTGATTTTTCAGGTTCGGTTCAAACCTTATTTACAGGTTCGATTTATACGGTTCAGGTCTAGTTCACAGGTTTGCGGGTTTTTTTGAACACCCCTATCCAAAAGTCAAAAGCCAAAAGCCAAATGCCAAATGCCAAATGCCAACACTAACACTCTCTCTATTCTTAGTCTTTCGCCGTTCAATCCCATTCAAACCTTAAACCCTCTATTTCTACTTCAGCTCTTCTCATGAACTCCACTGCACTTGACTCAGCTAGGTGGTTCGTCACTAAGGCTCCTGCAGGCTACTAAGCCAGGGGCAAGCCCAGAGAGACTATAATTCTACCTGGGTGTGATTATAACGACGGGTTGATTGTAATGGGGTTGCTTAATGTTGGGAATCCCCCTATAATTAGTGGTTCCTAAAAATAATAAATTGGATTATATTGGAAAATTATCATTTAACTCTAGAAAATAACATATTCATTTTAGAAGTAAGGGGATAACATTATTTTAAAAGTTTTGGAAAGATGAGAAACAATTAATATCCACCTACCTTTAATAAATATTTACATACCCACTCTCGGAAGAAGTCACATCCCACCTTCATAAATAGGGATTAATAATGGAATATAATATTATTCTATTGTTTGAGGGGATGGTTTATAATGGAATGAAATTGAATGGGATAGAAGAGGAGAGTTTCATATTATATTACATTCTATCTTAGACAGTAAAAATGAAAAACCTCCGATATGGGAGGTTTATATCGGAGGGTTTAGGATAGAATGTAAAATAATAAACAACTTTACACTATATTATATTATAAACTCCTCCTCTAAACAACATTTCGCTATATTACATTATGAACCCTTCTATCCCTCTCAAATACCAATTTTCTAGTATTACATTCGTTTATATTCTATTCCATTATAAATCATTTCATTTCGTTTCATTCTATTAAAAACCTTACATTCAATCAAATATAACCTAAGTGAAGAAGTTTGAGAACCTCCTATTTCTCAAACTTATAAGAAATAAAGTTCCATCAACTTAGTGAGAATTGTGTTGTAAATCTTCCTAGTTAGGTGAGATTGAGAGAAGCACTTTCTCTAGAAAACAATTGAAATCTTACTTTTACAGTGGAAGTATATATTTGGAACTTAGTTCCCATAGTTTTTATTAATCTATACCCTACAACCAATCGGTTGGTTTTAGTTTAATGATATAATTATTTAAAGATAGTTTTATCAAATCTATGGGATAAATGTACGTTGCAAATAAAATTATGATGAGGTTATAGTTGTGAGATAAGGATTGCTATATTTTGATACTCCTTTTGAATTATGCTAGTCAATGGTAGCTCAATCGATAGTCAATGAATATAGTATGAATTATATGGAGGTTGTTTAATAATCAATACAAGATTCAGTACCCTAAAGTAGTGATTATAAAGAATGTTGTTTTATTCTTAATTAGAATTAGTTGGGAAATCTATGGTCAAAGTGAAATAATAATTTGAAAATAATTTTCAAATGTTATTAATTGAATCAATTACTAATGATAGAGAACTAACATGATTGAATTTAAAGAAAGTGGACATTAATTTTATACTCAATGTCTAATCGAAAAATTCTATATTGAAAGGTTGAATTATATAGAAAAATCATTCACAAAAGGCCAATCAAAACTACTTTAACATTTCTAAATATTTAGGTAGTCACGATATGTTGCTAGATGTCAATCTTGATTTATAAATATAAATTATTAAATTAGAGAATTAAAGATAATTTAAAGGAGTTTAGTTTATCTAATCCTAAATATAATTTAGGGTCTTAATTTATATTGATTGACTTAGTTTGTGAGTTGGTCAATTATTGTAATAACTACAAGTGTACAGTGTAGTTGTAGCTAGCATCGGCAAGTATGAGTCGATCCTACGAAGATGATGAGTATTAATAATGACCCTTTTTCTATTATCTAGCCTAAGGATTGATTTTATATTTTAATTAAAAGTAACTAAAACTAAGACTAATAAAATAAAATAGGAAACAATAATGAACACAAAAATAGTGGAATTCATTTAGAAAACTATCATTATTAGAACTAGTATCTAGTATGATGTATTGGACCATGGAGACTCCTATAATATACTAGTAGTTGACCTTGAGTCTACTAACAACTAATCTTAAGGTCTCTAATCGAATTAATTAGACTAAATCTTATAGGATCGTGTTAATAATTTATGAGTCCCTCTATTAGGTTAGGATTGTGTTACCAATTTATAAGTCCCTCTGTTAGGTTTGACCCTAATTTGAAAGATTTATGCCATCCTATCTCTAGTGTTGCAATTAATTCATTCTAATTACAGTAGATCTATTCACACTAGGATTTCTCAATCTTTATGTATCAAATCAGATTATGATATAATATTCCCAAGTTATTAGAACATAAATAAAAAGCATAATCATATCATAATATATCAAACAATCAACTACATTAATAAAAGAATCAAATCATATTACATATTATCAAACACAAATTTAAACGTACATTGAAAGAAAAACGAATAAAAAACAATGGAATCATAATTCTAAATCTCCCTGATTGGCTTCTATTGAATCTTCATGCGATGTAAAGGCTTGATCTTGTATTTTGATGGATCTATGATGATTTATTTGTGTTTTCGCTTCTTTGGACCAAAATCATGCCTTCTGGACTCTACTTATGGAAATTGCCTCACAAAGTTTATTCATTTGATTTGCCTCTGAAACATTGAATCTATATAAAAACCCAATTTTTTGGGTTATAAATGATCTTGTACATGACTGTGCATCAAATCATATATGATCAGAATCCGTTGAGTATTATGAAAATGCATGGGCGTGCAAAAGTGCATGACCGTGTACTCCTTCTAGATTGCTAATTTTCTATTTTATGTCGCGTTTCGCTCGAATTTTTCTCCTTTAAGTCCATGAAGACAATTATCACTTGTAAACACACTTAAAGTATATTAAGTACCAAATATACAACTAAAGTACAAAATATCAAGCAAGAATACATTAAATGTCGTGTAAAAATATAATTAATTAACCATTTATCAAATATCCCTACACTTAAGTTTTTGCTTGTCCTCAAGAAAACTATAATCAAAATTATAAATTTACAACATCAATCCATTGTCAATTTCTACCTGTCCATTCATACTATACATCATTGTATCTTATTGAATCAAATTAACATGCAATTAGAATCAAGTTGTCATTAAATTAACTTCCTAAGTAATATTAATAGTAAACACACCAACAATTACATTGAAATAAAAAACATACATCTTTACACTCTCACCAGATTTCACTCAATGCACTTAAGTGTTTAGGGTGAAAAGTATCAAGACTCTTAATTCATGCATAGAAGAATCCTTATGATATGCTTGCAGTAAAATCACATCTCCATCACTAATGTGAAAACTAGAAACAAAAATCAAAAAGACTTTGTGCAGGTTATAATGGGGTTTAAGTAAGGTATGATAAGGAAAAAAGGGGTATAAGTGAAGGAAATTTATTCAAGAAATATTACACAACTTGTTTACAAAGCATACATAGGTCTTTTGTAATGCAACTGTATCAGTACTACTTACTTTTACTACCTTTTCTTTTATATGCTTGTTTTTTCAAACAATTCAAGCATTTCGTACCATAATTCAACAAATATTAGACCTTTCAAGAATTTTAAGTCTTAAATAAGTAAATAATATAAATAACCTTTAGGGTTCAAAACAATAAAAAGGTCTTCAAAAAATAAAGGATAAAGGTTTATAATTTGGGTTTAGTCAATGAAAAAGTTAAGGCTCAACTTGGTTATTCCTAAAGATAAATTTAAAGGTGTGGTAATTTTCAAAGAAAGAGGTTAAAGCAAATTGATGAATCTAAGTGCCTTCATCATATCAATGCTTCTAATTTAACAAATATGGTCTTAATATGCATAATAAAAGCAAAGTTCTAGAACTATCCTACTATACATGATATCACACACATGAAAGAATAAAAAGAGCTTTACAAATTTTGAAATTTTGCTCTTAGGCTCAAAAGCTTATAAAAGAAAATGAGTATTATGTGTGTCAATAATATGCAATTTTGTTCAACTTGAGTATTTCAATGATTACGAAAAATATAAATTAGGAAACTAATTTTACTCTAACCATCATCCTTTTACACACCAATTTAATCAATATTCAATAAGGAAATATAGTATTCATGGATAGATTCAACCAATTCAAGATATTAGTTAATAAAATTTATAATTAGGATTGTAATAAGTTTTAAAAAATCTGTGATTCTTTAAACCCATTCCCATACTTAAAAGTTTTTACATTGTCCCAAATGTATATAATGTGCATTTATGAAAAAGTGAGAGGGTTTAGTGGTACTTTCCTAATTATGACGATTTCTGTGATTCTGATCCATCCAATATGAAACTAACATCCTTGCAAAATATAAAAGAGAAGGATAAAAAGAAATAACATAATAGAAAATAAAATCCTATACTAAGGTGAAAGCAAACAAAAGATAATATCAAAGTTAAAATAAAATTTAAATTAACTCATGGGTTGACTTTCATGCAGAGCTTCTTTAACGTCGATAGCTCGACGTAACCTGCATGTTGACACCATCCTAGATTAACAATCAATGACTTGCTTCCATCATTTTTCTCCACAAATCAATTTTGTTGCCTATAAGTAAGCCACCTGTTGTAAAATGATCAAAATAACATAAGTGATTAGATTAAAAAACCAATAAACTCCATTAATGCCCTTTTTAATGAAAATTTGTTAGAAATGTAAGGAATAACAAAATTCTCTGTATCATTAGCTAGCTTGAACAGTTTGTCTTTGAGGAAGTGGAAACCCTTCGTACCTAAGGTCACTGCCAAAACTTCATTAGTAGTTTCCTTACTTGGTTCTTCCACCAATTCTTTCTCAACCTCCTTTGCCCTCTCTTCTTCTTCTTCTTCTTAGACAAAGGCTTCTAGCTCCCCTTCTTTAGTTATCTTTTGCCACTTCTCTACTTCCTCTTCAAAATAGCAGTTAGCACCTCACTTTCTTGAAATGTATCTTCATTCATGAAATTGAATATTGTCTCCTCCTCACTCTGAGATGGTAGGAAAATCAAATTATACTCATCATATGTAAGTGAATAAAGTCTCTCATCGAATTCACGTTGTCTAGCTACTCTCTCAATAATGCATTCCATTAGTTTATTTGTGATACTTTTGTATCATTGCTCTTTTTGTACATATTTAGTTGGACCATACTCATTCCGTCCATATGCATAACGGTTGCTTCACTATGAATTATACTTGTTCTTATATGATTGGCCTTGAGGTTGGTTGTACATGTTTGGTTGCACCCATATATACATCAGTTGAGCTTCTGAAAATATGTGAGAAAATGGCTCCTTAAACTATGGTGATGTTTCATATTACAAAGACACACCCTGACTCCCGTAATAATACTATCTGCTCCATTGATCCATTGTGAGTTGTGGTTATTAAGTTAAATATCAATTCCTAAAATAAACCACCACACACTATCATTGTAGAAATTCAAAAGACAATTAAATGAACAAGCCAAAAATACAAAAAGATACAATAATATAATATAAAATAAATACAAAAACAAAATAAAAATAAAATAAAATAAAACGTAGATAAAAAAAATAAAATGAAAATGGTTAGAGTAATAGCATTCAGGTTTTCCTAATATCAAAGTCTCAAGCAACAATGCTAAAAAATTGATTGACCTATTTCATAAGTTGGTCAATTATTGTAGTAACTATAAGTATTCGAAATAGTTGTAGCTAGTACTGATAAGTCTAGGTTGATCCAACAAAGATAATGAATGCTAATAATTACCCTTCCCCTATTATTTAACCTAAGGATTAATTTTAGATTTTAATTAAAAGTAATTAAAACTAAGAATAATAAAATAAAATAGGAAACAATAATGAACACAGAGATAGTGGAATTCACTTGGAAAACTATCATTATTAGAAATTAGTATCTTAGTTTGAATCCATTTAAAACCTTAACAAATTAATCTCTTATCATGCAATTGTTTGTTGATATATTGGATTATAGTATGCCAGTATTTAGCCTTGAGTCTACTAACAACTAATCCTTAGGTCTCTAACCGAATTAATCAGGTTAAATCTTATAGGGTTGTGTTACCTATTTATGAGTCCCTTTATTAGGTTAAGATTATGTTACCGATTTATGAGTCCCTTTATTAAATTTGACCATAATCTGAAAGATTTATGTCATCCTATCTTTAAGGTTGTAATTAACTCCTTCTAATTACGGTACGTCTATTCACACTATCATTTCTCAAGCTTTACATATCAAATCAGATTATGATATAATATTCTCAGGTTATTAGAACATAAATAAAAAGCATAATTAGATTAAAATATATCAAACAATCAACTGTATTAATAAAAGAATCAAATCTTATCAAAATATTAATATAAGGTTCATCTAACCTAAATACTAATTAGGCATTTAGTTACATATAATCAAACACGAATTTAAACGTACATTGAAAGAAAAATGAATGGAAAACAATGGAAACATAATTCTAAATCTCCCTAATTGTATTCTATCGAATGTTTTTACGATGTTGAGGCCTGATCTTGTATTTTGATGGATCTGTGATGATTTATTTATGTTACCAATTTATGAGTCCCTCTATTAGGTTGGACTATAATCTGGAAGATTTATATCATCTTGTCTCTAGTGTTGCAACACACTAAGATTTCTCAATCTCTATATATGAAATCATATCATGATCTAATATTCTCAGGTTATTAAAATATAAATAAAAAATGTAATCAGATCATAATATATCAAACAACCAATTGCATTAATAAAAGAATCAAATAATATCAAAGTATTAACATAGGTTCATCTAACCTAAATTCTAATTAGACATCTAATTACCCATGATCAAACACAAATTCAAACATAAATTGAAAGAAAAATGAATCGAAAATAATGGAATCATAATTCTAAATCTCCCTTATTGTCTTTTATCGAATGTTCTTATTATGTAGAGGCTTGATCTTTTATTTCAATAGATCTATCGATGATTTCTTCATGTTTTCTAGTTCTTAGGAACAAAATAGTCCTTTTTTTGATGTTTTTTATGTTTGGAAATCACCTACCAAAGTCTCCTCATTTGCCTCTAAAAAATCAAATTTATATGAAAACCTAAAATTTTGGGCTATATACAGTCTTATGCACGGCCATGCATCAGACCTTACATAATCAAAGTCTGTTGAGTATCATGAAAGTGCATTGGCATGTAAAAGTGCACGACTATGCACTTCTTTGAGATTGCTGAATTTTTATTTTATGTTACGTTTTCGCCTAAATTCTTCTCCTTTAAGTCCACGAAGGCAATTATCACCTGTAAACGCAATTTGAAACACATTAAGTACCAATATACAACAAAGTATAAAATATTAAGCAAGAATACACTAAATATGAGGTAAAAATATAATCAATTAACCATATATCATATATCTATTTTCAACATGTTTAGGAGTTTATAAGTGTAAATTACAACATGTTTTAGGGTATAGTTTGGTAGCTGTTTAGCCGTTAATTCGATCACTTGGTATGTGATTAGGTTAAAATTGTGTTAGTTTGTGATTTATTTGTGTTTTAAGTGTTTTATAGATTAGTGTAAGTCTTTGAGCTTAAATATTATATTTTTGAGGTGCCTTGGTGTGTTTGCAAGTATTTTAGGGTCAATATCAAAAAGCAAAGATCTTTCAGAGGGAATTCGAGTGATAACACAGGCTTATGATCGTGGCAGGTAGGTCACGATCGTGACAGAAGTTCAGGGGATGGCCCACGATTCTAGCCTACATGCCATGATCTTGACAGAAGGCTCAGACGTTAGCCACGATCGTGGGCTGCATCGGGCAGATGCACAAACGCTTATGAACTTCATGTTTCAAGGGATTTTTTGGACCTTTCAGACATAGACATTGTTGAAAACCATAAATAGAGAGAGAAAGGAAGAGGAAGAGAAGGGGAAGAGGAAATTAATGGTTATAACTCGCGAGAGAGTAATCAGTCCTAGGATAGTCTAGAATCGACATTCTATTGACACTTAATCGACTAGGTTAGCATTAATGATAAGTAAAATCTTGTTTCTAATAACTTGGTAAACTCTTTGGTTGATTTTTATTGTGTGTGCTTATTGTTCAATTGTTAATTCCTTTGTTTTTAATTTCTAATTTAAGTGGTTGAATTCAATTCTCGTGATTACTTTCATTGCATTGTTTATTTTGAGTTTCATATATTGTTGGCCTTAAATTTTAGAATTAGATTAGTCCCCCTCCTTATGAGATTGACACCTCTTATACTATGATAACAACCCGTGATCTTGTGGTATTTGAGGGTTGATAAATTTTAAAGCTCGAACGACACATTCAAATTTTTGGCACCGTTGCTGGGGAGGGTGAAGAATAGTTTAGTTCTCTTAGTCTAAGGCATTTTAGTTTGTTTTAAGGTTTTCTGTTCCTCCTATTCTTTTCGTGTGTGTTCATGCTCTTACATGAACATAAGAGTTACAAGGATTTTAAGTCACATAGCTAAAACTGTAGAGCTTGATATCACTTGTCTAGAATGTTCAATTAGAAGAGTTCAGCGTGAAGAAGAAGAAGAAGAAACAACAAAAGCAACAATGGCCGAGGAGTTTCATCAAGAGATGGGTTAATGAGCGAGGGCATCAACCGAGAACCCTTACGAACTTAATAAGACTAGGCTTCAATGCAGCCAATTAAGGTGTAGCTAGGCCGCCCGTGCAAGCAGCTTCCTTTGAAATCAAACCAGCTCTCCTAATCATGCTTCAACAAAATGTACAATTTTATGGATTAACGAATGAAAACTCGAATTTATATATTGTCAATTTCCTTAAAATCTGTGATACCTTCCGTTATCATCAGATGTTAGAGGATGCTGTAAGAATTAGACTCTTCCTTTTTACCTTAAAGGATAGAGCAAAAGCTTGGTACCATTCCTTCAACCCGAATAAGGTCACCACTTGGGACCAATTGCCTTCTTAGATAAGTACTTCCCCCTTACCAAGACTATGAAGATTATTAAAAAGATCACAAACTTTCAACAAGGTGATGGGGAATTGATTTATGAAGCTTGGGAACAATACAAAGAATTGCAAAGAAAAAGTCCACACCATAACCTACCTAAAGAATTTCTTTTGCAAACTTTCTATAATGGAGTAACCCCACATATGAGAGGCATAATAGATGCAGCTTTAGGAGGATCATTTATGAGGAAGACAGTAGATGAAGCAGAAGAGCTGTTAGAAGAAATGGCGAGTAATAGCTCTTTATGGACGAATGAGAAGAGTAGACAACCCACAAATCTCTATGAGCAAAAACGAGTGGTAGTTGTCCATTAAATGAAAAAAATGCAGGCTAAAAGTGATAATTTAACTCTACAGTTAAACAATATGAAGGCTTCATCCTCAAATACAGTAAAAGCTGTTCAATTAAAGTGTGAGCTCTTGTGGGCAGATGGATTATGATACAATCGATTGCTTCTTGATAAAGGATAATATACCAGAGCAATTAAACTATATGGGAACCCAACATAGTCGAGGAGGGGAAACAACCCCTACTCTAACATATACAACCCTGGGTTGAAGATCATCCAAACTTCTCTTAGTCAAACAATGCTGGAGGACAGTTCAGACATCAAAGACCACCAGGCTTCCAACAAGACAAATAGAGTTCAATGGAATCCAAATTGGATAAAATCTTAGATAAAATTAGAGGTATGGAGGATGCACATAAAAGGCTTAAAGGCAAGTTCGAGCAAGTTACAAAGAATCACACTACCTCGATACATAATCTAGAAGACTAAGTAGGTCAATTGGTAGAAGTAATAGTGATCCGAAATGCAGGAACCCTTTTAAGTAACAATGAGTCCAATTTGAAAGAAAGAATCATGGTCATTACACAAGCAACTAAGGAGGAATCGCACCAAGTTGAAGACAATGAAGGGAAGGACAAGAATAAGGTTGATAAGAATGGTTTTTTTAGTGAACCATAATTACAAATGACCTAGATGCATTAACATGGAAACCACTACCTTATTTTAGAACAACGAAAGTGATATCCATTCAGGGATAGGGGGAAGGCAGAGGTGCAAGAGAATAAGGAAGGCACTCTGCTGGCAAGGTATAATTTGCCTAAGATAAAGAAGTACCAACTGCCAATTCTATTCCTGATCAAAGCCATTAGGAAATCTAAGGAAGCTAAGCTGAATGAAGTGGTAGACATGATCGAGCAATTGGAAGCATGACTTACGCTGATCGAATCAACAAAGGAAAAGGTGCAAAAAGAATTATAGGAATAAAAGAAGTTAATGACACCACCAAAGAAGGAGGATTAAGAGGATTTTTATATCCCCTACAGTATTAAGGGTGTCAAAATAGAGAGAGCCTTATCCGATTTGGAAGCCAACATAAACATGATGATGTATTCTTTATATCAAAATCTAGGATTTGATGAGATAGTTCCCTCTAAGATACTGGTAAAAACGATAGATAAGTCAGTTCATCGTGCAAAAGGTATCATACATGATGTGCATGTTCGAGTGGAAAAATTCACCTTCCCTACATATTTTTCATACTAGACATACAAGAAGGCGCAAAAATACCAATTATCATCGAGCGGCCATTTTTGGCCATTGCCTGATCAATTATTGATGTGGATGGGGGTGATGTAGCATCCCGTTACCGATGCGATGAGCATAGTGTTATGAGTGTAGAGTTGTTAGTGCTTAAATTATGATCGAGT
>JANVCQ010000003.1:19383563-19404615 GCA_025531925.1 Erythroxylum plowmanianum
ATTTCTTAACCAATTCTATACATTTTATTATTATCAAAACATAAGTGGAATTAATTTGTCAACCACCATTGGTCCAACAAGCCCCTCTAACTAAAGATACTATTAAAGATCCTATTAATAAAAAACAGATGTCTTAAGAAGAGATATTTCCTAAAGAAAAAAAGGTAAAGAAAATAAAGATAGTTGCACATCAGGAAGGAAAGACATCAATATGAAAAAAATGTTTGAATCGATAGAAGTTAAAGCCCACTATAAAACACGGTACAAGAAAAGAAAGGTGGTTGTTGGGCGAATCTTGCCCCCTATATTGTTTGATGACATAGATATACTCATATCTCCTTAGTTTGTTACCATTGGTCTGGAAAATTTTCTAAAATTAGATGAGACAGTATGCGATGAGCTAGTTAGGATATTCTACACATACATTAAAAAGGAAGAAATTAATGGAAAACTAGTCATTGGCTCATAGGTGCATAAATGTGAGATTTTAAATTTTGAAGAAATTTTAGGAGATATACTAGAAGTAGCTCTTATAGGGAGAACTAATTTTCCCTATCATAAGTGGATGTTGATGATCTAGAGTTAGTCAAAGTTTTCAAATCCATTTGCCTTCATGCTAAGAACACCCAAGATGAGAGACCCTAGAGCAGGTAATTAAACTTAATACCACAATGCTTTGCATCGTTTTCAGCTACGTCAATTTTTCCCAGGAGTAGCTCAGTTGAAAGTGTAGCTTGTTAGACATTTATGTGGTGCATAATTTGCTAAAAGGCAACATAATGAATCTTCTAGCTATGATATTGAGGTTTTTGGTGGATAAGGGGAATCATAAGAATACCACCGGTTGCCTACCTCATAGGATGTTGATCACCAAGATTTTCAACTATTATGGAGTTTTGTTTACAAATCTGAATTGGTATATATCGGCCAAGTTTCACCCTTCCATTCCTATCAATTTGGATACAAATTGCAAAACAATGGCTGGGTAGACAAAAGATCTAAAAGAGTAGAAGAAAACTTAGATCTTGCTCTAGACCAATAAAATCCTATTCCTCCTCAAGATGAAATAGTGTAAAACTCCATTAACAATTGTAGAACATTCAAGCTAATCAAGAACAGATGCGAGAATAAATAGATAGTATGCAAAAGCAGCTTCTTAACATGGAGATGTTGCTGAGAAAAATCTTTGAATCCGTTTATTAACTTTGTTGTTATTCTTTTTTTCCAGGCACATTCAAACTTATGATAGTTCCTTCCTCACTATACTCTATTATTTTTTGATAATGACAAAGGGGGAGAGTTTATATTGATATTTTTTGCATATTTTTACATAATGATGATACGTCTCTCGATGCATATTTCTCAATGATGCCTATATATATGATTGATTCTGCTGTTAAACTTGTGAAAATATGTGACATATAAATGATAGGTTCCTTTCTTAAGAGACAGGTTCCTTTTGATTATGTCTGAACATATAAAAGTCATAGTTATCTTTCGAAATCATCTATTATCTCTTTAAATTTTGAAAAATATAACTATTATTGCTTGTCATCATCAAAAAGTGGGAGATTGTTAGCTCAAGGTTTATTATTAATGATTATGATGATAACTACATAATATTTCAAAATTCAAAATGAATTGATTTCCATTTATTGTTAACAAGTTAATTCTTAAAAGGAAATAAAATCATAAGCAATGCATTTCTTTTCTTGCGGGAACCTTCTTTATGAACTTATGTTATTAGAAATGGTTTATCCTAAAGGATCCTACTAATTTATAAATGTCACATATTAGCTCTGTGATCAATTAAAGAATTTTAGTAAAGATAAACATCGAAATTATCCATATTCAAATCGATCCACTTGATTAAGGATGCAAGTGAGGCAAAGACTAATTGAGGAAATGCCTATTTAAGGAAGAGACAATGTAACTGTGAGCAAGAACTGAATGATGCAGAAGCTTGCGCAGCTATATTGTCGAAACTTATCAACAACATATACATTATTGAAAGTGATATCCTTGTAAAAATTCTCTTGTTCATTAGAAAGTGAAATTTTGTTAAGAGAAATTACTGAAACTCATTTCAAGCAACTTTATTTCTTTTGTTTGAGAGCTTGTAGAGGCTAGTCAAATACTACTAGTATGGAAAGTTGAAGAATCTTGAAAAATATTAATTTGTGTGCTTGGAGAAGCTCGTCAAATTACTACTTGGTTTTTATAGTGAAAAACTCAAGTTGGATACTTGGAGACTGGATGTAGGCTTACGTTATAAGCCGAACTAGTATAAATCAACTGCATCCTTCTCTCTCTTCTCTTAACTTTTAAATTTTGGCATTATATTATGTGTGAGTTTATTTCGGCAAGAGGCTCCTTCTAGTTTTAACTTGCAAAAGGTTCCTTTTAGTTTTAACAAGTGCCTTCTATTTTAAATTATTTTTGACAGACTTTTTACTTAGTAGGCTCCTATCGATTAACAAGTTTTTATCATTTAACAGGCTCCTTTTGTTTAAATAAGATGCTATTGCTCAGTAGGTTCTTTTTTTGTTTACTAGGATCTATTTAGAATACGAACTAAAAGTACTTGCGTAAATTTTTAAGACACATACAATTCACCCCCTCTTGTGTGTGTTTGCTTTATCATCACCTATTGTTTAGCGACAAAAAATTTAAGAAAATGAGTAACAACTAAAAAAAGATTCAATTAATATTTAATGACCCTTTTTCATGTATGTTAATAAAGGTAAAAATTCTACAAAAATGATCAGTTTTTACTAATCAATGTGACAAATGCTCTTGCATCTTTGCACCTCCTAGTAAACAAATGGTAAAAGCTTTTCTTGTTTATATGGAAAATTTTGGTAAAATTTTTGTCAAGTTGCTATTAAATTTAGCATTACTTAAAAGATCTTTACATTTTATGTCATTAAATATTCAAGTTCGCTAGTAATCACCTAAATGTTCTATTATGTTTGTGGTTATGGTAACTAGACAGCTTTATTAGATAAGTTGATAAGAAAATATTAAAGTATTAGTTTTTTTTTTACTTTTATGGCCACAAAGTATCTATAAGATCCTAGCTACCCCATGTTTATACATATATAGATTATGATATACCATCATCCCATGCATTCATTCTTAGGAGTTAGGAAGTCCATACCTTAAGGTTGCTAGCAGTCCATCGTAATGTGAAAGATAGACCTACAAACTTATTTGTTTTTAACTTGGTCATTTCTTAATATAAATAATTTTTGTCCCTGTTACAAAGTGCAACTTGTGATATACTTGCCAGATTTGGACATATGAAAAAAATTATTTATAATTCATAATGGCTATGCAAACTATGTAAGGATCACAATTTGAATTTCCATTCCTTCAAATCTACTTTATAAAATTACAACTTTAACATTAAATTGACCATACAGAACTAAGTGATGCTACTTTGCAAAAATAATCTAACTCTTTTCCATCGAAGGAGGGCATCAACCATATTTTGCTTCTCTGTGGTTTGATAAATAGTGTGATCTTGAAGCTCACATCCACAATCAAAATGCAAAGACTTCACTATCACAATAACAAAACTAGCTTTTAGTCACTTTTTTTGCAACATTATGGAAAATTGTCACCAAAAATTGATTTAAATTTTCATGATATTTGTCATAATCATCACTAAATGTATGTCTTTGGCGACAAGTTATTAGATTTGCTGCAAAAGGCTCGACATTTTGTGACTATTTAATATTTTTGTCTCCAAAGGATGAATCTTTGCCAAAAGTTGAAATAATTACAATTTTGACCTAATGCATTCAAACTCTATAAATTTATTTAAATCTATTGATTTATACACAAATGATTCTTTAATGATACCTGCTGTACATAGTACTCCTCTGTTCATACAAAATTTTCGTGAAAATAATATGAAACATATAAAAATTATAAAATATTTTCAAAATTTTAAACATATTGTTGAAGAACACACAGTAGGTAATTTAATTTTTGAAAAGTAATATTTTTGGATATAAAAATATAAACATAGTTAAAATTTTAATGTTAATAAGATCAAAATATCAAAATTTTAAGTTGACTACTATTCTTAATCATTAATATTTATTAACAATAAAATAATAGGACATATAAATATTGAATATGCTAAGCAATATAATGTAGTGATATATGGTAAGTAATACAAGATTTTAATTAAAAGTTTAACAATTCTTACAGAAAAAACAATAAATAAATTTTCACACTTATTCCATCTAAAAGGAAAAGAAAAAATTATTTTTTTGGATTCCAAGTGACATGAAACTCACTAGAATAGGTAAAGGAGTTTCTTATATTTGGATTCCTAGGAAGGGTCCTTGCACGTTCAAAAGCATTAATCAAAATAGCCAAAGATCTTCCCTCAGGTGTTGGTTTATTCACATCTCTTCCAACAATTTCTTAACTTTAACTAAACCTAAGAAATAAATAGTATATATCTTAAATAGCTAATTAATTCAAACAGTATTAGGAACCTAAATGCGAACACAAGCATACTTGATTGAACAGAAATAGTTTTGGAATTGATGACTGTTCCAAAAAAACTAATTTCCCTAATCCTATATCGATCATCGGGACATTGTTATCACCTCCATTTTCATCTATGTTCTTTTGAAGATTTGAGGAAGCTTTACACAACATATAATATTTCCAATCCAATGTTCATCTGCTAGCTTCGTAACAGAAAATGAGATTCAAATAATGAAGAAAGAGAGGTAATTTGGATGATATTAAAAACCTTGAAGAAGAAGATCGACCATAAAAGGCAAGTGGTGATTAGTGTTTGATGAGGAGATTTTTTTGTGCTTCAATTTGTTCTTCATTAATGATAATTTTGCCATATTCCTCCCAACAGAGCTTATTTCTACCACTGAAAACTAATCTCCGTGTCAATATAGACTAGTCCATTATATAGTTTCATCAAAAATATGTTGAAAAAATTGAAATGTGTGTATGCTAAAAGATTTGTTCTTTTAAGAATAAGAGTAAAAAACATGTCAAATGATTAAATTATCTAGCACTATGCACTTTTAGTTACTATGATGATCAAATGATAAGGCATCGTGCACAGTTAAAGTGATTTGAAATAAATTTTAAGATTTTGAGGTATAAAAGATTGAAACATTCAAATAAATATGTATTTCCTTTGAAGAGTATCGTCTTATATTAGAATATTTCTCTAAAACTTGCTTGAAACATTTTAAGACCTAATCAATAAACGCATGTTAAGAATAAAAAAGGCTATCAGAAAAAAAACTTTCATTTTTTACAACCTTTAGTTTAAAAACCCACCACAATTATGTATCCGTGGTTAGCTTCTTTAAGCCATAATCTTTTTCTTTTCTTTTATAACTATATTATAAGCAAAAGTCTCTATTTAAACATTCTTACCTATTGTTTTATGGTTGAAAATATTTTTTATTCATATATCTATTAATAAAAAAAATTTAAAAGAAAGAAAAACTTAGAAAGATAGCAGTAAGAAAACTCAATGTGAGTCCATTTTTCTTCATATGAAGCAATTAACCATTCCCAAGTGAGTTGAATATCATAGTTCCATATTATACATTTGTTACTTATATATGTTTAGATGCCATACTAATATTTCTGGTTTTCATCATTTTACTTTCAATTCTCATGTCTAATTACAATCTCATTACACGTTGAAATAAAGTCCTTTTGACTTATACATGTGTGTACTAAAAGTGGTAGAGATTTGGTGTAAAAGTAATCATATGGTAAATATGTATATAAACATCCCTTGTAGAAGTAGCCTTGATTCTCTAATAGACCTTTCATCAAATAGTTGGCAGGCTTTCCTCAAGTATGGAAGGTGGGAAAAAAGATCTACCCATACGCATCCAATATAGAAACACAATTCACTTCCTAACATAAATATAAAAAAAAACCCATACACCATAAGCAAAACACAAAACCCATATAAACTCCAAAATGTATTAGAAAAATAGAACACAATAAGGTGGGTTCTTGAAAATAGAAAAAAAGAACAACATTAACACAAGAAATGATGCTTCTTTGATGGTAATGATCACAACATAAGAGACAACCATATTAGAGGAGACGGTGCTTCTTTGATGGTGAACTAAGAGGAAATACGAAGGGAGCTTCATTTTGGTATTAATAACCTAGTAGAAAATGACATAGTTTATTTTTAAACAAAATGACATCTTTTTCTATATTTTAGTAGAAAAATACCATTTGCTAACAATTTAGAAAATCCTAGCCAAATGGTGGCCCATTACCATTTGGCTTGACCTTTGGTGACAAAATTATATATAATATATAAATTTTATGTAACAGTACTAAATTTATATATAATAAATAGAGAATTATGATTAAATAGAATCATATATTAAAAAGGTAAGATATGAGAAAATTTATCTGTTATCTATAAATTCATAAATCATTCTACAAGTTACAATTATTATCAATACATTCATATAACATATATTAATTACAACATATATTTATATTTATTGCAATACAATTAAAAATAATTGCAATATATTAAAAAATGGAAATTAATACTAAATATTAATAACATATTCTTAAAAACCAAATTTAATATATCAATAATGATTGTAAGTCTAAAAATAAATTTAGTTAATAACAATGTCATTTCAAAATTTTATAAAACTAAAAACAAAAAATAATTTTTATTACATAAATTTATAATTTTAATTAAACAAAACTTTATTTATTATATATAAATTTCTATACTATTTCATAGAATGATATATTACAAAAAAAGTTTGTAAATATAAAAGTCAATAAACCTAAAAAGAATTGGTGACGATTTATAAAATCATTGTTAAAAAGTTGCTTTAGCTCATCCCCGAAGGAAAAAATATGTTGACAATTCCAAAACTTTATTGCCAAATATTTACCTTTAGCGACAATTTTTGGAGATCGTCGCTAAAAGATTGTCTACATTGGTGACGATTATAAAAAATCGTCGCCAATGGTTTAACATAGAAATCGTCAACAAATGTTGCAACATTTAGAAAAAAACATGAAAATATCATCATTTTTTAATATCAAATGATGTCGTTTTTGTTTCATTTTAAATGAAAAATGCAACTTACCCCTTCCCTTTCATTTTTGACTTCTTTGTTTATTCCTCTGGTTTTCTTCCATCATCATCATCATGATCTTCATTTCTTCTTCCATTTTCTACTTCCTGAGTCTAAGGTTAATCATCCGTCGAGGTTAGTAGTCAATGCTTTACACTTGGGTTTTTTTTCTACTTTCATTGTTGTTGTTAAATGCTTTTCTATGTGTTCACTTCTTTTGACATGGTTTGGGTTATCTGCTTATATTTCGATCATTGATGATTCATTGTGCATTTGAATGTGTTAATGTTGGTGAAGAATGGAAAAAGGCAGTATTTTTGTTATTAGTTAGGGATTAATTTCTTAAGCCTATAAAGTGTTAGATGAAAGTTCTATTAAGGATGATTTTGTTATTGTCAAGGTTGATGGGTGAATAAGATTGTATAATAACGGCCATATGCCAGTAATTCATATAATCAATATTTTGAAAGTTCCAATTAGCTTCAAGTTAATTTTATGCTCAATTTTCCTAGAAAATATTGATAATGTGTTTAGGATTTTGATAGTCAAAGTCATTTGCTTAGGAGTAAAACATTTTTTATTAGGTCCAAAGCCAATGTTTAATACAAAGGATATAACTTTAATTACATGAATTGCTTTATTATATTCAGTGAACCTTTCATGCTTGTCAATGGATGTAAATGTCCATGCTTTTTTGTTATTTCTTTTGGTTTGGATAACGTCCATGCTTTTTTGTTATTTCTTTTGGTTTGGATCTTTCCAAGTTTCTGTCTTTTTAATTGCTTGCTCTTTGGATTTGTTTATTATATAGTGCCTTAACGGTGGCCTAGCACTAGTTCCCAATTTATATTTACAATTGTATTGCAAATTCATCATCGGAAGCAGTTTTCTACTCATCCAATTTAAATGCGTATATAAATGCAAGCACTAGCTCCTAATACACTAGTCTTATCCATCCATCTTAGGTGATAGTTAACTTGAAAAGAGAAAGTTTAGACCACAATTATAAAATTTTTTTTCCATCTTCACATTAAGGTAAGTGTAAGGTTAGTTCATTGTAGTGCCTAACATTAAGAGTATTTTAATTAGAAAAGTAACCATTAAACTTAAAATGACCCTTTTGTCCTTGCAAGTCAAGTAAAGCAAATATTCTACCTCAACAGCACTATATTGGGCAACAATTGGACAGTTGTTCAAAAGTTTCAATACTAAAATCTCTACAATTTTATGAAAGGGAAATGGCTTAATGAGTGAAGATGGTGATGGAGTATATCAAGAGGTTGAATTGAAGCTGAGTAATGGAGCCTTGCAAATAGAAGATGCAAATGTCTTATCATTTTATAGGAGAGATGTTGATACTCATGCACTAAAAAAATGAACTATAAGCCAATCTTGTCTTAGAAAGAGATGAAGACTATATGGAGGATGAATTATATGATAATTATGATACTTTTGGCCAAATAAAATAGTTGACCACGCGTCATTATGCTAATCAAAATAAAATAACTAGACCTACTACAATAGCAGTTGTGAGTCTAGGTCGATCCCATAGAGAGTTTGTGTAAAGTTTATGGAATGAAATTAACTGGTGTTTAGGTTTAACGGGGGGTTTGGATTTTGAAAGATGAAAATAAAATAAAACTAACTAATAAAAACAAATTAAAGAAAACGTGCAAAAACATGATAAAGGTGGAAAATTTGATAGGGACCCGATTCTTTGATTTAATCTCAGCCTACACCGTGACTAAGCATATTTATTAATTTTTTGTTCTTTAACCTATCCTAGTAATTATTAATCGTGAGTCAATTAACCCGAGTTTTCCCTTAGGTATTGTTTAATCAAGATATGATCATTAATTAAACCTAACCATCTAATAACTTAGGATACGATCTCTAGATTTAATTAGGTAGTAGCATTACGAATTAGGAAAACTGATTAATCAAGGCAACAACCACATACGATGGTTCATTTAACCTAGGTTATGTTATCCCTAATGATTACGAATCATTAGTTAGTACACATGAATTTCAACATAACAATTACAGATTATATTGAAATTCTAGTAATGGGTTTGTAATTAACGATTCAAGGAACGCATTAAAGTCATCATCTCATAATACCCAATAGGTTCATACACAAATAACCGATATAATAACGAAAATCTGATTATCCATACATAATGCCTAATTCAATCAACATAGGATAACATAATCAATTCCTAATGAGAGAGAAAAAAATAATTAAAAAATATTTAACCTGGGTCATCAGCATCGATGTCACCTCCGAACCAGTGTCGGGATGTTTAGCTCTTCATAGGTATTTCCCAAAAAATTACTTCATCCCCTTTTTTAATCCCTAGCTAAAAATCCCTTAATTTCTTCGTCACTGCAGCAGCTCTTCACGCATGTCCTTGTGCCTCTCTTCACTTCTACTCCTGTCACTGTGCTTGGATTGGACAAATAAACTTGGTGTCCACTTAACTGTTCACTGCTCCCAATCTCGCAAGCACACACGCAGCTCTCCAGCTTCTCCAACTACACCAAGCTGCACTCCTAGTCTACTTCACGCCTGCAACCAAGCCTCCATTTTGCTACTCCACTGTCGTTGATGGGACGAATAAACGTCCCTCTCTTAAATCCTTCGTAGTCTTCTCGCTGGTCCATGCCTGAAGCTTCTCTACACTGGCCCCTCTCTTCACGCAGCCGAGCCGCTGGCTTCTCCAAGCTGCAGACGCTCACGCCCACACCTGCTTGCTGTGCTCCTCTATTCCTTTTGCATGATCAGACAATTAAACTTTGCAAACCCTTAAAACCTCACTGCTCACGCTTGCTTGTGTGTCTCCTCCTTTTACTGTGTGTTTTGAATAAAATGAACAACATGTGTTTAGAACGTATTGCACACAACGACTTTTTCTGCGTTGTGTCTTGTCGTTTTACTCATTTGCTGGCATGAAACGTCTACGTTTCTGCTTGTGGCTGCTACATCCTTGGCTATGCATTGCCATTTTAGTGCTCTTGTTATTACTCTATTTTTCCAGTAAGCATTTTA
Source organism: Erythroxylum plowmanianum (assembly GCA_025531925.1). Taxonomy (NCBI): domain Eukaryota; kingdom Viridiplantae; phylum Streptophyta; class Magnoliopsida; order Malpighiales; family Erythroxylaceae; genus Erythroxylum; species Erythroxylum plowmanianum. The sequence goes on from JANVCQ010000003.1 coordinate 19,393,746, forward strand.
ATTCCTCTTCTTTGTATTTTGATTTTTCTTGTCTTCTTCTTGCTTCATAAAGATAAGTACAAATTGATCATTAGAAAATGGACTAAATGCAGTGCTTTTCACTCACTTTAATTTCTTTACTTCCAAATTGTACTTAAAATCATATATGAATTAAAGTAAGTATCTTAAGCATTTTTGTATCATTAATCGCTAAGCATAAATAATTAAATGCATCAATAATTAAACACATATTAATTTCTCCTACACTTAGCTTTTGACTATTATCGGGCAAAACATCAAAATTAAGTTCATTGATCCAAAACATTTACTCAATTCCCATATTTTTTCAAGACTATATAATCACAAACAAAGATGAATGACTTTCAAAAATCATAGCAAGAAATCAACATTCCAAGCATTTACTTATGATCAATCAACATTCATCTTCTTCAAAAACTGAGCAGTCTAATGGCAGACTTGGAAAATATGTTTAACTAAAATATATCCATGGTTACATTCAACACCATTCACTATCATAACATTCCATAACTTTACATATCATTTCATTTCTCCACCACTAATGTCCACACGCAAAATCATGAATCAAAGGACTTTTCAAAGTTGTAATGTGGGCAAAGGTGAGGTGAGATGTATTTGGGTTAAGTAGCATGAAAGTCATCAAAGCTAGTGAAACAAAGCAACACTTGTTAAAAACTAGGTACCGTCAGTTATGACGAATGCAACATTTACATTTCACAACCCCATTCAGCTTTCACACACAAGCCACATAAAGCCTATACCAATCCGAAGGAATCACTCATACAATTTATGCCAATGAAATCAGTGAACCTTCCAAGCTAACTTTACCTCATATTCAACAAACTAACATATCCATTACAACTCTAGGAAGATGGATAAACCATAAACAACTTTTTAACACATATGCAATTCTTCCTTCATACATTTATTTTAAGCACCTTTTTTTCATTTTTCTTTTTTTCTTTCTCTTTCTTTCTTTTTCTTTTCTTTTCACTTTTTTATTTTTTCTTAATTTCTTTTCCTTGTAAAAATTAAAATAAACTACATCAACATGAGAATTTCAATGATAAGACATAAAATAACAACCTAACATTATAACCAACCCTCACATATGTACACCCCCACACTTAGAATTTTGTACATCCACAAACTCAATAATCATAAATGTTCCACTAGTTTTATGACTTGGATAGGACATTTGGTTAAGTTTAAAAACATAAAATGTGATTCATACAAAAGGAAAGGCTAAAGCTCAAAGGGGTTTATCAAGGGAAAAATCATGTCAATAGGATAGGTTATTTGGCCAATGTAGTTTATGAAAAATAAAGAATGCCTAATCATGTCCATGTTAATGCATGTGATAAAAGTATGGTCTCGAATAGAAATTCAATGCAAAATTGGGATGTACATGTCATGAAGGTCATACATTATCAAAAGGCAATGAAACCGATATGAATGTGTTAGTCAAATAAGGGTCAAAATGTCACCGACTTTGTCTACCATTAGTCACTACTCTTCTAAAGATAATGCATATCGACCAATCATAAGAGCAAAAGTAGATGATAAAGTTGCTATGAAATTCTCTAGTCGATTCACACTCTAATCATGATTATATAATCCCAAAAGCAATAGAAAATGAGAAAATGTTTGTTTCATTTGTTTTTTATTTCTCTCATTTTGATTGAAAACTTAAAAACAGGTAGAACAAACAAATTCAAAAATGCACACGCATATAAAAAGTAATGTGGAAATGTAAAGGAAAAGAAATTTACTTCCCTTGGGTTGCCTGCTAAGAAGCGCCTTTGTTTAGGGTCACTAGCTCGACTCCTTCTTCTCTTCACGTGATAAAATCGTGATCTTCGGGTATTACAGTTAGTGCCACTTCCATGCGAGGTAGTTCCTGATAGGGCCTTAGTTGATCATCATCCTCATTTAGTGTCTTCCCTATACTCAGATTCTCAATCCCGACCGAGTCCATACACTCTAGAAAAATTTCAAACGTCTCTTCACCTTTTTCTTTATCATTTAACTCCTCCAACCTGTTATGTAAAGGTAAAGAGTTAGTTTCAAGAATAATCGTAGACTCATTAGTTACCTCCAAGCTAAAAGATATGTCCTTTGTGGCTTTGAGCTCCTTCTCCACTTTTTCTAAACAAACAATTCGTTGAGGGTTGACCCCAAAATTTTCAGGATCTTCATTACTTTGCAATGTTTCCATACAAACGTCCATTGGGTACACCTCAGGTTGATACAGCTGCTCATCTTCGCTTTGTGATTCTAGGCGATCAAGACTTATTGCCATCTGATCTAATTGGTGTTCCATGCTTTGTTAGCTTATTTTTGTCTCCTGTTAGAATTCTTACAACTGATGCTGCATATTTTGTAGAAATTGCAAATTGTTAGCAACAATATTATTAACAAGTTCTTCTAAAGAAGCAATTGAATCCTGTTGGCTCTCTGAATCTTGGGCATTAGACCATGTGTCTTTTAGAAATTGCCCTCAATCCTTCTGGAATTGTAGAGTATTCTCCTATAATTGCAAAATCAACTTTTCCAAAGATGGACCGGAGTCGGGAAAGGGAGCTTCTGGTCTGTACGAGAATTGTTGTGCGTCCTGCAAACTATTATGGAATTAATTCCGATGATTATCCTATCCATAACAGAAGTTAGATTAATTAGTCCAAACATTGTTATAAGATTGAGAATATGAATTATAAAAGAAATTACTTCCGTCTATATCAAAATTCTAGCAATGGGTTTGCAATTAACGATTCATTGAACGCATTAAAATCATCATCTCACAATACCCAATAGGTTCATACACAAATAACCGAATAATAACAAAAATCCAATTATCTATACATAATACCCAATTCAATTAACATAGGATAACACACTCAATTGCTAATGAGAGAAAAAAGCAACAAAATAATTAAAACAATACTTAACCTGGGTCATCCGCATCGATGACATCTCTGAACCGGTGTCGGGATGTTTAGCCCTTCATAGGTATTTCTCAAAAAATTGCTTCAGCCCTCATTTTAATCCCAAGCCAAAAATCACTTAATTTCTTCGTCACTACAGTAGCTCTTCATGCATGTCCCTATGCCTCTCTTCACTTTTGTTCTTATCACTATGTTTGGATTGGACAAATAAACTTGGTGTCCGCTTAACTGTTCATTGCTTCCAATCTCACAAGCACGCATGCAACTCTTTAGCTTCTCCAGTTGCACCAAGCTGCATTCCTAGTCTGCACCCAAGCCGCACTCCTAATCTACTTCACGCCTGCACCTAAGCCTCCACTGTCATTGATGGGATGAATAAACGTACCTCTATTAAATCCTTTGCAGCCCTCTTGCTGGTCCATGCTTGGAGCTTCTCTGCGCTGGCCCCTCTCTTTATATATCCAAGCCGTCAACTTCTCCAAGCTACAGACCCTCACGCCCACACTTACTTGCTACGCTCCTCTGTTCTTATTGTGTGATAAGATAATTAAACTTTGCAACCCCTTAAAACCTCACTGCTCACGCCTGCTTGTGTGTCTCCTCAAAATGCACAGCATGTGTTTGGAACGTATAGCGCATAACGTCATTCTCTGCGTTGTGTGTTGTCATTCCACTCATCTGTTGGCATGAAACGTCTGCGTTTTTGCTTATGGCTACTGCATCCTTGTCTATGCATTATCGTTTTGGTGCTCTTGTTATTTCTTCATTTTTCAAGCAAGCTTGTATTTTGATTTTTCTTGTCTTCTTCTTGCTTCATAAAGACAAGTAAAAATTGATCTTTAGAAAATGGACTAAATGTAGTGCTTCTGACTCACTTTAATCTCTTTACTTCCAAATTGTACTTAAAATCATATATGAATTAAAGTGAGTATCTTAAGCATTTTTGTATCATTAATCACTAAGAGGAAATAATTAAATGCATCAATAATTAAACACATATCAATAGTGATGAAGAGTTGAATCATAATGTAATTAATGATGGTGACTTTTGAGATCTTGATCATGATAATTGAAGATAATAAAATTGTTGTTTATCTTGTTTAAAATATAATACTAGTAACATTTATGCTAATGATATTTTGGTTATGTTAATGCGTATTGTTGATGTTTGACTTATATTAATGAGAATTGTTGACGTTTGAGTATGTTAATGCGTATTGTTAATATTTAAGAAATGGCAATGTGTTGATGTTTGACTTATGTTTATGCATATTGTTGATGTTTGACTTATGTTAATGTGGATTGTTAACATTTGAGTTGTTTTAATTAGATTATTGATGTTTAAGTTATAAGTATCCAATGTAATGACACCTAGTAAAAACAAAGAGAAGAAGGTGACAAGTATCAAAATTGTTCCTCCTCCACAATTACCAAATCAATTAAATCCTAGCCAAAAACAATAATCAACTTCAACTACCAATGAAACTAGTCAATAACAACCTCCATCTACCTAAATTAGTACATAGGGATTTTCAGGCTTACTGCAAATAGACTTATGCTCAAATCTATATTTACAAGTTTAATGTGTATTTTGTTATTATTTGTTTGTTGTCAGGTTGTAATATCAACATCAAAAAAAGAGGTACAGGTATAACTAAAGTTTGTGAATTGAATAAATGAAGCAATGAGCAACAAGCTTTCTGTAAATATTAAGACCTCACAAGGTCATCCTTTAGACAAGATTCAATCAGCAAAATTGTCTAGTAAGTTGGAGGTAATTGCCAGAACTTAATTGCCTTCCCTAAAATATGCGAAGAAGTCAAAGGAAGACAACTTACTAAAGAATGCTTTGGTAAAGTTTCGATCAATTTTCAATTTATCTAATTATATGTAATATTGTTTTACTTATTTGAAGATTAATTTCATTTTTACTTGTTATTTGTAAATAAAGCTTAATATCGTTGATATCGATAACCCTAATGTTTCAAACTATGTGACTTCACTGTTGAAACAAAGGACCAGGAATCGACTTTATCGATTGCATTAATATTACAAATCTTTTCTTTTAGATGAGGAGGCAAGGAGACATGTTCTTGAACGAATGTCTTCAGAAAATTGTAGCAATTATTGGGCCTCTCCATATGTTTAAATTTGTTTTCTTTTTCTTCACATTTGCTTCCATTAATCTTATTACACAATTTAAAGACTACTTCTTTTCTTTATTTAGAAAAAGTTTGACAAAGCTTAGGTGAACAAAGGAAAAATGAAAACTCCTCACAACCAACGCTCCAAATCATTTGTTGTCCTACGAAATGAATATTTAAGTTATTTGTTTACAAGTTATAATTATATTAGCAAACATAATATTATTTATTATATTTTGTATTTTTTTTATAAAATAGAGTTAGAAGGAACTATATGAAGAAGAGTGTGATAGGATCACACTCTACAAATTGACACACTATAAGGAAGGTGAAGGGTAGATGTCTGGAGAATTGCACAATAATTTTGTAAGTATCAAAGTTGTTTAAATTTTGAGTTTTTTTTTTTAATTTTTGTAGTACTAACTAATAATATTTGAATTGAATATTGATTTTTTTAATTTTAGAATAATATTTAGGAGTTGTTGCAAACATAAATGTCTGACGGAAATTAGTCAAATGTAGATTGCATTTATAAGAAGGTCCTTAGTACTTGGGTTTAGCCCTAAGTTAATTGCTTCATCCGTATTAAGACTAGCATATGTTCAACGTCTCGAAGAGGAAAACAAGTCCCTTAAAAAAGTTGGTCATATTGGCCCCCAAATTTTTTCCTTTAGTTAAGCATAATTTAAATGAATTATGAGGTATTTGATAGATTAAATTTGGAGTTAATTATTATATTATGTCAAGGTTATTAGGATTTTATGACATAGGTTAATTGAATTAAAGTGTTAAGGTAGTAAGATTGTATAAGGGTATTTTTGGTAGTTCACTTAAGGTTAAAAACCATAAGGCATATAAGGAAGGGTAAAATGGACTTTGCACACTCATTAAGGGTAGGATTGGAAGATGAAAATAAGATCTTGCATTTAAGAGAAGGAGAATACGTGAATTGAGGGAGAAGAATGAAAATAGAAGAGAGAAAGAAGAGAGTGTCATAAAGAAGAGAGAAAAGAAGGAAGTTTAAGTCAGGTTTCAATTTTTCTTAGCCTTCAAAGGAGATTTTGAGGTTGTTCAAAACGAGAAAAAAGTAGAAGAAGAGAAGAGCTTTCGTAAGAGCTAAGAAACTCTTCATTTAGTGAAGATTCAAGGTAAGGTCTTACTTATTCTTTTGGATATTTGGAAGGGTTTTGGTTTAAAGCTTAGGAAAATGCATGGGTTTAAGTTTTCTATAATCAATTTTAGTGAATTTGTCTTGGGGATCTCAAATTGGAGCTCTAATTGAATTGGAAATTTTGTCAATGTTAAGGGAATCAAGAGAGGCAAGAGGAGCAAAAAAGAGAGGCATTTTTTTGCAAGTCTTTAAGCAAGAAATTCAAGGTAGGTTACATTTTTATAATTGAGTAATAAGTCATTAATATTCCTTTCAAGAAATGGAAATAAATGATTTTCATCTACTTTATTCATGTGCATTTATTGCTTTTTAAATGCTTTAAGAATGTGCTACATGTCTTTATATGAATTGTGTTATTGATTTATGAAATGAACGATGGACATGATTTTGAAAGAATATGAAAAATGATTTTTGAAAAGATATTGCAGTTATGAAATCCAGTTTCAGAAAAGTGTCATTTTGGGCAACAAGTTTACAAGTTGTGAAATGTATGATTATGTGGGTTTGTCGTGGTCTCCTAAATTATGTCAAGTGCACTTCAACTAAAAGCTTCTCCCACCTGCCTGCTAGTGGCATGGAGCTCCTTCATGGACTCCCATAAGTTTACGAATATGCAAGAACATTAAGTGGGATTGCGATAGTACATTTTGTTCACAAATACACAGGACCATTATATGGAAATGTAAAGTACATTCTATTTCATAACCCACCTAAACCATTTTGATGTGCTTATGTGTTGACAAATTTACTGAATACATAAATTATGTTGCTTATGAATTGTTTGATGAATAAGAATTTGGAAAATATATGCTTTAAGATTCAATATGAATTTTTACAATGTAAATAAATATTTCAATGGTTTTGCTTGTTACTAGTTATAAAACTATTACCCACGAGGTTTTAAGCTCACCCCTATTCCTCCTCATCTCCAGGTGATGAGCAAGAGATCGAGTGATCGAGAGTCAAGGCATTGCTCCGAACTTGCATATTTTTGTATTTTAAGTTAATTTATAAAAAACATAAATTTTTAGCTTTTTTTTAATTACTTGTTCATGTAAAGTTTCTATATTTATGGGTTATGATGCAATGTGGTTGGGAATGCCCATTAGAGCTTTGTAAAACTCTTTTATTTTGAGGTTAATGAAACCTGAGTTTGTGTGTAGCATCCCACTCCTGCAATGACCCGAACCCGACATCATGGGTGATATTCGAGTCCGTGCCCCGCAAGGCTGGCTTGCTAAAGCACTCAATCATTCAGAAATCGGTATAAAACTTTTTCTTTTGAACCACAAACACAATATGCAGAAAATCTATAACCAATTTAGGCCCTTTCACAAATACAATACACTTTAGTCATAATACCTTTACATTACATCATAAATCATTTGTACAATAGTTTTAGAATATACAATTTTATACAAAATAGGAAAAAGATAAATGCAGACGCGAACTGATCCCGACTTCTATCCTTCACTTGCATGCTGTAGGTATACTCTCATCGGCCTAACGAGGTATTCTTCTGATCCTGAAAAATAATTGTAAATTTTGGGTGAGTTTTGCGAACTCAATGAGTGACCATCATCGATGGCTCACCCAATCACATAACACATAATTCACATCATTTCACATTTTTCACTTCACATTCAATACAATTTAATCACTCATATAATGCATATGCAGTGCACATGAGACTTACTTTTCATTTGTTACTTTGTTGTGACCGAGTGCCTAAACTGTCCCATATAGGGCTCATTAAACATTGAGCCTGAGGCTTTGAATCCCTTTCGAGCTCGAGGCTCTTTTTCACTCGTTGAGCTTTAAGCTCTGATCGGTGGCTACTCTGGTCACAACTCCATTATGTTTCATGCATTCATGAAATGGAATGCATCATTCACATTTACATAATCCCATTCAATCATATTCACATATCATCAGACCGTAGTCCAACATTCAACATTTAGTTGAATGACACACTATCATTCGCATGCAAATGCTCATTTAGAACACATTTAACAATCACATTAAGTACACATAGTTCATCCAATTTACATTCAAGTAGCACTTCATTATCCAAATCAAATATCACAATCATCGGACCTTCTGTCCGGAAACCAACATAAGCAATCACATCTACATAATCATTCAATAGTCATATAATACAAAATTTCAAATAAAAAATAATAAAGTGAGATCATCTCAGTCTACTCACAGTACGCTTCAAAATAGCATTTGCTTACAAATTTTGGATACGCCTGTATGCGGACGTTTATCCTGCACATCCCATTTATGCAATATTCAATTCACACACGTTACAAAACTTATTTATGCACAAATAGTTATATGGACTATGTACAATGCATGCTTAATGACAATCCTGGGTATATGTTCTAGAGCACATATTATGCTCATTCCCTTTTCATAATTCATATGTGTCTAATTGAATTTAGATTTACACTTCATTTGTACATGATCTTTCTAAATTCTCCTTTCAATCTTTACCTTTTACATGTGTAGCTTATTTGTAAGCTTACACCTCAAGAACACTTGGCTAACTTATATCATAAATCAATTTCTCGTCATCTCTTTTCTAACCTTATAAGATCTCATAATATCCAAATTCTCATCCAATAGGAATCCAATTGAAAATTCCACAATGCAAAATCACTAAAATTGATTCTAGAATACTTAAACCCAAGCATTTTCTAAACTCCATAAACTAGAATCCTTCCAAATCCAAAAGATTCAAAATGATCTTACCTTGATTCTTCACCAAATGAAGAGATCTTTAGCTCAAATAGAATCTCTTTTTTTCCTCTTCCTTTTTCTCGTCTTGAACAACTTCAAAATCTTTCTTGAAGACTAAGAAGAATTAAACCCTAGCTCAACTCTCTTCTTTTCTCTCAAACACCAAACTCTCTTTCTCTTTCTTTCTCATTTTTGTTATTCTCTTCTACTTATCCTTCCATTCATGTTTTTCTTTTTCTTTTATAAGAAAGACAATACTTCTTCTTCCAATTATGCCCTTAATGATTGAGAATTGTCCCATTTGCCCTCCCATTTATACCTTATGTCTTTTATACTTAAGTGTCTTGCCAACAGTACCCTTAAACATTCTAACATAACGCTTTCTTCTAGAAAAATGTCCCCCATTGTCTTAAGTTTCTAATGACACCAAAATCATTCAATTCGGTTCAATGATTCGAAAGATACACTTCAAACATTTTTGGGCTGCTCTTGTCTAAATCAGTATACTATGCACAACTTCTATCCAAAATTTAGACATCTTAGAAACTGAATTAGATTCTAATTTCTTCATACCATTTGTAGCTCCATGTCTCTATTTTACTACAAATCAAAACTCGTCTCATTTGGAGCTTTAACGATCCAGAAATCATCAAAATACCTAAGTATGTTCAGTGGACTAATACCAGTTCATAATATTTAAGTACACACACACTGTACCCGTCCCATGTTTTCCACTCAATATTTCTCACTTCATTTCAGATGGCTATGATTTTTGGTGGAAATGTAAAGAAATGTCTTACTAGTCCAATGGGTCAATAATCAAGTAATTTGAGTGTCTAGAGAAGAAGTTATGGCCAAAAGAATCAAACAGGGTTTTGTAACATCCCATCACCGATGGGAAGAGTAGAATAGTCATTTGGGACGGGTTATGAGTGTGTAAACTTGTCTCGACATGTTCATGCATAATATGGTCTACACCTACACATGAATAGTAATTTTTGTATATGCACATGACGGTACATGTATTCATGACATTTCCCGATATATGTGTCTCTAAACATGATTTTTTTTGTGCTTGAAAATTTAATTGAAGTGGGTCTTTGTGTGTTTTGAATTTTTGGAGAATTTTAGGAAATTTTCGGGATACTTTTTCGGACTAGGAAAAATGCCAAGGGGCAGATTGACTGGTTACCGGTAGTAAAAAACATTGCCCAATGGCACTGGAAATTAGATACATGATTTTAGGATTTATTAATTTTAAGCCATTGAAATTTTGGGGAGATATTGGACTAAAAATTGGAAGTGAATTGGAAGGAAATTAAGTGAGGAATTGAGAGGTTGACATGTGGCAAGTGACATGTGTCACTTGCCTAACATGCCACCTTGCCTTACTTTTATTAAAAGCCCACTCCTTTAACCTCATTCTCGATGCTTTCATGTAAAGACCACATTTCTTATGTTTTTCTTCTCTCATCCGTAGCCTCCCTTGCTTCTTCTTTTTCGTTGGTTTTTGTCTCCTTCTTGTTAATTGCTACTCATCTCCACTCACACAAGAACCTCTTCTATGTTACTTGCTTTCTCTTCCTTTGTTCACAAAAAAATTCAAACCTAAGCCTTGAAGGTTGATGATCGTGGATGGTGTTGGGAGGAAGAGAAATTGTGGTTTTGTTTGAGGAATTGAAGGAGTAGAAGCTTAAGTAGGTAAGTATTGTGTTTTATGTTATAAATTGTTAGTTCAATGCATTAATTGTGATGTCATGTGAATTGATTTCATGAGAATTGTGTTTTGATTGTTGGGTATGTATTTGCTTGTTTGATTGAGGATGAAGGATATAGCTTGTGTTATA
>JANVCQ010000003.1:19407607-19423543 GCA_025531925.1 Erythroxylum plowmanianum
TGGAGAAAGCAGAGGAAGGCAAGGGCTACGACAACCAAGCAGCCGTGTAGAAGCAGAAGGAGCAAAACTGACCACAGCTGGAGAAAGCAGAGGAAAGCAAGGGCGGAGAGGAAAAACAAAGAGAGAGAAAGGACACAACATGAATGAATGAACAGATATGAAGAGATATAAGCAGTCACAAGGGCATGCATTGCGCGGCCGAGTGCGTGGTCGCCTGACAAAATATTGCATAAGAAGATTAGGTCAGAAGATTGCGTGTATATCGCGCAAAGACACAACATTCAATAAACAAAAAGAAGAAGAAGGAAAAGAAAAATGAATATAAGCCGCTGGATGGATTAAATGGACGATAGTGATCGATTCCGTGGTCGTCAATAGCACGGCGTCGCCTGACAACATTCATTGGGTTTAACGAAGACACAAGATTCAATCAATTAACGAAAATAGAAAAAAAAAGAAGAAAAAGAAGAAGAAGAATATAAGCCGCTGGATTAAATGGACGATAGGGATCGATTCTGTCGTCATCCATCCCATTCGCTCTTAGTATATATACTTAATGAACATTTGTAAAGTAAGCCAAAAAAGATGCATTAGTGATTTTTATATAAGTTAAAAGTAAGTAAAGATGATTTTATAATAGTTTTAATTATTAAAATATTAAAAAAATTATTTCAATAATTTTTAATAGAGTACAAATCAATTATTCTCAAAATCCTAAATCCCTCGTATACTAGTATTTTTAGAAGTAAATGGTATGAAACCACTGTGTAACATATAATTGATATGTATTATTTTTTATGATAACATTTTGTATATTAATATTTATAAAATAGTACTGTTTTGTATCATAAAATTTAACTTAGTTACATATAACTAGACTATTAGTTCATTTGATGTAGTATGAATGTTTGTAAAGTAAACCAAAAAGATGCATTAGCAATTTTCTATAAGTTAAAAGTAAGTAAAGATAATTTTTAATTTTATAATAGTTTTAGTTATTAAAATATTCAAAAAATTATTTTAATAATTTTAATCGAGTACAAATCAATTATTCTCAAAATCCTAAATCCTTTATATACTAGTTTTTTTGGAAGTAAACAGTATGAAACCACTATGTACTATATAAAGTTGTAACACCAATCAGTACATATTAAAATTATCAATATCGATTATTCACCGGTAGATTTCATAAATTGTGAAAAATTTTGGACTAAATTGTAGAATAAAAAAATTTCTAACCATAAATGTTACCTCCTCTCATCAACCATCAAAGTCTCTAAGTCCAACATCTGATTATGTCTTGCTCTGCTCCTCTCTAAGACTACAACAATTGTTGATTTGATAACTTTTACACATTAGCCTATTAGTTTCATATTGTTTAAATTTGTTATATGAATTTTGAATTGTGTTAAACTCAAATAATGTCAATTGCTTAGGTTGTGCACTTGTGGTTGTGATTTATGAGTGTTTTATGTTTCAATTTATATTTTAGAGTATAGGCAATTACTCAATTAGATTTATTTTTTGACATAAATCAAATTATAGATTGTGTAGTGGAAATTGTTGTTTTAGTAATCAAATTGTAAATTTTGTTTTGGCAATTATTGCTTTGGCCTTCATAATTGCTTCAATTTTATTTAATTTACAAATTGTGTTATATACTTATCTTTAATAATTACTTAGCAATTGTGCCTTAATTTGGTTTAAAGGAATATATATAAGTTTTATATTATAGTTTAGAATTTGGATTCAAAATGGCTTTATAATTATTACAATATAAATAAGCTTAAAATTATAGTTTGGATTTGCAATGATTTTATGATTATGGAATATTGGTTGAAATATATGATTAATTTATCATTATAAAATAATTTTTTGATTGAGATTTTGAGAAAATTTTATCATTTTGTAATTCATAATAGTTGATATTTGATTATTTGAGATTATTTTGCAAAAAATTATAATATATGATGTGCTTCTGTAATTCATATAAATTTTAATTATGAAAGTATAATGATGATTTTAAGTTTTACAATAAAGTCATTTTTGTAATGTGCAATTATTTACTGGCAAAGAAATTTAAGATATAAGAAATTATATATGCTATTAATGTACTTGTAGGTAAATTTTTTATGATATGTATGGTAGGTATACTAACATTTTTTAATTTTTTGATAGAATGTGCTTAATTCTCATATTTCCTTAAGGATTCATTTATATAAGTTCATGAAATTCACTTGCATTTCTATATCTTATGATTGTTGAGAATTTGTTATTGCTTTATTTCTTCTTGTTATTTTACATAACTTGTTTTGCATTTTTTATGTCACTAGTATTTGGTTGGTAGTAAGTATTCTATAACAATTGACTTTGAATATCAGATGCATGTGTTTCTTAGATTTCAAGTCATATGTATGCTTTTAGAATCTAAAATGTGATTATGTGTTTGTTTTAAGTTGAATAATACATATTTTGTAATAATTTATAACAACTTTATTTTGATAAGAAATTATTAATTTAATTTTGACATATGTCTTCCTTTATTTTACAGATAAATGGAGGGAAGTTCAAGTGCTCCTAATAATTTAGCTGCTTTAGGAAGATTCAATAATCTAGCTTAGACTTATGCTAGATTGGTTCTTGAGATGAAGAACCATACTATTTGTTTATATTATAATAAGCATTTAAAAAGTGGGAAAGTCACTGGTTTAAAGAAGCATTTAGCTCAGATCAAAACTAATGTAAAGCCTTCTAAAAGTGAGACATGATGTGAAATAAAAAATGAGGACTTTGCTTAAAAAGTATTAGCATGAGAAAGATAGAAGGCAAAGACTAAACTACAAAATTCGTGCTGGAAGTTCCTTTTGCAATGGCTAGGATGATAATGGGAATGTTGAAGGTGATATTTTAACTCAACAAGAAGAGAATGTTGCACCTAATGTGTGGAAAGAAAGAAGACATGTTTCCAAATTTTTACACCACAAACAACTCCTGGAGCTTAGCCTTCAATCTGTAACCTTAAGCTACTCATAATATGAACAAGATAATGGCTAAATGGTGGTATGATTCAAGTATATCATTCAATACCTACTTTTCTTGTTATTGCTGGCCTATAATGGATGCTATTACATCTTACGATTCAGGATATAAAGATCCTTCAAATGAAAACAAGCAAGGTATACTTTTGAGAGGATTTATTTATGAAATAAATAATTATTTGGATGAAAAATGAATTGGGATATTTATAGGTGTTTAATCATATGTAATGGTTGGACAAATATAAGCTAAGAGCATGTTATCAATGTTTTGGATTATTTTACAAAGGGACAACATTTTTAAAGTTTATTGATGTATCTAGCCTTGTTAGAAATATTAATACTCTATTTTAGATTTTTTATGAAATTAGGTTAGCAAGTATTATCCATTTCATTATTGATAATAATTTTTACTTATAAAGAAACAAAAAGAAGATTATAAAGCAGGTATACTTCTTTTTAGTGGATTCCTTATGTTTCATATTACATTGACCTGATGTTAGAAGATATATGAGTTACTAGATATTTTCCTATCATTGATGACATTATATAAAAAGCAAAAAAGTGACCAATTTCATCTATAATTGTGCACAGGTCTTGAATATAATGAGAAAGGATTTCACCAATGGTAGGAATTTATCTTATCCTACTATTACAAGATTTGGAACTAATTTCTTACCACTCTAGTAATGAATAAAAAGTTAAGACAAATTTTTATGAGTGATAAGTTGGTTGCATCTTTGCATACTAGGTCCAATGTTGAATTGGAGGTTTCTATAGTTATACTTAAAGATCATAAATTTCAATCTCAATGTCATTTTTCATATGAGTTTATGAGCTTTTGGTGCTGGTACTTCATCTAGTTGATAGTGATAAGAAGGCAACAATTAGTTATTTTTATGACATCTTAGAGAGTGAAGGAAGCGATCAAGGCAATATGAAAATAGACCTTATTTAAGCACACCTTATCTTTGTAGTCATCAATGCGAGATGAGAAAAGTGACTTTACTTTTTATTTTTTGTAGTTGGGGAAGTTTTGAATTTTATTGTTTATTTTAGACCAAGTTTTCAAAGAAGGTTGAATTTAATAGAAGAATGTTATTAACCATTACAATAATTATTACCCATGAGATGAAGCAAGATCTCTTAAGCTCAAAAAAGGAGATTTATAAGGATGATTCTAGTGATTTTGGTATGCCCTTTCACTTTTGTTACAAGTTGGAAATTAATCATTACTTTATTTTGTTTATAATGTTACTTTTGTGTCTCATAGTTGCCTAGTAAGACCAATTCATAAATGATATTTTAGATTTGAAAAGATTTGCAATTTGAATTTTGGGTCAATACGTGAGTGCAATTTGAATTTTAGATCACATTCTAATTCATTCATTCTAAGTAAAGGAATAGATTAAAACACAAAAGATTGAACGACTTAGTCTCTGTTCGATACAATTTGAAGATTTGAGAAAGGTATGTTATTATAATTATTAAGTTGACTATAATTTATTGTAATTTATTAATAATTTTATGTTATTTGTTTTATTAGGATCTTAATGAAAAAGTATTTCTATAGATCTAATTTACCTTGAAAATGTTGATCTTTTGGTGGATTAGGTTTCTAAGGGTCCGAGTTTGAAATATGAGAGTGACTTGGAAGATAATCTTAGATGAGAAAGTATTGACATGTCAATTGGTGCGATGAAATTTGGATAATGGTGATGATGAGGCTCCTCTTAATGATGATGTTGTTTTACTAAATGAGAATTAGGGTTAATGTGATTTGAGTGGATATTAGATTGAATGAAAATTTGAGTTTTTCATTTCTTCTCTTATTTTAATTTCACTTGTATTTGATGCATATGTTAAATTTTGTATATGTAATATAAATATAAGTGTTTGTTATCATAATAGTATTTATAATATCGTTCTAAATGATTTTCTTTACATCAAAATAAAAGGCCTCAAAGTCTTAATTTTTCTTATTAATTTGTAGATTTAAAAGGAGTCTTAACTGATACTAACTAAAACAAATACTAATTTAAATGATTACGAGTAATGTTTCTTACTATAGTTCTTATTTAGACCTACTAAATTATGACCCAACTAATGAAAAATGAACACATAAGAAAACATATCATTAATATTTGAAACATTAAATCCCTTGCATAAAAATATCAAGTGTATGAATATTCCTCGTATATGAGAGCTTAGATAAGAGAATTGTATATCTAACTAAAGTAGGTTTTTATATCAAATGTCATTTACAAAATGAGTCATAAGATAAACCTAGAAATAAATTTTAAAAAAATAAGAAATCAAGAAATAAATTTTTAATAAATTTGAGTCTTTAACATCAATAAGACTACATCTTATAACAACATATTTTATAAGCTTCAAGAAGTAGACAGAAACAAGAGAACTATAAGATTGTCCTTACTTATTAACTTAAGATATAAATGAACAACAAAAAAGTCTGGCCTATTAATTTCAATCCTTTTCTCATCATATATAGATATCTATCATTTTCTTCTAGAATTTAAAGATGAATTGATGAAAATTATAAGATACAAAACAAGTTTTATACAAAAGTTCATAGATGTCTTAACAAAGAGGAGAATAATTGTGAATAGAACATTATTGTATCAAATTGGGCACCAACCATAATGTGTTTAAAGGTCTAATTTCTGTACTCATTCTTACTAAATCTTAAGCTATCGTTTAAGAAGCTTCTTCAACCTTTTATCTTTTAGAAAAAGGGAATCTATTAGATTTTAACCTATTATAATTGAAGCACTACTTCCATTAGTGATCCCACTGAATCTTTAGACTTTTTTTTCTTTAGCTTTTTACTCTTTTTGAAATTTTTACTAGTCTAATATTATCTAATAGAAAGCTATCACAGTGTTATAATTTTTATAAACCCAGTTTATCATAAGTTATTATTTAATCCAAAAGATCATCGCTACAGTTACTTGATCTTTGGAACTGTTTTTATCTTGGTATAATCTTGTATCCCTTTCCCTCTATACTGAGCTTGCAAAGGCTATTTGATAGACATTGTTATTCCCCTAATTTATACTTTTATCTCTGCTTAGCCATTTAAGGATATCTATATGATTAAGCTTGGAAACATCAAGCTGACAAAGTGTTTGGACTATATTCTAAATAATTGTTGAGAATCCATAATGAAAAAGAGGTGGTGTAATGTTTTTGGTTAATTTTTGTAAAGCTTGTAGGCTTGAAGATCATTAATAAATCTCAATCTATCCATTGTTTGACTACTAGCCATAAGAAAAGAAGACTTTTGGAAGTGTTTTCTTAAATTAGATTCTGTTATACTAAAATATTTTTTATGTTTGGGGTAAAAAGATTTCTTTACAAGAGTTGTTAGTGAAATAGCCTAAGGAATGCTTCAACTAAAGGAAGGATTCTTCCTCTAAAGTTTAGATAATAATTTTGGATTTTGTCCGTAATTAAGGAGACATTTATAAGACTACAAACCATTTGTTATTATTGATGATAACATTGACCTTAGAGCTTTTAGGGAAAAGATGCAATAATCTACGTATCAAATTGGTCCTATTTAAAGGGTGTGACTTACTCTAATTATCAATCCATAAGGAAGAAAAATCCATCCCCTACTATGGATTTGATGTTTTTATAGAGAAATTTCCTCAGCTTTAATAATTATATCATAAACTATGATGCGATTATTGGGTTTGATCTCCCAAAAGCTTCCGCCTTTTAAGAAGTAAGTATGAATCCACTTAATCCTAAGAACCTCTTTTTTGTTAAGATCCTCCATACTCTTTTATCCATTAGGACTTTATTGATTAGTTTTATAGGGAGAATACTAAGATCCCCTTAATTCTTTGGCAAACAAACTTTAGTTAGTCCATTTGAATGTGGCAATAGATTTGTTACTAAAAACTCTTGATCATTATAATGTTTTGGCATCTTTCTATAGTTTTAATTATACCTATTCAATTAAAGATATGAGAATATCAATAGATATGTAAGAAGTTAAGAAATGATTTAAAGAGTTATGAATCCCTATAGATAAGAGAGATTTGTTACACTTGTTGCATATTTTTTATTATTTTTTAATAGTAAGGTGTAGTCCCTTTAAGAGAGTATCTTAGTGGAGATATATATACCTATATAAGTGAAAGGGATATCCTTAAGTTAAAACCCTAAAATAGTGGACAACCACTAACAAAGTGACTAGTACTACTAGGCATAATTAGATGTATTTTGTCTCTTTCAATAGAGAGAATAGAGAGCCCCTTGAAAGCATGAAGAACTAACAACAATTTGCTAATTAATTGATCATTTACCCTTAAGAGGAGAAGTGAATCATCAATAAAGAAAAGGATAAAAAGTCTAAGCTTCTTATATTTGTTGTGAAACTTGAAATTGAAAACTTGTTTAATATTATAATCTATCAATCTAGTTAGGGTTTTCAAGTATAGAATTAACATAAATGGAGATACTGGATCACCTTATCTCTTCCCTTTTCCTCATCTTATTATATTGATCAGTTCTCTATTAACCAAGATCTAATAAAAAGTTATAGAGAACCATTGATTAATCCATGTTATGAAAGCTTTATAGAACCTAAATACCTCCAGAATATGTAATATGAAATCCAATTTTATTTAATCAAAGGTCTTATGAAAATATAGTTTAATAGCAAAATTCTTGAGGAGTTTGCCTATTATAGTTCTCAAATAATTCTTAAGCTAATAAGATAATGTCACTAATCATCTTGCACTAAGAGGAGATCATATTGCAGTTCTTAAATAATCCTAGAAGCAATTAATTTATTAATGATGTCAAACAACATGTTGCAATAAAAGATTGACTTGAAGTCTTTAAGGGAGTAAGGAATTGGAATTTGAGGATGAGGCTAATAAAAGTTTGTCGATCTCTCTTAGCACTATCCTCTTATAAAAAAACTTTAATATTACATTAGTTACTACTCTTCTAATGAGGTGTCATGTTTTATGAAATAAGAGAGTATATAAACCATAAGAACTTGGTGATTTACCATGATTAAGCTTCAATATAACTTCGTACATATCATCATTATTGAAAGGTTTACTCAGTTCCTTTACTTCCTTTCCTAATATTTGGTGTGTTATAAAGGATTGTTAATATCTGCACAGAAGAACATTCATTAATATAAGAAATAAGTGTGTTTAGGAAGTATTCATAAGCTTCTTGCTTGATTTTATTCTGAGTTTGGGATATTTTTCTATTCTATTTATGCAAAGAGGAGATCATATTAATGTTTCTTTTGGTAATGATGGTATCATGGACTTTCTTTTTGTTTTTCTCCTTTCTTAAACCATTGGATTCTTGATTTTTTTCCTTCATAGGGTATTATGCACCTCCAATGCTCTTGTATATTTAAAAAAAAAACTACTTTCTCTTCCATTTGCTTAGTAAACTCTCTTAGATGAAAATAAAGCTCCTCTTGAATAAGGTCATTCTTAATTCTAACATCTGTAATGGCCATAAAAGTATTACTAAATCTTCTTTATTTTAGCCTTTTAAACCCTTTTTTCACCATATGAATTTTTCTCGTATACATAAATGATTTATAACATGAAATACTAAAGATAAACTATTGGTTACTATTTCATCGAATCCTTTATTGACCAAACCATTATCTATTTTATTTTTAATGTTCCAATTATCACTTTTCTTATTACTCCAAATGAAAAAAAATTTCTTCATTCTTTATATCAATAACATCGATGTGGTTTACACAATCTCTAAAATCTTTATTGCAATTCCTCAAAATAATCTTACCTTCAATCTTAGAGAATTAAACTGTAGTATTAAATTCTTCTAGAATAATCCATAAAGAGTCAATAGAGGAGTTGTTAAGCTTAATTTTTCCCATAAATGATTTCTTTACAAATCATGATTGGATCCATAAATAAATGATATAAAGAATTTAGTTATATCTTGAATCAATGATACTAAGATGTGCATTATTTAATTAGTAACCAATATGTTTGATACTTTAATTGTATTTAAATAATGGGAAATAACTATACAACAATTCTAATGAAATTAATGGTTAGTAATAATACGTTAATGCTTCTCTAAAAATAGTAGCTTTTTTTCACTATTCACCTTAAGTATAATCTCTAAAAGGCCTATTAACATAAACTTTAATTTAAAAAGAAAATTCCTAAGTACTTATTACTTTTTGGAGCAATTGATACCCCTAATATTCCAAGTTAGGATAGAAATTAGGAAAGGTTATGACTTTAGAGCCCTGATAATATTCTTTCTTCTAGATCTTTTAATATTGTCAACTTTGATTTCATCTATTATAAGTTTCTAGCCTTCTTATTCTTATTAAATAGAACCTAATAAAGATATTCATATTAAGATCTAACAGGTCCTCTAAAGTGTTTAATGGAATTTGATCCATCTTACTAGTTTTACATGTATCCTTTTAAGGAATATCATTGACAAGTAAACCATAGGCTCTAAGGAGCGATTCATAATAGGAGCATACTCCTCAATTACATCCTTACTAAAATGATTCACATTATTCAATCATTTAGATTTCACTTTTGCTTCATAATTAGACGAAGGATCTTGCTTACTAAGGCAATTCCTTTTTATTATTTCAATTTTAGATATCTTGGGAGCGTCTAAATCTATGAGCTTAAAATAATCACGTCTTTGAAGCACCTTTCTTGTAAGGTTCCATTGTTTATCGAATTAAGGAAGGTCTTTATTAATAAGATACCTTTATAGAGTCCCTAAATAGTGTGTCATTTTCTCTAGGCCTCATTAGGCATATCACATTAGGTAAGTCTTGCTTCATATCTATAACAATATAAAATCTAATATGACCTCTTTTTTTATGTTGTATCCTTATCCATATAAATTGATCTTCCTATATTACTAGCAAGATTGCTTAAACCTTGATAGACTAGCATTCCAATAGAAAATTACAAATATTGATCCAAATGGGGGCTTACCTTTACTTTACAATCTCCAAATATGGACTTAATTTCCATGGTTGGAGAAAAATAAAAATATTGTTGATATGCCAAGGACCAACAATATGATTTTCTGATCATTAGTGTTAGAGTGGAAATAAAAAAAAGAGAGTAGTTGTCATCATTTAGGAGCAGCTCCTTTAGACCCACTTCCTTCAAATGGTATATGGCCTAAGATTTTTCCTATGAAGAAACCTACTAAAGTAGAAGATCATCTGCTTACACCCTATTTTAGCACAGCTAAAGGAAGAGCAACTATAGACTATCCCTTATGATTGTCAGAAGGACAGTAATAGAGATTCATTTGAGAAGGTTCTCTTACAACTTTTTTCAAGTGAGTTTTTGGTTAAGTTCTAAGGTTGAGATATTTGGTATGCTGGGATAAAAGGAAGAAGTTGGAACCTAAAGGATTGAAGGAAAAACCTTAAACATTGTAAGTGAAGAGTTAGAAGGTCTTACGGGAATTTGAGGAGAGTTTTGAGGAGCAAGAGGGTCTAAGTTAAGTGACAACAAAGGAGGTAAAAAAGGATGGAGAAGTGATATAGGGATGTAAGAGGAGTAAGGGTACTAGAAAGTGCATGATTAGAGGAGCTAAGAGGGTAGAAGGGAAGAACAAGAGCAAAATGAGGAAAGTTACCATAACTAAGCATATTAGAATGATCGAAACCTATCAAGTACAAAGACATAATGCTTAAAGTGGGAAAAAAACAAGTGGAAATCAAGCATTAATAAATTTCGATCTTTATATCCTTCTTCCATAGGTGACATCCTAAATTCAGTAAAAAAACATTATTTATTACTCAATGATAAATTGATATGTATAGTTACTTTTACTAAAATTATAATGTAATAAGTTACAAATGTATAAAAATAACATGACTAAAAAGCTAGCTATTAAGTGTGACATTATGTTAGTTGAAATAAACATTAAGAATAGTGATTATTATATCATCAATGTTGTCATTGACACTTACGTTGAAATTGAGATTGATAAAGATGATTAGATATGCTTAGTGAAGCACATTCATATTAACAACATGACATTTAGATGTAGAAATAGTTAGCCTATTTTACTAATAGATAGGTAAGAAATTGATTTGTAGTATATCATGTCTTTGGTTTATTAGTTAATATCACTTTATAAATTTGATATTATTGAAACATGCATCCATCTTTTTGTGATAAATGAGAATGTGTTCGATAAGGTGCAATATTCAAATCTTTGAGTGATTTTAAAGGGCAATTAATTTCCATACAAATTCATTGCTTTAGATTTTTTTTCGTGCTACAAATCTATGATTGTCTAATATAAAACCAATCCATAAATAAATAAATTTTGACTTCTTTTGTCTACTTTGTTTTTGAAATACTTTCTTATTAGAGAGTTATATTTGTAATTTTAAAAAAGTTATTTGAATCAATATCACATTTTACTTTCTAGTTTAACTGTTTAATTCCTTTTTTCTTGTTGCACTTTCTTAATTTTTATTTTTGTAAAAATATTTTATTTATAATGAATTTCATATTCTATATTAGATATGTTTTATATACTTTATTGATAAATTTTTTTAAATTTATTATTTCCATCTTCTTATTTACTATTGACTTCTATTTTTGAGTAGTTAATAAATTAACAAGGAATATAAGTTCATCCTTTTTTTATGGCGTTTACCAATCAAATAAAAACTTCTTTCGTTATGAATTAGTTTATGTTTAAAACAATGTGAATTTATACTTTCTTTGCTAACAATGTTTTTTTCCTAGTCCAAACTTATCCAAATAATTTATATGTATGTTCAATTTAATTAATATATGCATAAGATTTGATCAAAAAGCTTTCTACAATTTTATAAAACACATTAACATCTGAATTTGAAGATCTAGTTTCATAATTTAATTGAAGTGAAGATTTTAACTTAAGAACAAAATCAAAATTGATTGGTCTCTTAATTGTTAAAGAATAGTTTCCATCTAGGCAAAAATATAAAATTTTTATTAACTTTTTCACTAAAATACAAGTTGAACCTACTGTTTAGAGCATTTAAAATGAACCTAACATTTTTAGAATGTTCAAATTAATCCTTAAATGAATGACAAACTACTTAGAGTTAAATCTTTATTTATTATGTTCCATCTCTGTACTAAGATGAAACAATTTAATATTTTTATTAGACATAAAAGTCCTACCATGCCACGTATATTCCACATGGCACGATAGGGCTCATTTATCAATTTTAACTTTTAAGTTAATTTATGATATCTCTTACTTCTACTTAATTCTTAATTAAGCCTAAAACTTCACCACCTCTAATAACTTTTGAATCACTTGCCCACCATCATGACTAATAACATTTATATCCATTTTCATTTATCGACATATTCATCATATTTAAGCATGTATTTGAGTCTTTTTATAGGTTTCTTAACCAAGTCATTTTTGAAACTTCAAGGAGCTTGAATTGAAGAGCCTCATGCAACTTAAAACTATATAAGAAAAAAAGATTAAAAAACACAACTTTATTAGTTTTGGTTTCGAGGGCTCTAGTGACCATAGTTATAAAGTGTAAAGGAGTTACCCTTCTAGCCACATTAATAAAATTTCATCTATAATTTGAATCCCTTTCCCATATTTATTAAGCTATCTTTTGTTTTGTTAGAGATCTAAAGAAGCAGTGCTAACTCGAAGAATGCCAACTCGAGCTAAACTTGCATTTAAATCTTCTCACAGCTCTCTCTCATCTCTATTTTTCAGTTGGTACCCTCATTCTTTTATAATTCTTCTCTTATTTTTATTGTTTTTTGTTGTATACCTCCTCTTCTTGCTCCTTCCACTTATTTAAACCTTCTTTTAAAATGTCAAGTTGATACCTAATGATATCATCATTTCTTGTGTTTGGCAATGCTTAGGCGCTTTGAATATTTTCTTTATTGATGGGATGTAGCTTAAGTAATTGACATTATCAATAGGGTGAAAAGGGTCTAGATTTTGTTGGTATTGATTGTTCCAAAAACTTGTCAGTGATACCCCACTTTTATTACAAAATAACGCGAATCATCATAGCTGTTATTCTTAAGCAACCATCATGGATATTATTAGTCTTTATTATATCCAAGCATCCAAAATGTTTCCCATCTTTATTATTATTCTTCAATACACCCAAAAATTCGTTTGTTTCTCTTATATAAATAACTTGTCCATCTTGTTTACAACTCACACTTTATTCTTTTTTTCTCTCTCCCACAATCACGATTCTACACCTTATTTCCTATATAAAGCACACACCTTCCATATAAAAACACCTTTTAAACATATATCTTCTTGTCTTTTCTATTATGCCTTTGTTTACTTTTATTAATTTTTGAAGATAGCTCCTACTCCACTCTTTGGAGTGCACCAAAGCTAGTAGAGAACACATTAACCCTAGGGTTAAAACCCGTTGTCCTGCTGCACCATAGAGTAGGAATTTCTAACTTAGAGAAGTTATTTTCATAACACCTTGCATTTTAGATAAGTCGTTCCAATTTAATTATTATTTTTATTTTCACTAACAATCTAAGTCAGAAAATTATTGTTGCATTGCTACTATTTGTTGAAAATTAATGTGATTTTATTGCTACGTATTTATTTTAGTAGAAGTCAAAATACAGTGTTGTTTCTTTGTATTATTTAATTATTTAATATAGACATTTCTACTTTTGGATTTAATATGTCGTTTGCAAATGAGACCAATGTAGGTTTTGCACTTACTATTCCCCACATAGGTTTAGCCCCTTTCACCATAGCCCCGAAAATTATACCTGAACTAACTAGATTAAAGCCTATAGATGGAAGAGATTTTAAATGATGGTCTGAGAAAATTCTATTTTACTTTCAACAATACGAAATTAATACTAACTCTAAGACTACTAAGGATAACCTTACAGTTAGGGGAGTGTTGCTCAACCATATGATCAACCATTTGTTTGATATCTACTGTAAGTACAAAAATGCTAAGGAAATTTTAGAAGTGAAATATGAGACAAATAATGCCAGTACTAAGAAGTATGTAGTTGCTAGGTGGTTAAAATTTACTGTTGTTGATGATACGCCTATTATAGACTAACTACATGAGAAATCTAGTTGCTGAAATCCTTATCGAAGGCATGAACATGTGTGAGTTGTTTCAAGCTGATACCCTTACTGAGAAACTACCTACCTCATGGAATGAGTATAAAAACTAGTTGAGGCATAAGAAGAAAGATATGAAGCATCAGGAGTTGATAGGACATACAAAGATTAAGGATGTCAACCGTGCACAAGATAAGACCAAAACACTCACCGTTATCCCTACTATTAAGGCTCATATGGTAAAACATAGAAATGATAATAACTTCATAAAGAATAGTGGACAAAACAAGTCTTTCAACAATAAGTAGGGTCAATTTAAGCACAAAAGGATTGATGGTGATTGTTGGTGGTACCACAAGCCAGGCCATCTTACTGCCAATTGTCAAGCTAGAATTAACTATGAGATGAAAGCCTAAGAATAGAAACTGTGATAGTTCGAAAAAGGAAACCAGATAGGGTACCAACAGGGTAACTAGAAGAGGTTTTATAAGCCTCAAGCTAATATGGTTAAAGCTAGTGATGACGAGCAAATCATTACTTCTATGGTGTCCAAAGTAATCTCGTTGGAAATTTGGTCAAGTGGATAGTTAGCATAGGAGCTACACGCCACGTCTGCACCAACAAGGACCTGTTCAAAGAGTTGAATGATGCTACTGATGGTGAATTTGTATACATAGGCAACTCTAGAAAAGTTCCTGTCCAAGGAGTTAGCAAAGTCACTCTCAAACTCACTTATAGAAAAGTGTTGGCATTAGAAAATGTTTTGGTTATTCCTGATGCTTAACAAAGTTTGTGTTAAACTGACCTATGATTCTGATAAGCTAGTTCTAACTAAGAATGTGAACTTTATTGGAAAAGGGTTTTGTAATGGGGGCTTATTTGTACTTGACATTGAAATGAAGGCACCTACTTCTTCTGCTGATGTTGTTGAGTCTTTAGACTTATGACACTCTAGACTTGGGCCTATGAATTTGACTTCAATCAAGAGGATGCAAAGCTTAAACTTGTTACCTAACTAGATCACTAATGAAATGAAAAAATGTCAAATTTGTGTTGAGGCTAAACACTCTAAGAAACCTTTTAAATCAGTGATCGAGAGAAAGTCACAATTGTTGGACTTCGTTCACACATAATTGGGTGATTTTAAGAATTTTATGAGTAAAGGAGGCATGAGATGTTATATTACCTCTGTGGATGATTGTTCTAGATTTACTAAGATTTACTTATTGAAGATAAAAGTGATATAGAGGAAATGTTTATGAAATGCAAAATTGAGGTTGAAAACCAATTAGAAAAGAGAGTTAAAAGATTAAAGTTTGATCGAGGTGGTGAGTATAGTATTGATTTCCTTGTTAATTATTGTGAAAATGTTGGGATTATTCATTAGCTTTTAGCCCCTTATACACTGAACAAAATGGAATAGCCAAAAGGAAAAACTGAACACTTAAGGATATAACAAATGCAATGCTAATTTCCTCCTGTTTACCTAATTTTATATGGGGGAGAAGCCATTCTTTCAGCTTGTTGTATTCGAAATAGAGTCCCTCATAAGAAACTAGATTAAATGTAGCGCCCCTTTACCGTAGGGTACACACCGGGACGCCCACAGGTCGTTCCGACACATAACCCACGATAAGGGTGCACTACCGAGCAAACCAACTACAATCCACATGGCATCAATATACATATCACTAACTTTTTGAAACCAAAAATATACTTTTCATATCATTCTTAGAAACCATAATTACACAAGCCTGTCCAA
>JANVCQ010000003.1:19427375-19438464 GCA_025531925.1 Erythroxylum plowmanianum
GATTTGAGGTTCCTTGTGTGGTGAGGAATCCCTCCCTCGTGGGATGCGCGTCCAGATGTCACGTAGGACGTCGGGCCTGCGACTCACCGGGGAGGGGTTCCAACATTAAGGCTATAAATACATTGAAATATGTGGAGAAACTAATATGAATGAACAGATATTAAAATAATCTATTATGAAAATAATGGAAATTGAATGAATTGAGAAAATCATTTGAGGAAAGAAGAAACCAAAATTAGCATGTGATAGTATGACCTCATTAAGGAAAATTTTTAAGATAGTATAATATCTGCATAAGCAATTCGAAAATTGAATGATTCCATTGACTATAGTCAAGTAGAAGAAATTATTCGAGTGATAAAGTAACATGGAAAACTGAAGAGCATATAAAAAAGCAATATCCCCACCTGTATCATTAATCGGGTAAGAATTTTGAGGACGAAATTTCTTAAGGAGGGGAGAATTGTAACATCCCATGTTTGGGGCTAGACCCCAGAATTATGAACTGAGCGTATTGTGAGAAATTAGATGTGCACTGCATACTCTCATTGTATATTCAAACACATATGAATATTTATTATTGACTTTTAAAATAATTGTTCATGAATTCATTGACATTTTCGGGTATAATTACTGAATAATGTGATTTAAAATCTGAATTGTGATTTATTGGTAGTAAAAAATTTTTGGAGGCTATTAGTATTATTTCAAAATTTTGGATGAATTTCAGGAACTTCTAAAAATTGGAATATTTTTGGACTAGGAAAAATATTAAAATATGGACCAATTAGAGTGTGATATGTGGACTGACTAAATTGATGACAAATGACTTGCATGTATGGTGACACGTGGACTAATGGTTCAGTGAAAAATGTGTTACATGCAAGAGAACATATAGTTTAGTGTTATAGATGACAGATTGTTTCCTGCAGCTCTCCTCTGGTTATTCTTCACCAAAAGTAATATTGTTATCGAATTTTCTTCTATTTTACCAAACACTGAACATCAAGTTGTTAATTTTGTATCATCGATTCATTCACATTAGCGAAAGCTTTGTTGAATCAAGTAAGTAATTCTTGATGATTTTTTATCATTTATAAATGAATGCATGCATAGGTGGTTTGAGAAATGTAGTTTCGCTGAATAAACTTGAGGAATGAGTTAGATGAAAGATCTGTGAATAGAGAATGTGAGAAGTAAGATTTAGTGAAATTTGAAAATGTGTGGAAAGTTTAAAAATGTAGTAGTAAGAGAAAGCTTGTGTAAGTTTCAGTTTTGATGATCAATACCTTATGAGCTTATAGTTTATTGGTTTTGAGATTGTATTGGAGTAAAAAGATAGAATATATAAATTAGAAATGGATTAAGATGAAGAAGAGAGGGAGAGAAATTCTACAAAAATGCAAAAAATGGAGTGCACGAGTGTGACTTAAGGTTGTATGCCCATGAAACTATTGTAGCAAGGAGCTCACGATCGTGAACCATTAGGATGGTGACTCTGCTGATTTTTGTGAAACTCACGATCGTGCTTAAGCTATTTTTCATATTGCATAGTCTTGCTTCTTTTGATCCTAACTTCTTCTGTAGGCCTCCGAATGACTTGATTCTTTAACCAATGGATTTCTAACACATACATCTACCTCTCCATAAAAATTGGTAGCTTTCTGAATTGATTTGAAGAAGATTGATTGCATGAAATTGTGAGAATCTGTTGGCATAGAATGAACTGGAATAATTTACTAAACATACTTCGGTATTTTGAATATATCTTGATCTGTAGAGTTTCCAATTAAGTAAAATTGTAATTCTAGTGTGAAGGATTCCAAAATCCATTCTAAAGTTTAAGTAAGAGTTTTGTTATAGCTTAAGAATAGACTGATGTACAGAGGAACGATTGTTTAGAAGGAAGTGTTACTTAAATCCTTCATTTTTTGGATCTTATTGATTATATACAGTTGACCATAATGGAATGTTTTCAAAAACATTTGAAATGGAGAATAAGTGATTGAATTTCGATACAGTTAGAGTACAATTGATATGTACATCATTGTAATATAAAAATATACCCAAGAATTTTTCTTTAAACATGAATGAGATATGAAACATTGATAAATGTGTTGATTCTATTACATAAGCACTCTAGTTATATGAAATTGTTTTATTGCATATAGAAGATCAAATAGAGCGACTGCTTCCAGATATTGCTAGAACATCCAGGCAATAGTCATAAGGGAGCAGCTGTGAGCAACCTAAGATGGCCCCACTTTATTTGTTATGTTTTGTATATTACTGAATTGTATTGATATATTACTGAACTGTATTGACTGATTGTGTACTGAATTCTGGACAATATATGTCTAAGGCGTTTGATGTATGCAAATAATATTGGAAGTGCTACTTATATATGAATGAGACTGCCTCATTGAATATTCTAATTCTTAACAAAAGTTGAATGCTGGACTGAGGTCCGATAATATGAGATTCTGATTATGCATCAGATGTGACTATTATATATGGCATATTATGTATTTAATGCATTTCATAAAATGCATGCTCAGATAAGGGCGTTGTGACCAGAGTAGCTTGTATGAAAGCTCTTGCACATAGAGATTTGCTCCGTAATTTCTGTTCTAATTGAGCCTAATAGGTCAGTATCTGTATATGTATGTGAAAGGTGCTCGGTCACAACAACAATAACGAATCTGGAGTCTCATATGTATTTGTATTTGTAAATATCTATTCTAAATTCACAATAATAACATGATATGCCATGATAAAGTGAGTATTGAATTATTCATGATCTGAATGAATATATGTGAGATAATTTGATTGATTGCGTTTTGTTATATGAGTGAACCATCAAGGACGATTACTCAATTGAGTTTGCAAAACTCATAAAAATTGTAACGTGGCTTTTCAGGTTTAATAAAGGTCTCCAAAAAGACTACTAGTAAAAGTTTCAGGTCGGGATTAATTTGCGCCTGCATATGTATTTCTTTATGTTGTATTGAAAAATGTAGTCATAAGTGTTGTACAATGTATATGAAAATGGTTTTTGAAATGTAATGGTATTATGAATACAAGTATTTTGTTCTGTAATAGGCCTAAGTGATTACTGAAACTCTGATGAGTTCAATAATGATTGTAACTTTTGTGACTGAAATTGTTTATAAATAAATTGAGCCAAAATTGGTTAATGATTTTTCACACATCTACGGGTTGTTTTAAAACCAAAGTAATGAGTTTGCTTTATCAACTATGCTAACATGCCACCCTTGCGGGTTATGTACTCGAATATCACCAAGATTGTTAGGTATGTGTCCTGTGAGACTGGGGTACTACATATATTATTAAGGAAGATCCTAAAACATATGAGGAAGCAATGAGATTTTTGGAAGCTACATTTTGGAAGGAAGTCATAGATAGTGAATTAGAGTCAATCATGTCTAATAAAACTTAGGTTTTACTTAATCTACCTTGAGGGTGTCAGCCTTTGGAGTGTAAGTGAATGTTCAAAAAGAAATCGAGACCTGAAGGAACCATTAAGAGGTCCAAGACAAGACTTATGATTAAAGGCTTTAAACAAAAAGAAGGATTAGATCTTTTTGACACTTACTATCCTATTAAAAAAATTAGATCTATAAGGATGTTGTTTGCTATTGCCTTAGCATTAACTTCATATGCACCAAATGGATCTTAATACAAATTTCTTGAATGGTAATCCAGACGGGGAAATTTATATGGTTCAATCGAAGCAGTTTAGAGTGCCTGGTCAAGAACAAAAGATGTATAAGTTGTTTAACTCTTTGTATGGACTTAAACAAGCTCTCAAACAATGGCATGAGAAATTTGAAAATGAGATTTTGAAACATGGTTTACCTCTTGTGATGCTGATTATTGCATTTACGTGAAATCTGATATCAATGGTTGTGTAATCATAACTCTTTATGTGGATGATATGCTTTTTTTAGTACTAGTTTATCTATTATTGATACTACCAAGAGTTTGCTAAAGTCTTCTTTTGATATTAAAAAGATCTTGGACCTGTGGACTTTATTTTGGGAATCAAAGTTTAGACTGACTTTAGTTTTAAGTTAAATCAAACTCATTATATTGAGAATTTTGAAGAAGTTTGGTTACTATGATGTTGATCCAATCAAGACTCTCTATCATGCTAGTGTTGCTTTAAAGACAATTTTTGGTGACAGTGTAAACTAAGCTGAGTATGCTAAAATTCTTGGTAGTGTGATAGTCTTGATGAATTATTCTTGTCCTGATATTGCATACTACATGAGTAGACTTAGTACGTATACTCATAATTCTAGTCAAGAG
The DNA here is from genome assembly GCA_025531925.1 of Erythroxylum plowmanianum. Classification (NCBI taxonomy): domain Eukaryota; kingdom Viridiplantae; phylum Streptophyta; class Magnoliopsida; order Malpighiales; family Erythroxylaceae; genus Erythroxylum; species Erythroxylum plowmanianum. Next base: position 19,431,708 of record JANVCQ010000003.1, read on the forward strand.
CATTAGAATGCATTGATTCGTTTGTTGAGGTATTTGAAATGTACTATGCATTATGGATTATCTTTTGATGGTGATCCTCTTGTATTGGAGGGGTATTCTGATGCTAACTGGGTTACAGAGAGCGATGATATACACTATACTAGTGGTTATATTTTTACCTTAGTAGGAGCTACTATGTCTTGGAAATCATCCAATTAAACGTGTATTGCGAGATTAACAATGGAAGCTAAGTTTATGGCTTTGGAATTGGCAAGACAGGCAGCTGAGTAGCTAAGGAATCTCTTCGCAAATATCCCACTTTGGGAAAAACCAGCTCGTTCTGTGTTCCTTCATTGTGATTCGCAGGTTTCCATTTTTGTTGTCAAGAACAAGGCATATAATGGCAAAAGTAGACATATCAGATTGAGACATAAAATTTTTAGTACTTTAATTAGACATGGTATAATTTCTCTAGACTATGTCAACTCAGGGAGAAATTTAGCTGATCGATTTACAAAAGCTTTGAGAAGAAAACTAGTTTTAAAGTATGCTAAAGGGATGGATTTGAGCCTAATTATGTAGTAACCTCATGATGGACGCCTGACTTGGGAAACCAAGTTCAATAGGTCAAAAGAAGTTATGTGGTGACTACTTAATTGTAAATTATTTATTTAATAATACTGACTTATTTAGTTATTGAATAGCATCCTTTAACTTGACTTTGCTGTGTCTGTTGAGGTTAGATTGTTTAACCCTTAATGAGTTCCATAGCTTAAGTTTGGGTGGTGTGAGTTGTACACACTTGATGGACTAACTTACGTGATTGTGGGGGGGCTAGCCACCCTACTATGAGATTTTTTGAGCTATCTCTCTAGAGAGATCATGAGATTAGGGCATTTGAGGCTGATTATTTCTCTAGCAGGTTCTATCTCCGAAATTTCTTAGACACCAGGTTCAAGATTTATTTAACCTAGTTGTTCACCTATTTTTAGCCTAAACTGTTAGATTTTATTTCTCAAGTTTTGAATCAAGTGGGGGATTGTTGGTATTGATTGTTCCAAAAACTTGTCAGTGATACCCTACTTTTTTTACACAATAATGCATATCATCGTAACTGTTATTCTTAAACAACCATTATGGATATTATTAGTCTTTATTATGTCCAAATGTCCAAAACATTTCCCATCTTTATTATTATTCTTTAATACACCCAAACGGTTATTTGTTTTTCCTATATAAATAGCTTGTCCATCTTGTTTACGACTCACTCTTTGTTCTTTTTGCTCTCTCCCATAGTCACGATTTACTCCTTTTTTCCTATATAAAGCACACATCTTCCACATAAAAACACCTTTTATACACATATTTTCTTGTCTTTTCTATTCTGCCTTTGTCTGCTTTTATTAATTTTCAGAGATAGTTCCTACTCCACCCTTTAGAGTGCATCGAAGCTGGTGGAGAAGGAGTTAAACCTGACGTGGAAACCTGTTGTCCTGCTACACCGTAGAGGGGGAATTTCCAACTTAAGGTAGTGATTTTCACGACACCTTACTTTTCAGATAAGTCATTCCAATTTAAATATTATTGTTATTTTTACTAACAGATTTTTGTGTCATCCTCATCTCTTATCCATCTTGATTTTGCAAAAGTAGAGATAGGCTAAGCACTTATTGAACTTTCGAATTATAGAAGAATTTTAAGATGATGGCTATTAAAAGATTTCATGAGAATTAGGAGAATTAGGAAATTTAAGGTTCACACAACTAGATTAGGGTTTAGTGATTTATTAATTAGAAAATTTGACAAATTAATATTAAATTAGGTTAATTAGATTAATTAGGAACTTATCTTTTAATGAAAATTATATGTATCAATTTTATACTTTTTGCCTTTCATTCTAATTAATCCTGCTAAGTATAGGCTACTTATGTGCCTTACGGATATAATATTTGGAGAACTTGTTTCCTCAAGAGCTAATAAATGAGATTTCGGTTTCTCTTTCAATTTTATTTAAGCATGAAATAATGGCGAGATGCAACATAAAATTATAATACCATGCAGTTTGCTATTTGTTGGTCCAAATAATTAGGACTATATATAATCTGTAATTATGAGGCGATATCCTCAAACAATGAATAATGACAAGAATTAAGGTCAATGGCCAAACAGCTTTTGTGCATACATGAGTTGACAAATCATAGATTATTATCAAACTTGACAATGACCGTAGATTATAGTATTTATTTGTTTTTCTTAAGAAGATACATGTTTAGTCGGTTTCAGCCTACGTATGTGACAAGCAGACTCACAATTTTTATTGGTATGAAGCCGATTACTAATGTTTATTTAAGGACTGCCAGAGGAGCACTGGTATCATGGTTAAGCATACATGACAGAGAAAGATGATATTACTGGATTAAGTAGGCGGAAAGACAATAGTTCATTAGTACAGTGAACAAAATTGTTTAGATTACACTCCACTTGTCCTAATTACAGCAAGGCACTGTCATAATTAAGGCAAGATAAGAGTCCTAATCATGATGATGTGTTCTAAGCTTTTGTTTAATGAAGAGGATTAGATGATTAAGTTGAACTTAATGTACAGATCACAAGTGAACATAATACCAAAGAAACACGTCGTGCTAGTTTAGGGAGTTCGTTGATTGGTGAGGTTTAATAAAATTAGCAACCATCTAGGTTTCTGGTTCTTCGAACTGCTTTGAGAAGAAATCTCATACGTCACTAGAAAATGGATTGTCAGTTATTGTTTTGTTCTATCTCTATTACAAGCCTTTTGAGCTTCGATGGAGAACACGGGCGCATGATGCCATCATTTTAAATTTTATATTTTTTTTACAGGAAACGTAAAATAACAAGATAATGTAAGCAAATAAAAGTTTTGCAGATATCTTTTTAGATACCTTGGCGGTATTTGGTAGTAGGAAATGAAGTGGGAGATAAGATTACATGAGAAAAACTAGAGAACGGTGATTAATTATATGGGCGGAAGTGAGTATATTTGATATAAAGGGGACTCCATTACGCACCAATTTTTATACAAAGTCATTGTATAGTATCAAATGAGGACTATCTTAAATGATGGAAGGAGATGGAGTGTTAATTATGGTGTTTTGGTTCTTTCTATTCATAGATAAGGTGATATTCATATTACATCACATGTTGCACAACCGGACCAAGGTCATGGATTTATTCATTTCTGATAATCTAGTAAGAATTGTAATTTATGCTCTACGTTTGCATGTTGGGCCACTCTTACAGTGTAAATCCATTAAGTACGTGGCTCTCACAAGTCTTCAGTTAGGACAAACCTTATGGATGAAAAACAATCAGACAAAACAATCAAAAAGGACTCAAATGTTTATACCCAAATTTAAATTAAACTTTAACGTTTTAACTAGTTTTAAAAGAATCTTAAAATTTTCCAAACATTCAAAATCAATCTCGACTAATCATTTCCATCAATCCTCCATTATATAAAATACAAATGACATATTTTATTAATTTTACATGGATCCCAAGCCACATGTTTATCCTACATGACAAAGAACCTTAAGAAATCAAAAAATGCAAGTATAAATTTTCTCCACAGAAGATAATATTTATCCCACACATGTTTATGCCAAATGTTATCATCTTTGAAAGTATTGTCTGCTGGGAAGTTCAAATAAATTTGTCTAGAAGGTGAAGTTGCCTTCTCTATCATTGTCAATGCCAAAAGGTCATTCCTTTGAGGATGAAATAAACCAATCTTACGAAATTCATCTCCCATTATAGATAGATCCCAAAATGTTCAAAATTTTGTTGCTGCAACAAATTGTTCAAATATTTTTTGTCAGCTAATCGACACTGTAGTTGAGCATCCTTTATTCTCGGCTTCTTTTCATATTGATGCAAATAAAATCTATCCATTTCCCTTGGTAAACTAGTCCTGAAGCCACCATCATTCACTTCAGCATTATCACCAGAAACCATCATGTACGAACTTACAACTGTTCATGCTCTTATAATATCCCTTTGCAAAATACATACATATCTGTAACCATTTTCAAAACTCTCATCTTCAACACCCCAAAATGAATCATTATCCAAAAATCTTCTTATATGCAGATGAGCTACTCATTTCTTCTTCTATGCAAATGTTCATCCTTATTTCCAGTTGAATGTGTACCTAATTGACCCCTTTGGTCTACAAACTCCTCATTTTTTAAAGAGGACTTATCAAGAAACGAAAGATATTCACCAAACTGATACTCATCTAATATATCAATGCCTAGATTGTCACATTCAATGATATTATTACCAACATTATTAGAAAACGGTGGTAACAAAATAAAGCAAGAATGTATATTATCATATGATAGAAAAACAGTCGACTTTGTGCTAATAGAGTTACTATTACTATAGTTTGATAATATATCAGGAATCGTTCTGGACAGTAATGAATGGATTAAATAAATTATTTATTAAGTTTATTGATTTTCAATACAAAAAATGAATGCAATAGCTAAATGATGTGTGCTATATCGGTCGCTATTATTGTACCTTTATCATTAGAGCTAATGAGTAGGTCATTACAAAAATAAGATCTATCTATGGAAATAGATTATAGATCAAATCAATGTAAAGTAAATATAAGAATAAAGATGCTCTCTCTCTGTAAGAGTTAGGTAAGGTTTCCATGTAAGACTCAAGTATGGTCTTAAACTCTTTGCTTATTTTCGATCCTCTTCCATCTCTTTTTTCTTCTTCTTCTTCCCCATTTTCTTTGCATAATGAGGTTCTCTAGCCACCTGCTTTTCCTTCTCTCTTCAAAAATCTCAGGGGTATTTCATTCCTAACCTTGCTGCCACTCCCTCCTGCAAACTTCCTTTTCTGTTTTTAAAACTTCCCTTTCTCTATTAAAGTTGTTTTATTTCCATTCATAGGTTTGGCCTATATACTATGCTAACACCACTTATCTAAGACAAAGGATATTTCCCACCCTTGCGACCAATTCCTTGAATGATGCTAAAATTCATGATCAAATTGTGGAATCGCTGGAGAATTCACCTACGCATAACATATTGTAATATCTCTCAGCCTGAGTCTCCGGTGAAAAAGAATTCCCTAAATGATGCTGAGATTCATGATCGAATTTTGGAGTTGCTGGAGAATTCACTAATGCATGCTCTAACATAATTGAATCCTTAATGCAATATCACTCAGTCTGGATCTTTGTGAATCAAGATCATAATGACAATCTAAATAACCCCCTGTAACTCCTACAACTAATCCACTCTCTATTGTTGCTAATAGGCAAGATACAAGCCTAATGACTAACACCACTCCCATACCAAGCTATCAAACTACCAAAGAAATAGAAAATAATGTTGAGGCATCCACTAAATCCAATGAACAATTCTAAACAATAGGGAGAGAAGATCTTATAAGAGCAAAGGAAAAGCTCTAAAAGCAAACTTTTTTAATATATCTTTTTTAGTTTGGAATGTCAGGGTATAAATTGCCCTATAAAGCTAGTTGTTTTAAGGGATTTTGTTAAAAGGGAAAAACATCTTTTAGTAGGATTACTTAAAATAAAAAATAAAGTCAGAAAATATTCGCAAATTAAGTATTCTACTCAATGGAAAATGCTTACCAATCATTCTCATCACACCTATGGAAGAATTATAATTTGCTATAATGCTAATGGCATCTAAGTGGATGTGTTGGGCTCAAATGACCAAGCTATGCACCTTAGCATCTTCTTTTTACAAGAGAAGGTTGATATTATTATTTTCCTTATATATGCCAACAACTTTAGGTTTCGTATGAAAATTTTATAGAATGAACTCATAAGTCTCAATAGGAATATTAACAAATATTGATTGATATATGGAGACTTCAACTCGACACTTTAAGGATCAGAAGCTCAAGGTAATTGTAACTTAAGGAACTATTTTGAAGACTTCAAAGATTGTGTGGATTATCTAGGGGCGGGGTATGGATCTGAATCAAATTGACCACACCTGCCCTTGGTCCAATAAAAAAAGCTCCAATTGGTGCATCAGGAAAAAGTTAGACAGAGCTCTTATTAATGTCAACTAGTTACCTTAATTTCCTAAAAAACATTGCCAACTTTAAGGAGCCTCTTTTATCTAATCATACACCAATTATGGTGGAGGAATTATTTAAGAAAGTTGCTAGACAGCTCTGCTTTAAATCAACAACTATTTGACCAATGAAACTAGTTTTAGGGGTTCCTGTAGAAGAGGTACAGATTTTCATATTATGGGAACCAAGAACTACATATGCGTTTAAAAATTGAAGAAAATTAAAAATGAAGATAAGGTGCTTAACTCCTCAAAGGGATCTAGTAATGATATTACTCTAAATACTACCATGAATGAACTTGTTAATATCTAAGGGCTTATTAATCTATGTCTACATGATCCTTATCTACTATCAAAAGAAACGCAAGTACTTTCCAAGTATTTGCAAGTTATTAGTAATCATTCAACTTTACTCTGGCAAAGAGTAGGGGTTAATTAGCTCAAAAAGGGTGACAAGTGTACAAAATTCTTTTCCAATACCATCCTTGCAACGAAAAATCACAATGAAATATGTTTTATCACCAACAATGATGGTTTAGTGTTACACAACCACAATTATATCCAACATAAGGTAGTGAGGTACTTTAACTATTGGACCCCAAACTTTTAGTGGAAATTAGAGATATGAAAATGAAAATTTGATGAGAGTTTTTGTATATGAATTGAAA